>NW_010582682.1:16265-80954 GCF_000705375.1 Tinamus guttatus
TTACTGGGGAAATATCATTAGTAAGGATATTGTTCAAGCTAAGTCATAAAAAAAAGGCAGCCTATACAAATCAGCCTCATGGAAGTCTTTGGGGGAAAACTGATACTGCTGAGTAGTTTAGAAAGCTAATGTTGTCATTCAGAGTAAAAGTGAGAACTGAAGATAAAACATGAAGAAAGAATGAGGGAGAGCTGATGGAGACAGCTGGGGAAATCTTAAATGGGGAGAAGGAAAATAAATTTGATTTAGAGGACTATCAACTTAGCTAAGCATGAATAACATTGCTTTCTCCTTTCACCTTCCCTTCAAGGTTAAGCAAAACTCTAATAAATTAAAAAACACGGATGTGTTTATGTTTACTAAAAAAATAAACCCAACACTTGGGGCATTATTAATATTTTTCTTAATGTTAAACAAAGTAAATCTCAAAACTCCTGTGTGATGGGAAGGAGCCATAAAATCCAAAGTCATAGTGTCTGTATTCTTACTCTCTTAGAAACTGCTCATTTCTTCCATTTCTGTAAAGTAGAAGAATCAGGGCTTGTTCTTGCTTTTAGTCCTCCAGCTGTTTAATTCCCAATTAAATTCTTTCAGCACAATATATTTGCAGAGCTCTGAAATACTGTGTATTTTGTAAAGGATTAGAAACCTCACTGCTATTTTTCAGTGCCATTTGTAGTACATATTAAAAGCCATTAAATTATACTCTCACCAGAAAAGCATAATTTCCCAGTTGTTACCTCTCAGATGCTTTACTTCACGTATCAGATAACCAGCATAAAAATATAAAAGTAGACTGTATTTTCAATGTGCCTTTCTCATGTGGTATTTTCCTTTACATTCCCCTGCAATAAAAGAGCCATGACTTAAAAATAAATAAATAAGTAAATAAATAAAATTTGTCCTTGTTGTTCATAAAGGAAGTTAGAAAAATCTGCAAAGATTTCTCCATCCCATAATTTAGGTTGTTAATAAAAAGAATCTTTACTTTTCACTTTTACTCGTTTCACTTTTCACGTTTTCACTTTTACTCTGAATGACAACATTAGCTTTCTAAACTGCTCAGCACTAGTAGCCAGCACAAATCTGAATCCACACGAGAAAGCAGCTAAACCTGCACACTTCTTGTAAGAGCTACTTTGGTAATTGTGCTTCTGGAGAGTAACTTCCCAGCAGAGCCAAAGAGGGGCTCTCGTTTGCCTGCTGTCAATGGGAGGAGAGAGTGGAGGCGAGCACAGTTTAGTGAATGTCCACTAAAAGTGGATGTGATAATGAAATTTGAGTAGACTAGTGCAACCTAAGGACAAAAAGAATAATCAGGGATGAAATGAGCTCCATTAGATCAGTGTGTGGATAATTTGAACTTCTGTAGCTTTCAACAGATAGAATGTTTTTGGATTTTTTTGTTTGTTTGTTGCAATTTTTTGTACTATTCTGCTACAAATACACAAAGGCAATGCGCTTTTCATCCAGGACACTTGGGAACAAGTATTTAACAGCATAATCCGCTTAATACATGTTGGTCAAAAGGGCATAATTATCGACAACCAGACCAAGGGTAAAGCTCCCATTAGCAAGTTCCAGCCATCAATGAATGACCACTCTGGTTGAATGGAAGCTGGTAATGGCACTGTGTGTATGCCAAGGCCCATGCAGTTAAACAAAGCTCTCCAGCTCTAAGGGTAAGGGAGAGGTCTGTATGTTGAAACAACTGATAATTTCATTGACATAGCGGATACCCTATTTTTAGATGAATCAGTGAGGTCTTCCAGCCCTAAAGTTATTGCCCTAGATAATGGAGAAAGAGCACCAGACAGCTGTCCTGTGTAAAATGCAGCACAAATATGTTGCCGGGCTATAAGGGGTTTCATCATTCTATCATTGCTCTTATTGGTACGCTCTCAGTGTCTTTAACCTCTTCAGCAGATTCTGCTAGTTCATAAAAATACTTCTGCGAAAATAAATATTGAAATTAAATGCAAGTAAACCACACAAGGGAACCATTTTCTGTGCACAGGCAGCACTAACCAAAACTTACTTTTTTTCTTCTTATAACAGCTCACACTATGTCACATCAGAGCCTTTGATGACTGTTATGTGTGTCATACGATGATACCTGGATGAATTGTAGGTGATTACTGCGTCCTCATTATTTCCAAGAGTTCATCTACCATACTGGCTTTGGCTTAGCCAAAACCCATGAATCCTATGCATGAGGCATCACTAGGGCTTACTATAATACCTAATGTATAGACTACGGCTTAGGTAGGTCACGTAACCACCTACCAAATCACAACTAACAAAAACATTCTGCAACACACTTTTCTGCAGTAATTATGATGACTGACTTGGATGCCTGCTTTACAGGAGGTGATTATTGAAACATTTGTTGTTTTGTTGTCTTTCTGCTTTCTTGGGGCTGTTTTAAAGGAACTAATATGAGAAAATATGGAAAATATTAAAAATCATAGAGGGAAAAGTGAAATCGCATGGGAATAATTTACTAATATCTAACCACTGTCTCCTTGGTGCACTTAAAAAGCAAACCACAAATAGTACATAACTACAAACAGATTTTTTAAATTTTCAAATTCAGAAATCCTTTCTCAGAGGCTTTCCTTGAATTAATCCTGATACCTCTATTTCTAGAGATTAGAAGTAAAGTCTCATTTAAAAGTATCAAGCACATGCCTAGAGTCTTAAGAAGAAGAGAGAAACATATATGGGTATAGCTGAATAAATGCTAAACTGAAATACACTGAGGAGAAAATCTCTTTTTCCTTTTCCACCTGCCCAACTCCTTCACAAACAAGGAAGCTCTGATATCCAGTTATATTTTTTTAAAATCCAAGAAGTACTCATTCAACATTTATTAAAGCTGATGAAAATTCATTGCAGTGATTCTTCTGGATGTTCCCTACTGTTCCTATATCATTGCATCAGAATGAATACAAATTATTCAAAAGCCTGTACAAATATTAAAGAGTATGAATAAAGAAAGGGAATGAATAAATCTCTGAGAAAAAATAATCAAGGTACACTTCCTACTAGACCAGTTAATTACAATAGAACTTTTTAATCAAAACAAATTCAAAGCACTATATTGATGTCAGCATTGGATCAGTTTTTATTTTGAAATATTTATAAGTAGAATCTACTAACCATAATTGATTTACTCTTTTTGTTTTTATAACTATTTTAGATTAAATCCCTGATTTACAGTGCTATGCTGTTAAGAGTTAAGAGTTTCTTGATACTTTTAATTGAAGTTGTACAACCTGCTTGAGAGCTGAAATGCTGAGGCACAAATGCCTAAAACAATCTGGATAAATAAACACATACATACGAAAATAGCTAGAATGAGTTTTCATGCAGGACGAATAAATCTGCAGCTGAGGAATGCTGGGCTCGATGCCCATTTAGGAGCTCTCCGTCAGCTGTCCAGGAGCCAGAGGCAGAACTGCATATTCAAGATAGGCACCAATAAGGCAGTGAACCAGGCCTTGCACTTATGGCTTAACCCAATCAAACACAAACACACTCTGCAGAAAAGCATCTGACAGCTCCGGTCCTCCTAATAGCCTAAGAGAAGGAAAATCAAGGCAAAGGAAAAAGATTAAGGCCGCCATCATGAGGGATTTCCCCCCTGCAGAAAAGTTTATGCCTGTTCATTCTAAGTATTTGGGGAAAGTTCACATGTCCCAGCATGCAGAGTTACAGAACAGAGTATGAGAAAACCCTTATTCTCTTTATCTCTGTAGCTTGTGAATTAGGATGGTATTTTTATGAGCAACTTCTCTCAGTATAAGTACATGCAGTGGGTCAAATTAATCCTTTCTGTACATTCGATAATTGATGGAGATATATCCACCTTAGGGAAGATTTCTGGGGAAAAAAAAAAAAAGCTACACTTAATTTCTAATTTTGCCTTTCAGTAAGAGGCTAAATAGTAGCGGAAAAAAAAAAAAAGCAATGGAGAGGTGACATCTGGAACAGCTCTTTGAAGGTAATTACCACCTGGCACACGCCGTTACTGAACCACAAAGCAACCCAGCTCTTCACCTGAGAACACCTCCTTGTACTGCCCAAAAATGCTGTTTGGGACTGGGATGGTCCTGCTCTGCTAATCAACCTGTTCCTAACCTCCTATCGACTGTGGTGCCAAGATCTGCCTGTGGGCATAAATGCTTCAACACTGATACAGCATTAAGATATCTGATAGTAGGAGAGCAGACAACAAGGAAGAGGAGGGTCAGATCCAATGTGTGAAAGCTGTAACTAGGCGAATTCAAACGATATGTAAAGTAGAAAGTAAGTCACAAAGTGGATTAAATCCTGGAACTTGCTCAGGAAGATCCCACAGAAATTGTTAAGCTTGATTCAGCAAACACATCAGCGCATGTCTAAATTATGCAGGGGATCATGGTGGTCTCTTCAGGTGCTAAAATCTCTGGGTAGTGAGAACTGTGCTTCAGAAAGGGATATTTTTGCAGAACATAATGGCCAATTCTATCCTCTGCAGCAGGTCGCAGGGTAGCTCACTTCACACTTTCCCCTGATATCTCTTCAAATGCTTTGTTATCTATATTTGACACCTTTTCAACTGGGATGCCTCTACCATGGTGTGGAGACAGTATGAGCATGGCCTGTCACCAGGAACCCTGCTAGCTGTCAGGATCATGAGTGTCAGAAAAAGCAGCATCCTCCATGATCCACTGCCTCCTCCACGGAGCAAGAGTGGGTGACAAACTGGTATTGGAGCAATTGAGCCGCTGATAACTGATAACCCCAGCAGGGATTGTCCCAAGTCATCAATAAATATCTGGAGTTCTCCTGAGAATTGGACATTCACTTCTATTAGGAGAAATTTGAGCAAAACAAAAGGGAGACTGAAAGTTTTATCATGAGATTCTCTCCTAAAGGAGTGCTGGTAGGGAGGATACAGTATATGAGCCTGTAGTATACTTAAGATCAGCCTAAATTGTCTCTGAAGTGCAAAAAAAGACATGCCTTATGCTTTAGACTGATTTTCTCCCTCTATTTTCTCTTAAATAAACCACTTGCTTTTAGTGGTGATATTTATTTTTTCCACTATGACACTAAGCAAAAGAATAACCTCTGTGGTGATATTTCACTGAGCAGCTCCTAGCTAAGGCAAGGAACTGTGGAAAAGCACCCGAAGCTATTAATGTACAAGCGGTTGCTGAAGTTACACATAAAAATGAAGGATTATTTTAATTTCTTAGCACTTTTTTTACAAATGTCTACAAAGACAAAGATTAAATTGGTTTGAATTTGAGGACATGCAAAGCTAACTTTCAGCAACTGTGCTCAGAGTGAGTTAGCTGATATTTAATTTCATCTCCATCTGCCTTCTGAGCAGTTTGGCATGTATTTCTCAGTACCCATCTGTGTCTGTGGGCTGGGTCAAATGATTGTACTCACAGACGTCATTTGGGATCCTTCTGGTTTGGGGCATTCATGAAAACCAGCGATTCATTGGCACATCACTCTTTAGTCATTCTGGACTCTTCCCACACTGTGCTTGTCAGCGATGATGCTTCTCTTGAACCTTTGTCCTGGGCTGGTTTGTGCAGTTGTTCATGCTACTGAGCACATGCAGCCCAATCTCAAAATTTCTAAGAGAATTTTGTTAGGAGAATCATTTCTAGGACAGTGTCAGCTAAAAGCTCATCTTTTGGCATATCATTGTATACTGAAGCTGAAGACCAAAGCCTTGTTGTGCATGTTGGAGCCTTAATTTATAGCCTGTCATATACAAACCATCATAAGATAACGTACTATGCTATGATTCCTTCCTTTAAAGAAACCTGATCACAAAGGGGACTTTATAGATCCAACATGTTGGCACTGCCCAGCAGATCCTGGGGATTAGGAGGTGCTGGTTGCACAGGGAGTTATATAAATACATAAAAACAAAGCAAAAATCCTTGCTAAAAAACAACTTGCTTTAACTCATTGGCCGATTTAACTAAAGTCCATTAGAAAGTGAGAACTGCAGAGATACCTTTTTTCAAGGTCTATATCAAAAATTATCTTGAAAAGAAAAAATGTTGCAAACAATTCTGTTGCAGAATCTCTTAGCCATGAATTCTTTTATCGATACTAGTAGCAGGTGCCAAGCAGATTTTTCATCCTCAAAACAAACGTGGTCCTCCTAGTCTTTGACAGAACCATAATTTTCACTTTATTTTGATGAAATAAGGAGAAATCAAGATAGTGATCGATATTTTACCTCCCCCATAATAATCAAGGCTTAATAGCTTCCTCTTGTGTTGAAAGAAAACATAGTGCCCATCTACATCAATTCCTCTGCAAAAGAATGTCTAAGGCCTTTTGTGTTGCAGCTTCTTAGCGACTCCTGTGCCTCTCTCCTCATGACAAATGGCACAGGCTAATGCACGACTGCAGCACAGTTTAATCCCAGCACTATCAGACCCCGTTAACTCTTCTGTATAGACCCAACAGTCCTAAAAGAAAGTGCAGCAGGCTGTTCTCCCATTTGCATCTCGACCCAAACAGCATCCGCAAAGCAGTAACCCATGCACAGCAGTTCTCATTCCTGGTTTTCTCCTGCATTCAGGAAGCTAAATTTAGCATTTGTAGTGATGCATTTGGCTCAAAGCAGACCTCAGCTGCAAGGGTCGTTGCACTGGCTCTTCTCTCAGCATCCTTCACCTAATGAACTTGCGGAGCAGTGAAGCACGGCTGCTCCTAGCTGCTCTGGAGGCCTCTTGAGTCTTGCTTGGCCAGGGTGACTCCATGGTGGCAGCAAATGGCTTCCTGTTTGCACCCACACTTGCAGGAAATATATTCTGCCAAGAAGCCACTGTAACCTCTCTTGGTGGGCACACACGCAGTGCTGGCTTTGGGAGAGTTTGCACAGCTAACGCCAGAGCAGTTGGACTGCTATTTTCTCTCTCTCCATCCTTTTTTTCTTTTCCCTCATTTTCCCTGGCACTTTCTTTCGGAACACTGACTTTCCAGCTCCAGGCTAAACAGCCGCTGCTATTTTTCTCTCGATTTTCAAGGATCACCTCAAGTGAAACTTTGTGGCATTTTAAGAATAAGAGCATTTATCTGTGCTATTTTTATAAGCCTCCTTCATTAACCCATAGATTTCTGTTTGGATTAAAAAAACTAGATTGCAACGAGTGTGATGTTACCCTCCTCTCGCTCCTGCCTCCTCCCCCAACTCTGTAGCAAAATGAAGTTGCTTAGTCACATTTGAATCATGTCATGGGAGATTACTACAGAAAGGGCTGTCACACCATCTTTCAGAAGGGATTTAATAGCCTTCGCAGTGAATACTGAGATGGAATAGCTATAGCTTTCAATTTATAAATGCCTCTAATGTGATTAAAATCTATTTGAATAGCCTATAATTACTTTATAAACTCAACCAATTTATTTCCTTAACAGTTCCAAGCAACCCAAGTCCCTAAATTGAGTGTTAAATCTTATTCTTGTAGGCAATAGTTTTCTCTAAACATGTGGACTATAGCATAGAACATTTTAGTATTTTGCTTCCTTTCCTTATTTAATCTTTCCTAATATTTTAAACATGGTCCACAGATTCCCAGGGGATTGCTGCCAGTGAAGAAATTTGTAATAACCTAACCACATTTCCCATTCAATTCTTTTCATAGCAATTACTGTACTATTCCCAGGCTGATACAAATCATTACAAGCCTCAGCCTTAGACTGCCTGTCCCAACGCTCACTTTCAATACAACTGAAATACTCCAACTTGCAAAGGATCATCTCTTCCCCTATAACTAGCAAAGTTGCTATAACTTTCGGAGGAAAAAGATAACTTGTAGATAAACATAATATTTTTTGTAAGCATGCAAAATCCTTATTTGTTCTTGCTAGCCTTTGGTGGGAATATAGATTTAAAATTTCCTCATTTGCATTTTTGCCAATCAAAATATGATATTGCCAAGAGGAGACTATAACATGAGTTTGTCATGAGGGACTACCTCTCAGTTTATGACTTCCTGCATTCTATAAATATAAGGTGCTTTTACTGTCTGTCAGTGCACTTCTACATGTGTAGAAGAACACAGGCACTTGGACTGCTACTCTAGGTCAGGTTGTGTGACCAGTATTTGCAGCTGCACACAGCAGTCTGCCTGCCAGCTTGCACCATTCAATGACACTGATTCCTTGCTCGACTTTCCTAGAATTTCTCAGGAAGGTCTTAAATCTGAGCTCCTGGAGCTTGTGCAAGCCATCTCCTCCTTAAAATTCTTCTCTGAGAGTTACTTCCAAGGCACAATGAAGCAGTTGTACACAAATATGAGGTTAGGACATTTGTTTACGGGTTTGTCCTGACAAAGCAGATTAGATTCAGCTAATGTTTTTCTGCAAATACTACAGATGTGGTGGAGCCTATGAAAATACGCTAACTTCCGTTAGGACAATGAGAATAGTTTGAAAAAAATAAAAGAACAAAATAAACACAGAAACGTACCAGACTTCCCAGTAATGTCTTCTGGCAAATGATTTTCTCTCTGGGAACTCAACAAAATTATATTCTCGGTACACATGGTCTTTAGAATAGGTCAAGCTCAGTTAATCCAGGGATTTTGATCCATTG
Organism: Tinamus guttatus; assembly: GCF_000705375.1. Next base: position 24,889 of record NW_010582682.1, read on the forward strand.
CACAGCGCTACTATGTAAAGATGTCATTTAATATGATGCATAAAATTAATTAGAGCCACCCTAACAATTACGCTCCTCCAAAATTGATAGGAGATCTTTGCAAAACATCTGTGCTTCCCTCCCAGGTAATTGCAAACACAGAGGAAAAAAAAAATATAACTATGGTGTCGGATGCCTCCTCCCAGAGACCTATTTGCATTCACTAATGCAAACACAGCTTGCCGCAAAACTTGCCAACACGCTGGGCTTCTTGCACCATCCCATTCTGCTTGCTGGCCATTAGAGAGACGTTGTGATTGAAACTGCCAGTCAAGTACATATTAAAACCCTGTATGCCTCGTTAAGTAAATTGCATTGTTGTGACACAAGCTGACAAAATGGTTAAGGCTTGTGCTCTTTCTTCAGCTCATGAAAAAGATTCAAAAAGACCTGATTGAGTGAGGGACGGGTGGAATGTCTGTCTTAATTTTGCAAACTTCAAAATGATTTTGAAGCATGCAATTAGCCTTGCTATGTTACAGGCAGTTCAACTCTGTACTGGAAGTGCCGTTCTTTCCAGCTTCAAACTTTCTTTGGACTATTGAGCTAACCCAAAACTACCAACTCCAATGAAAAACTAGGCTTGCTGCATGCTAAGGGCTCACAGCATCCTGAGAAGACTCAAATGAAGATGCTTCTTGCATGAACACTAGTCATTTTACTTCAAGTGCTATGACTGAGAGAGCAGATGTCACCAAACTGGGGATTTTTTTCTTCTTTTGTGTTGGTTTTAACTAGTTTATCTTCCTGTTCTGGACTTGAAAAATATTTCTACATATAGAAGCATAAAGTAAAAATATTGTCCACTTTTTGATAAAGGAGAGAAAGGGCAGATAAGTGCAATAATCTTTGCAAGCTCTGGAGTTTCTTCTCACAGAGAAAATCCCCTGACAAGCTCATAGGACTATTTGTTTCAGTCACATGAGGGAACATCCTTTCTCAGCTGAGAGGACATCCTTTTTCAGCAAATCAACACATTGCCAACACATGCATGACAAGGAAGTTGCTTGAATATTTAAGCAGGAAATAATGCTAATAAAGGGAAGGGGAAAAGTTCAGCCAAAGTGAGTGCAGTAGGGACCAACACAAGCCTCAAAGCAAGTCATCTGCAGACATCCTCATAGAGACACTGAAAGTTTCTGCAAAGCAGGTCACTGGTCTTAACTATAAACTGTTCCCACTGAACCCTTGGCAATTGCTACAATGTTCTCTGCGGAGAATCTCTGGCATTTCTAAACAAGGTTTTTTCATTGCTGCTCAAAGGTGCATAACCTCGAGTTTTTCTCATTGACAAGTTTTCCTCATGTTTCTGCAGATATCTACTTGGTTAAACACCTGAATATTTATCTGGGACAACTTATGCCCGAAAGCACATTTTCACTAGGAAAAGGCAAGGGATTAATCAACAGATATATCCAGGCAAAGCAAATGAATGAGCTCCTTAGAACCATGACCTGCAAGAGCCTGAGGTTCAGTTCTGTTGGCTTTTCCATCATGCTGGAATAGTTGCACAGAGGGAAGGGATTTTAGTTCCTCTGTTAGTTTTCTTTACTCTGTAGTCAGACTGATAAACAGTGCCCTTTTCTTTTGATAGCTCCATTAAACACCGAAGTTGTCAGTTATTGGAGTTCCTATATCATGATTTCAGTTACTATTTCACACTTATGGGAAGTCTGGAGTGAAATATTAGTACAGACAGCCTTATTTACAAGCTGTAGTGATGATAAAGATTATCTGTAATAATATTTTGCAACAACAAAACCTTATTACAAATTACCTCATAAATAAAGTAAAAAATAAATGAAAGATTAATTTATATGCATTTATCCCTGGAGCTAAATGCCTGTGAAATGCCGCTAGCTAACCACATGTCTGAAGGGATTTTATATCTGCAGAGCTAATAGCATTCCAGAAGAGAGACATTTGATTAAAAGCTATCATTAAAAATGAGCACAGCAGCCCTGACCGTGGAGCAGCGGGCATGCTTGGGAGCTGCGCTTGGGGAAGAGCAGACGGATGAGGGTGGGATATCAGAATGTCCTCCCCTGGCCCAACTCCGGCTTGATGGGACAAGCTATATTCCTGGTGGTCATGAAGGTTGTATTCATGTGGTCCCACCAAGCATCCTGCAGTGGGAACAGCATCCTGAGGACAGCTGTGTCCCCATGCAGGTCTCTGTGCAGACTGCGGCGTCTCAGGGCAGCAAGACATGGGAGGCACAAAGCGGGAGACCTCGCTCAGAGAGCTGCTGCCTGCATCCTCAAACACGTGAAGAATTGCACTGTTACTGCTACCAACTCTCTTCCTATGAATATTGATAATGCTTTATTTGTCAGCTCCTTGGCATTTGTTTTCATTTTGCTGTTATCATTCCCTAACTCTGTGCCATCTATCAGCATTTTTCTAACAGAAGCTGCCTCAGGGGAAAACAGAGAAGAGCAGCAGTGAGAAATTACTCAGAATTAGACAGAAAGGAAGAAATTACTTACATTTGAAAACAGAATTATTTTAACCATCCTTTGCAATAATTAAAATATGTTCTTGTAGCGTAGTGCTCCCCTGCAATTACTTTTTAGACCCTCCATCAAAGCATGGATGAGAAACAGGAATATGAAAATGAGATGAACTTAATTAAAACTGCTTAAATTACCTCAAATCTTTTACAGAGCAAACTGCTACTCTGATTGAAAAGTTAAAATATAAAACACAGTTTTCCTATTCTTTCGAACAGGAATACAGTTCTGAAATCATTACTTCTTAGTTTTTTATTCTTTATTTTTAACGTTTCTATCTCTGTGCAAGAATTTATCTGGTCAGCTATAAGAAAGAAGAAAGCAGCCCTATAATCCAACCCTTGAAACACTGAAATCACTTTAAGTAAAACAGATTTATTCCACACTGAGATTCTGAGGTGGTGCACACAATTAGAAGACAAGAGAAAGTTTCAGAAATTACATGTCATAAAAACAATTTAATTTTCTGTTTTTGGGTTCCCGACCCTGCAGCGTAAGCATGAAGCTTTTTTAGGAAAGAAAATTGTGTTCTGCAAGTCCTGAGCAGACAAAATTCCTACTGAAGTTGAGCTATTCTTCTTGGGAGTGTCAGTGTAAAACTGGAATTTTTCCACTGAAGTCATGAGAATTATTTGAATGTCACAGCTGACGTGCGATGAGAATGAAGGTGATGATTAATGTCATGACTAAATTAAAATATTTATTATTATAATTAGGTATTATTAGCAAATCTGAAGAAAAATAAATGATACCAAAAATACCATTTGTGTTCATCACAACTCTTCTTTTTTTTTTGCCTGTATGGGAATTCATCTGAAACCAGAACCACCTATCACCAACAATCACAGGTTTTTCAGCTGCTTGACTGACAAATGTCACCTGAATAAAAGGAAGCAAACAGATTAAAATGTTAAGGTCCCTAAGTCTAGCGAAAAATGGCAGTATGAAGACTACATTTGTGGCAAAACCAGGTGTCTGTCAGTATTCAGAAACTTGATCCTGCAAATCGTTTCTCAAGCAAGTAGTCCCAGAAAACCCAGCAGATTGTTTTGATGATTAAAAGTACTAGTGTGAGTAACAGTTGGAGAATATTTAGTTTGCCATGTGATTTACGCCACTGTGTATGAGCTGCTTTGCTGCCACTATGATTACTATTTCTACGTGTATGGTATTGTATTGCTGTTCCCTTTTTCGTTTTTAATTATACTTGATTAGAGAAACTGCATCACAGCAGGAGACAAGCAGAACTGAATTTGCTTAACCCTCACATACTTCCATTACATGATTGCAAGCCACTGAAAATACCTGAAGGTCATGCTTGTGCTCTCCTGCCTATTCCTTATTTCAGAGAGTAGAAACCTTTAGAAGGTGTCGCATTGCCTCTTGGTGAGTTATTAGGGAACAAGCTTTGAGGCAAAAATTAATTCCACTGCTGCCTTAATTAGAAATGTTATAAATGTTATATATGTGTCTGTGTGGGTGTTGTATATTTTAAACTGCCTGCAGCTGTCAACAGTAACGTAGGCTGCTGCTCAAAAACAACCAGCCAAGGTGTTATCCATCCCTTACTCACCACGCCTGAAGCCCTGTCCTGCTGATGAGGTGTCAGCACCCACTCTGTCTCCCTGGAGCTGGGTGCAAATGTGTTCCTGTTCCCCAGCCCGAACCCAAGTACATGGCTGTTTTCAACTTCATCCTCTCCTTGCATTTGATATACGTGAATCCTAGATTACTAAATGGCAGCTTGGGACCTAAGTTCCTTGCTCAAGGATGTCTGCAGACTGTGACTTCCAGCCCAATCATGTCACAGGGATAAAAGGGCAAAGGGGATCTTTTCCCCTCCTTGTCACCCTCAGTGCCCTTTCTCAGGTTGCAAAGAAGTAGGTGGAATTCTACTGGATGAGATTAGGCTAACATGCGCCAGAGCAGGGTTTTGCCATGATATTTTCAACCAGGTGTTCAAGAGCTGTATTGGATTTTATTTAATGGAGTCATGGCTCTTCATGTGCCATCTGAATGGGTATGCTGGGCCTTATATGTATAAGTCATGGCAGAATTAGCATCTATGCATTTATAACGTCATACATATTAAGAAAGTATGCTTATAGCCATATATATCTATGTTTGGTATGTAATATAAAAGTAAGAGATGGAGATATTTCAGTCCATTTTTCTCAGGTGGAGGCCAATGGATTTCTATAATTCTCCAAAGCTCAGACCAGTCATGTACAATTCCTTTCATTCCCTTTGAATTGTGTCTCTGCGGTGTCTTAAATCTAACACAGCCTCAGAGATTCACCAACAAATCTGGGGCAGGTAATGCTGCTGTCATTGTTCTGAGCCCTGGTACTCTCTGAGCACATGTTTTAGGGCTAACCACATATTTTATTATGTGATATATTTGTTTTTCTCACATGGCTAAAAAGTAGAGGAGCAGCTCAAAATCCTAAAGTCCTAGAAGAAAGAGTTGTAGTCAATTTTTAAACAGACTAATTCCCTCAGGAAGTCCAGATTTAGGTAGCGATCATTAGTAAAGAGAACAGGATGCGAGGCTCCAGCTTTCAAATACTGGAAACTCCTTGCATACTCCTTAGCTGTACAACATAACAAAAATCCTTCCCATGCACAAAAAGCTATCTTGCTAATGTTTAAGAGATTCAAAGGTATTTCTCTGAGCTTACTTTAAGAAGCAGCTGGGTCTCAAAGATCTTGGATGACTAGGGATCACAGCATAGGAATCACTCCCACAGTTTCATCTGCTCTAATTAAACTCTTTGGTATTGTTTTTCTAATCAGGGCTGTGTATAATAGTTGCACTGGATAACACTGAATATTGGTGTTTGTCAGACCAGCTCCTGCTTGAGTTTGGAGGCACTTCTGCTCATGACCATACTAGTGCTAAGCATTCTGACTACGGCTGATGGAAAAGGAGGATAACTTCAATTTGACACTTGGCTCCAGACCAGCATTTCTGGCTGCATCTCCCAAGTGGAATGACTGAAAAGCCTATGCCGAAACACTACCACAAGGTAGGGAGGTTATTGCAGGTCTTCATGGCTCGAGCTAATCTCTTATAAAAAGTGCATGAGGCTTTCAGAAATGTTTTAAGTACTGCAAAGCATATGGGAGAGTACATAGTAGTGACAGTAAAAAAGTAGCCATACAAATGAGCTTATCAAAAGAGAAGGAAACATTCCTTTCTTTTTGTCCCTTTAGGATCTGTTTCCATTTTAAGTAGTCTCTTCTTGCTGATACAATAAAGGCAGAAAGATGGTAGTTTCAGGTTTTTTATAAACTCATCCATTCAGAAACTCTTTTATTTGTGCTTTAAATAAAACATTTGTCTAGAAGTCAGTCCATGCTCAATTTCTGCCTTCCCATGCCTCTCATAACCTCTTTGTGGGAAAATCTTTCCTTCCTTTGTGCACATCCTTGATTTCTTTTCTCGCTCAGACAGACTGCACTTATTTCTGAAGTCATACGTGGCCACAAAAACAAAGCCAGAGCAAACAGCAAATATAACCTCTACACACACATTTTCCAGAGACATTATAGCAAGAGTAGAATGAAAAAAAGTGTTTGCAGTGAACAGTATCATTATGCACCAGGAACAGAAGTCCAGCTGCGTGTAAGAGCTCCCCTCTGTGTGCTCCTCTGTTATTTCTGAACTGTTTGCACTAGCTGTGTTACCACCACCACAGGCCAGTTCTTTTATTCTGCTCACAGTGCAAATGGAACAAAAAGATGGCCCTTCTCTGAACAGATTATAGTCAGTCATGTTTGCACAAGAATGCAGAGAAGTCTGTACTAATTTGTAGGATACACAGTAATCGTACCCACTTAATTTGGTGAATTTTTTAATTTGGTTAATTTTTTAATTTGGTTAATTTTTTTTAATTAAATTTGGTTATTTTTTAAAAAACATCCCATTCCTAAAGGACTAAAAATTGGCTAAGAAGGACTGTAGTTTTGTGGAACTTGCTGAAATCTTCTGAAGCATGAAGGGCCACGTGGGAGGGAGCAGGGAAGTACTTGGTTGAAAATCTGATATGAAAGCTAGAGAGGGACCCTGCACCTTGCTCGGCAGCAGGAGCTACAGAGTGCTTGAGTATTCCAGACTTTGGATCTATGGGAGCTTCTAGTTATGTAGTTGGGGTGCTCAGCACCAGATGGAAAGGGAAAGGAGGTAGGAGATAAACTGTGTGTTCAGGCACACATGAAGACTCGTGCTCCCAGGTCACAGCATGATTCCCCACAACACTGCAGCACACACTTCCCTATTGTGGTCAATCCAGGGATCCTGGTACGATTCATTCCCCAGGGATGATACAGGTATGAGCAGCAATTGTTCTTACTCTGTCCATTGTTTGCAGCGCATAAATCCTTAAAGCAGAAACAATAAAGCCAAAGCATAAATTAAGGCCTCCCAAAAGGAAAAAAGCAGACCCCAAAAACATTCATTTGTGCAGGGATCATGGCTGGCAAGTTACTTAATTATGATATTACCATAGCAACTTCGTTGGTACCATAGAGTCACCCTGGTGATTTTAAATAAAACTCTATATAATGGGAACTGTTTTATTCCCATGCCAGAAAGAAGAAGGTTTTTGTGGATAAGAGACTAGATTAGAGTGTATATGTTCTTAAAATAAAGAAGGGATATGCAGCACTTCAGGTAGATTTTCACAAGATACTGATCCTGCTTGTATGTATGAGATGCGTTCTTCTTATTAGGCTGGTGGGTCCTGTTTTGTCCAGTTTTGTAATCTAAGGATCCTTTAGTAAGGGTTAATATTTCAGCTACTCAGTTCCAGAGACATGCGTAAAGGGAGATATGAGCGTGTAGTTCAAAATGCACACACAGGTCAAAACGTGGTCAACACTTTTTGTCATTCTATGTTATTGTTGACAATTGCTATTCTCAAATTGATATTATGAGCAAATGCATTTTTCTGTGAGAGGTTCTGCCTTTAACTTTTCATGATGATCTGCTTACTGATATTTCAGTGTGAAAGCCAATCAAAGGCAACAAAGGGACTGTGTTGTGCTATTTGTTTCTATAGCTGCTGTTTGGGTGGTAATTCAGAACCTGCTCAATTCTATCTTCACTGATTCAGTATTTGGCCAAACACTGGGTAATTGGATTTCCCGAATGCGTCCACTGTGGTTCATAGCATTTACTTTGGAATCTTTTGTTAGGTTCCTCTGCACACAAAAACCATGCTATTTCATTAACAGCTGGCTTTTCTTTCATCTTGACAGGGAAACTAGCAGAAGAAAAACAAATCTCTCTGGGAAACAGAGTGGCGAGTCTGCTATTTTACACTGCATCAGCTCCAGTTCATAAGAGAGCACCTAAACACACCTTTGCAAGGCTGTGGAGATATGAAGGCAAGAACAGATTTGATTCCTGGTTAATGTATGGGGCCCACTATACAGTAGTTGGAGCAGCTCTTCAAAGCTGACTGGGGGCAATAAGCTCAATTTTGCCCCCAGCTACCTGCCTATGCAACAAGGGCAACTCTTGCCTTTTTCCTGGAGGGACTATTGCATCTACCTCATTTGCAAGCTCCACATATCATAATAACTGCTGCCAACAAGAATTAAGAACAAACTTATATATTAAAAGCTTGGCCAAAAGGTTGGATTATCTCCCCATATTATGAAACGAGCTGCTTTCAGCTGACAAGCCAAATGCTTAAGTTCAGCTGCTCATTTTGCCCTTCTTGTGGAAATGCGTAGTGAGCAGCTGACATGGCGAGGCTTTATTCTTTCTCTGAAACCTCTGCAGGGCTGTACTCCCCAGGGCCGTCCTGCTTACGGCAGGGCCGTGCTGGGCTTGGTGGCTGCTCCCCTGCTTGCAGACAGCATGTGAAGGCAACTTCCAGAGCCCGGGCCCAAAATAGACTTGTCTGTCTGCATCTGTCTGGGTGGCCACCGAATGCCCATTCCTCTCCGGCGCAATCGGAGGACGCTCGCTGCCTACTGCTGCCTTGGCTGAGCGTGGGTGTCGTGATACATTTTTCGACCTTCACTTTGGGTTTTTCATTTCAGCGTTCCCCGTTACTATCCTCTCAATCTTTCAGACCCAATAAATGCTAATTACTGATGAGCTGTCAGTGACAAATCACCAGTATTTGTTTCCAACAGTGTTTCAGTTAGGTCTGCTTTCCAAAAGCATTTAAGATACTGGAAAATAAAGATATATATTAAGCATTACAAACTTGGGGGGGGGGGATAAGATTTCAACAAGGATATAACGTGCTGCTTGTTAAAAGAAGCTTCATTTTCTGTCATGTAAGTACATATCTGTGAAGCCATTTCTCCCAGCCTGTCTACTTTCTGCCATAGTAAAAAGTAAAATAGTAAAATTTGAAACACTGGGAGTTCAGCTTTTGTGAATATAAATACCATGGTGTAAGGATGAGCTTGTCTGATCACAGGAAAAGACTTAAATGGACTCCAGTATAAGCAAAGTGAAACTTACATTGAAATTAAAAATCTAGCAGAATTGCAACTAAAGCTCAAGTGTTACTACCAAAGCCTGTTGAAATGAAGTCCATCATCACAGCTAGCTTTTCAGTTTCTGAAACATCTCCCTGTGATGGGCCCTGAGGACATCTGCTATCCGTAGTATTGTTTCCTATGGCTTTCTGAGAAATAAAGCATGTGTCAGGAGAACAATGAAGTCCAGAAGAAAAACTAATTCTCTGAATTATATAAAAAGATAAAAGCATGGAAAAAAAAAACACCCAAAACACTGAAATTAAAGTTTTATCATACACCACAGTGAACAGAATAAACCTTTAAGATGCTGTTTATAATGTTAAGCCTGCTTCACTCCATTCTCCACCATTAACAAATAGAGTCCTATTGTAGTAAAGAAATGAGAGGCCCAAATTAAGATCATCTTCTTTCTAATCCTAAAAAGAGCACAAAACTAAGACTCCAGGGAAAACAAAGTTTGAAAGAGAAACCACATTAAAAGCCTTGGGGATGAAGGAAAAAAAGGAGATATATATGCGGAAACCACATTGCAAATCATGGAGAATAAACCATGGCTCAATGTTTACATGTCCTTCATGTCTCTCCATGGCCACTAGCACAACCTGACGCGCATCACAGCTGCAGTGCAACGGTTGTACACAAGGCATGTGGCCAGGCCAATAGGCCATAGAGGAGAAGCTGCCAGCAATTCACATTGGCAACCTCATTTTAGTACTTGTTAAAATGTTAAGAGCCTGCTGGTTCTGCTGCTTTCACTGCTTTCATTTGATAGAGTTTTCTTTACGCCCCTGGAAGCCCTGGTCAAGGCTTCATCTTGCACATGCAGGCCAAGGAGACCACTGCCCCTCACTTCCCAGTGAAGCCAAAACTCCATGATGAAACTTTCACTTGGATGAACAGTACAGGCCCCAGCATGGCCATACCAGCAACTATTTCACAGTAATATGCCAAAAACTGAGGGGAGGCCTTGAAGGAAGTTAAGATCCTGGCAGGAGCCTGTAGTATGAGTCCTGACTGGCAGTTGGCCAAAAATTTCACATGCAGAGAGCCTAAGGGTGAGTGGTGTGGGTGCTAGGCCGTGTGTCCACCTAGACAGACAAATCTCCCATGCACCTAAGGCTTAACCACCGGCTGTGAGATACCTGATCACTGTCTGTACCTTCTTTTCCACGATCCATATTGTCCAGCTGCAAATGGCACACAGAGAGGTGGTAAAGATGATCAGACCCTGAAGGCCGGAATGTCTGTTTTTGCACAGTTAAAACGCTATGGTGTCACTGACTTGGGAACGGATTCACTACCGTCACATTTGCTCCTTACAGCACTAATATTACCAAAATTTCCCCACTAGGTCTGTCTGTCGCTTGTTGAGAATAAAAGTTGAGTATTACTGAAGAAAGTAATGGGAGGACATACACAGCCCAATATTTCTCACTGACCTCAGGAGCGCATTATGCGAACAACACTTCCAGGCATCCAGTGATTTGAGGGTTTCTTTACAGGCTGAATCTTTGAATTTCAGACTGCCTTTCTTTTATGGATCTTCAGCAAAAGAGCTGGTTTTTTTTTTTTTTAGCTGTATTTTTATTTGTTTTGATTTTTGACAGCAATATTAAAGTCTTTCAACCTTAGTGCCAAGTTAATGAAGCATCTCACTGGGGACTATTTGATATTTTATACTGTATTTGTTTAAAATTGAATTTTCTTCTGAGTACTCTGTAATTTCCATGTCATGTTTTCACTATAGAACCTTGTCTGCAAAATGTATTGTTATAGGACCTGTGGGAGGAAGAGGTTTTTTTTTGAAACAAAAAGGAAAGAGAAAGAGGGAGAGGGAGAGAAAGAGGAAAAGGGAAAGGAAGAGGGAGGAAAAAGGGAGAGGGAGAGGAGTAGGAAAAGAGAAGCCAAAGAAGAGACAAAAAAAAGACGCTTGTTAAAGTCCATAATGAATGTAAAGTTTTGGTGATGGTGGCTTAAAAGCAGAGATCTGAGAAACTGGAAAGGGATTACTGTAAAGTAATACAGCATTTTTGTGCCCTGTACAGCTAATGTGTCAAAAATGAGCCTACCCATCGAGGATGGTCATCAAAGATTGTGTATAATGCGTATATTTTTGCTGACAGACAACAAAAAAGCACACTACCGCTGGAATATTGAAAAAGCAGAATTATTCTTCATAATAAACATCTGAAGAGTACGCCATAGACAGATATATGTTTGCAAAGTGTTAGAGTTGTTGCAAATATCAAATATATTCATAGTTTTATTTGTATTTTTTTGGTAAATTCATCTAAGAGAGCAAAAAATACATATTTAGTAGAGAATTATTCCCTAAAGGGATTTCAGACATACCTTAAATGATAGTTTTTACCAAAGTTATTTTTATGATATTTTGATGTGCAAAATTAGAGAGTTCGGATAGTTTGAAAGCCCTAGGTCACCTCTTCACCTCTCCTGAGATCTGCTTTGAATAACAATGGAGTAAAAGGCATTGTGCTTGGTACTTTTTCAGTCTCTACTTTGAGCATGCAAGATTTATACAATAACAAAAGAAATTTCACAGCTGACTAACTGACAGGGGCTATTTGTGGATCAACCTCTGAAGGCTTTCAGATTTAAAAAGTTCAGAAGGTAAAATTTCCCAAGTGCATATATGATTGTTTGCATGATTCTCTCTGTCTTTGAAGATCTTTAAAATAGAGGTTGATGGTGTGTTTGCATGATACATCTAGTCACCACTCAGCTAGGAGCCTATTTCCAGAATACATAAAAATGAAGGGAAAAGAAAAAGGAAAAAAAAAAAGGAAAGAAAGAGTCATTATAATGAATGTCTGTGTTGTTCACAATGATTTGAGTGGCATGATTTGTAAGCCTACTGTCTGGTTTGTAGGTCCGTTGGAGAGAGCTGACCTAAATAGCAACCAGGATAAAGGAAGAACAAATCTCAGGGAAAGCCTGAGAAAAGACACATCCTCTTTGATTCAGACCCCCTCGAGCCAGAGCAGTGACATTTTGACATCTTTTCCAGTGTCTTCTAAAAATCAAAATTAGAAAAAGGTGGTGTGAACTGGTCCAATCCTGCAGACAGTACAATAGGGTAAATAAATCCCATGTCTCACAGTGACCTGTGAGTGTTCCTTCTCTGGACAGTGGCCCCAAGCCAGTGGTCCTTGAGGGAACTTGGTCCTTTGGAGGTTTAACTCCCACCTCTTTTTTCCTCTCGAAGCGCTGCAGCTGGACTGAATCCAAAACTTTTCCTCTTTGCTGCTGAAAGGTGTGAGCTGCTGAAAAGCTATATCGAGGCACTATATATAGAATAAGGCATCTTCCAAGGGACTGGCTGTCACAGAGCTGCAAGTGTCTGCCTCCTGCTTTGCCCTCTATTTCTGTGTGAACCTGAAGAATGAAGAGGGCATTGGGAATGTTTACTTCTCCAGACTGCTCAGGGTGACGTAGCCTTTCTGCATGAATGAAAAGAGGACATTTCACAGATTACAAAAATATTAAGAACTAAAGCCCAGGAGATATGCTGGTTGGGTGCAGGAAACTGCTTGCAGTAATGCAGGCAGGCCAGGAAATGCAAAGCTATGGAGCTTCACAGCTTTCTTGGAAATATTTCAATACACTATCACCAACTGGGTGTGTATGTATTAATACATTTAAGTTTATTAAAATTTCCTCATTATAAGCAGTGTTCTCCTGTCACTGCTGAATTGTCTCTCTTGGCTGCAGAAAATCCTCATGCCATTGGGATAATATGCCAGGAAAAGGGCTCAAAATAAGTAAATAAGCTGGTCATGTCCCTGTTTCTTTTAAATGCAAAAGGAACTACATTATGCCACTAGAAAGGAAGTTCGTGGTTCAGGGACTAAATCCAAACTCTGTGAATTTGGGAGATGAGAACATTCTATGCTTAAATAAGCCATTTTAAATTTTGTTTTATTTTCAGACATTTTCTCCAACAGTCACGAACCAGAAGAAGCAAGAATGACTGTATTAACAAATAGTTATGATGGTGTGCTCTCAAAAAATCAAGCAAGGTGATCATCAACAAGATTCATTTGCAAAACTGGACCACAGAGCAATCTCAGCAGCTCTGCCTCCTCTCCTGCTCTACTGCATGCACTCCCATCCAGGAAAAAAAGCATTAGAGAAACTCAGCAGCTGAAGGCCAGGGATGCAGAAGAACATTTATTTCCCATGTCAATAAAGAGGCTTTGCCCAGAGAAGACATCACAGCTTTTAAGAGGCTTGTTCATGTCAAATATGCTGTAGTTCAATGTTATCCCACTGGAGGAAGCTCTACATGATAACATTTTGTTACTGCATTTGAATGGTTCCTAATGAAGATATTTCTTCCCTTTTGCCGCAGTATGAAGGGGCGTTGACTCTTCCCATTCAGCCTGTGCTATGAACTAACATTACCTCCATTCTGTTATTTCTGAGGCTACTCCCTATCTTTATCATTTTCTCATTAGCCCAAACCAAAGCAGGAACAGTGTAACACCCTCCTCAATTTGAAGGTGTTACGGATTCTTAGGGCAACAGGCAAGGGGGAAGTCATCAGCCTTTCCATACAGATTAGCACTGAACAGTCTGCAGTGAAAACCATCTCGACCATGCTGCTGTGAGCACCTTACCTATCACTGTTCTTGGGCAAGGCTTGCTATTTTGATCCCTTCACAAGGTTTCATTAAAGATTTCTATCGTTTTGCCGTTTGGAGCCTCGTAAGAAGAAGCCTCTGAACAGAGCGGGTCAATATGGCCTTATTCCGCAGCAAGCATGCCGTTCAAAGAGAGTGGTTTTACCTTGTGTTTTAGCTAGATAATTACTCTGTGATACCAGAGCTTTGTTCATCACCCTGTTGGCTTGTTGGCCATGCTTTTCATTTTCAACTTTGTTATTCTTGACCCTTTCAATCCAAAACCTTCACTGTCTCAATAATAACCTTAGAAATATGAATTTCCAGTTCAAGGAACCAAACAAAAATCTCCCTTCCTGAAAAGACTGTGATCTGCTACTGATTTAATTCTGTGTGACCAGGTTTTGAATTCTTACAGAAGAAAAAAAAAAAGAGAGAGAGAAAAAGAAACAGATATCAAGAGTTAGAAATAATATTGCCAAGCAAAAATACTGTCAGTAATATCTGCAATAGAGGGACTGCTTATTGCGCAGGGTGCTTTTCACAAAATAAATAAGCCCAGGGAGCTGGTCTTACAGCTTTTGTAAAAGTACCTTTTTGTAAAAAAAGGATTATACAAACCTTAGTCATGGAGCTCATCAGAAGTGCAGTTTAATATAAAACTAGGTGAATTTCCCTTATTCAGACAAATGACTGTCATATCTATACTAATCTTGCCTCTCATTGCCATTCTTTGCCTTTTTAGTTTCTTGAAATGTATCCTATCCTCACATTCTCTCAACATAATAGCCGATGAAGGCACAGTCCTGTGACTTTAATAGTGCAAAAATGAGAATGAATGCTGCTCGGTGCAACATACATCTCTCTTATCATTGTGCTGAAACCTCCAATTCCATCATAAGAATATATATCAAAAATAATCCTTTTAAAAAATAAATGTTATTGCTATTTTGCATTCCACTAGACTGAAGAGTAATTCCTTTTATCACTTATCTTCTACCCTCTTTAATGAAATCTCTCAGGTTGCATGCCCAAAATTTTCTGGGTGGTCTCATCTATTTTTTGCTGTTTGTTTAACCTTTAGAGTCTTAAGTCCTTGCGTTTTGTTTACAAGGGAGATGCTGAAGAAACAAACATCAACAGAGCTGAAATTTAAAAAGATTCATATTAACTCAAAGTTTAAGAAATAGCTTTTGAATTTACAAAGTGTTTTTCCTTTTTCTTTGCTGTCCTTAATAGGACAGTTTGCCTTTGTTGCCCACCCAGAATGATCAAAGGGAACAATAAAAAAGGCTGTTTCAAGAATGCATCTCAACTGGCTGGAGGTTCAGATTAAGTTGAAGAATTACTTTTATAATGGATAATAGTAAGTGGTCAGACTGCAGAATTTTGCTACTGACACATTTATCCAAGGAGATTTTATTAGTTTTTAAGAAAACTGTAGTGGATATTTGACCATGATAATTAATCTGGTTATACTGAAAGTTTTTGGGACAAAATATGTTGTAAATTCTATGGTAAGATCTCAGATGTATAGATAACAGAACCAAAATTTAAGATATGTCTCCCTTCATCTTTAATTCTTACAGTCCAGATGTCCGGACATTCTGAATTTGTTACAACACTAGCTTACATCATCATAAACTAAAAATGTTCCAAAAGCCCTTTAAAAATTAAAAGAATGAAAAAAGCAGAAAATTGCTATGACTCAGAATATTTGCAACTTGCTATTCAGAAGCGGCTACATACAAGAGCAAAGGAGAATGATCCTTTCAGAGAATTTCTGGTCCGTTTGAAGTGATAAACTGGAGTTTTCCAAAAGAGAATAGTTTACCAAGACAAAGAAATTTCCATTAAGTGCCACATAAGTCCAAATGTTGCAGTGTACCTTAGGAAAAATTGCAAAAATGTGTTCAGTTGGATTATCATTCCAACAGATCGCATCAAATCATACTAAGGGAGCTTCTCTGACATAGTCTTTTTTAGGTTTTTTTTATTTCATCAGAGGTTGAATTCTATTCTTAGAAGATAATAACTCCCTGGAATAATTCATGTATTTTGGTGGCTGCCTGATCATTCTCAGCGTATTCGCAAACTGGGTATATGTCATCGCTTATGAACAGCTAAAAGGTGGTATTTACTCTGTTTATGCTGCAAGGTTATGACCTTGGGGCTTCTTATAAGCTTCTGTTAAAAGATACTGTGCTATCACTAGACTGGTTACAAGTCATAAGTACTGGCCTGGTTGTTATTGGCTTGATTTTCATTTGAATGGGTTCCAGGTCAGTCATCCTGTTACTTTAACAACAATTATTACATAACATTTGGCAAAACCAATTTTTTGTACAACACATGTGTGTTACAGCTCTGTTCTGAGATACACTATCTGTGACAGCCTGAAGGCGTCAATTTGATTTTTTATATCATGTATCACTTCTTTTAACATTGCTCACTTTGTCTGTAATATTTTAAACTCACACCACTAACAAGTACAATTATATATACTCTCCTCTATGCCCAGAGCTTTAATAAATATTGATTCAGATTAAATTTAATCAAAAAATAAAAAATAGCCCTGGTCCAACACAAAAATAGGCAAAATATAGGCTAGAGGGTAGGAAAAAAACGAAGATTTAATTAAACCTTTGTAAGACTCAGGAAGCAATTTTCAACTCTTTTGAGTGTTTTTTATAATGAATAGTGTTAGCTGTTCTTCCAAACAGAAGATACTGTTTGGTCGGATATATATATATATATGCATATATGTATATGTAAATATGTATATGTATATATCGTATTAAGTAAGAACTGGGATTGCTGCATTATTCGCTATTTTCCTATAGCCTTTCAGACAGCTGAGCAAGACAGCTTCAAGAATATCTCAGTCTAATGCAAACTGTAGTTCTTTAGCAGTCACTTCAGATTTTCTTTTCCAGACAAAGCTGCAGCCACCAGTAAGATTAGCTAAAAAGACTAGAGGCAGAGTAGAGGCACTTTCCAGCTCAGAATAACTTTCTAATAAAAGACTTTTTTGTTTGTTTTTTTGTGCCGTAGGTCCTTGTAACCTCATCCTCTTTTCATCCCTTCATCTTAAAAATGCTACAGGTCTTTGCATTTTCAAATCTAGTCATCGTTCACCAGCAATTGTGAAGATCATAGTATCATTCAGTTCTAATACTTGGAGGTGACTGTGTCCTTCCCATTCTTGTCTCATTCAGTCTGAGGTGCTGGACGAGCCGAGACATCCAGCTGGATATTGGGGTCCTTTGCAATCCAACCTGCTCACTGGGGTGAGGCTGGCCAGAAGCAAGAGATCGCTCTGTGAAAATGTCATTTGCTGTCATTTCTCCCTGAAGGAAAATGTGAAGCCTTTTGAAATTGTTGGTGGAGAACTGTATGTGAGAGAAGAAACCACACACACACACACACACAGCCATTTTGTCTCACAGCAATGTGTTGGATGGGAAACCTGGTTTAGGTTTAGCACCAAAAATCAAGCACAAGCTCCCCTCTTCCTGCTCCTCTTCACCATCTCCATTAACTTAAAGTTATTTAACTGAACAGGAGGAGAGGCTGAGAAAGTGAGTCAGATTTACCTCTCCATTAGGATGGTTGCCTTGGAGAGGTGTAGGCTCAAGCATCTGCTCTAAGTTAGGCTATTCCGAAGTGTCTTTCTCACTTTGCCTGGAAATTTCTTGCCAAATCCTAAAAAAGAAATTCATCTTTTCCTGAGGAAATGTTGATGAAAATATTCCAAGAGTAAGGAAACTCCATTTTTTCCTTTTGTTAGTGAAATGCATAAGAACGAAAATGTATGTGCTCTTCTGCTCCAGCACAAATATATCTTTGTCTTCACTCTCCCAATACAGTTCCATCACACTGCAAAAAACAATGCCATAAATTACTCTATGCTGGTTTAATAAAGTGACCTGGCTTATATCCCAGCAAAGCAGATGGCATTATAGATTATAGGCTAATGCCCTGAGGGAGGCCCAAACAAGAAAGAACTTCAGAAAAAAAAAAAAAAACTCAAAAGAAGAAGACTGTGCCCAGTATCTGTGTAATCATCTTTCTTTCCCGGCAAAATTGATAGAGTCATGTCAGAAAATGATTACATCTCTTAAACAGCAAAATACTAAATATTGCAAAACACTTTCCATGCCAGGAGAATTGAATCCCCCAGTGCTAGAGCGTAGAGCCCCAGAGAGGCCAGCGCCGCTGTGAAGGAGGCTGGTGCTCCCAACGATGTCCTAAACCCAGCAGGATGACCAAGGCACACGACCAACCCTCCATTGGAGATGCTCATCTGAGCTGCACAAGCGAAGCCATCATGACCATTTTGGTGGAAAGAATCTTTAGATTTGTGGGCTTCTCACATCTACATAAGGAGATACGAGGTGTTTTCACTGCTTCATGGCTTAGCTCACTTGTGTAAGTAGCCTGGAGTAAAAACCATATGAACATAGCAAGTGACTGCTGTGTTAATGCACCTCTTCTTTTCAATATGGAAGTATGTGGCTTTTGCACAAAATTAGCAGGGGAAATAAGAGCAGAAAGAGAGCCAGACTCCTCGCTGAAACCGTAAGCAAGTTGTATTTTACCATCCTAGCAAAATAATGAAGGCCTAGAGGATCTGCAACTACTCAAAGTCGGTCAGGACTTTGGTTCTCCATCTCATGCAAAAATCAGAAAGCACAGGCACTGAGTTGCTGTGACCTCTTAAGTGATTACAATCATAATCCATTGTGTACTTGTTTGTAACAGATCCATTTCTGTAAGCAGTTGAGTTTAATTGGGCCACAGCTGGTGTTGGCTAAGTATGTGGAAAGCAGGGGGGTGAGGGGAGGGGTTTACGGACTCAACATCTCTCTTTAAAGTGAGGTTTCACTATTTGATGACATCTGCCTTATTTCTTTAACCTCATGAACCTTTATACGTGGCTGCTAGTCTTAAAAACTGAAGTGAAGTGTGGGATTCATTAGGCCTTCCTCGCGGTTTGAGGAAAATCCCCACTTCCCACCACATGGAGTGGTCTTGCCACCTTTTGACATAACCTGTGATCTTAGCCCATTGTATCAAGTTCTTCACAGCACTGAACCCCGGGTCTATAGATACCCACTGGCCCTTCCACTGTGAATATCCCTCTTTTGGGCTGTGTTTTTTTATAGCTAGAAAAACAGGACACCCACTTTTTTGGTGGTGGCTGAAGGAGAAGGGATACAGTCTGTAGAATTTGCAATTAGCATCAGAACTCTCTGCCCTGACCTCAGCTTGGATTTAACATCCTCTGCCTGGTGCAGTTTGGCACAGGAGGTTAACTGAGAGGGGTATTGCTTCATCCTGAGAGCAATAAATCAGCACACCAGAGAAGAGAAGTACCCTGAGCAAGAGAGTTCTTCCATTATATACAGCAAGAGATAAGCCATGATGTAATTTTTAACTGCATCTCCAAGTTTCTTCTCTTCTCCTCTTTGCAGTGTAACTATTTTCTCCTATCACCAAAAGTTGACCTTTATCCTTGGTTGTTGCCTTGCCTCCAGCTCGATTGCCTGTCACTTTCAAGGTTCACAGTTGCAACTGCTGACACCCATGAAGAATCAGGGCATGCATGTGAACGGGCAGGAAGAAGCTATGAGGTCATGTTCCAGTTCTCCATTCATCTCTCCTGGCAAGAAAATTCTCAGCTGAACTCAAAGAAACGATGAAGAACTGTGGCAAACAAGCAGCTTTATGTCTGCTGGCTCGCAGTGTGTGCGAAGACACCAGGAGCAGGGAGAACTGCTAAATGAGCAGAAAGAAAAGTCAGCATCGGGTATGGCCCCATCCCATAATGTGCTGTGATGAATTCCCATCTTCCCAAGATTCCCATGAATTCCCAAGTTTGGTATGGTGTCACCTCACGTCTGTGATGTACTTCAGCCATGCTGAGCCTGCATCTTCAGCACCTTGTTGAACTCTGAGCCTAGCTGATGGTTGATGGGCCACAGCAACGCTCGCTGTTGTCACTACATATATTGCTCCCCTTTGCAGCAATACATGCTACAGTGACTTCCTTGTCACTTCTGGCTGGTCTGCTGAGAAAGACTCTGCAGGTGGCATTTCCAGACTTTCTTGTGGTGGTGGCACATCCTTTGCTTTTTTTGGCAACTAATCTGATGGGCAAGGCCAGCGGCAGCAAAGGTAGCACAACTCTACAGAGTTGGCTCAGAAACAAGCCAAGAGTAGATGCCAGCAAGGCAAAGGTGTGGGGAAATAACTGCCTGATAAAAGTAGGCAATTGCCACAGCTCTATCTGATGATTCATTTGTCAGATACTAAAGATTAATCTGCCAAGATACAGCAAAGCTTTTGTGCTGGTGATTGCTTACTCACACTCATTCCAGCAGGACTGCTCATGTAAAAGCCTGACAGCCCTTCGTCTGCCTCTTAGCAGTAGCTCACAGAATATCAGGTTGAAATCCAGCCATTTGTTCCTGCTCCCTAGTAAAGTTGGATGGTGAATATAAAACCAGTCAATGCACAAAGTCCGCCTGAATTACTAGCTGCCTTTCCCTCTGCTCACAACCTTCCTATGGGCTTTCTGTGGGAATCCCAACTAAATCAGATTAATTACTTGCCTTCTGCAAATACAGTACATCTCAAAACCACTAGCAACTGATCCTCCCTGCTTGCCTTTTTCTCCCTACATCATTCATTGCATTTGGTTAATGCTTCACTGAACAACCGCAGACCTGCTTCTCCGAGGTCAGCTCTCTACATCGCAGTCCTCCTCCTCTGAGAGCCTAGAAGCTACTGGGAAAAACCTTCATTAACTGAAGGTTAATGTCTTCTTTGTCCTGTACCTTCTCCATGGTGGTATGTCATTTCATTCTGCAAATGGCAAGGGTGCAACAAATCCCAGATTTGGCTTCATGAGGTGAAGAGCAATACAAATAAGGTCTCTTTGGCCAGGCCTAGGACCACCCTTCTCTGCTTCCTTTCATTTTAATCCCTCATTTTCTCTGGCTTCTGCTGTTCAAAAGCCCTTCAGGAAAGCTGTTTCAAATGGAAAGGGCATAAGCCAAGGGCACCTGTTACAATTTTCTTCTGGAGAATGTTTGTAAGGACTAGGATAGATTCCAGGCACCCACCATCATTTAAACATCAACATGTGGCTACCTGGCACCTTTGTGCCTCCTTTGAAATCTCCCATGACTCATCTGATGAGGTACAGAAAGCTACAGAGCCATTTTCAAGAGAGAGAAGCTGGAACTTGAGAACTTTGTCCTTGCTTTGATTTCCTGACGGAGAAACAGACGCAGAAACAGTCCTCGGAGTCAAGGACTCCCTGCCTCCCCGCTCCACCACCAGAAATTTGGTGCTGATGAATCACTCAGCAAGAGATATTGAGCTATAATAAATATATACAATGTGGGCAAGGTAATAATGAGTCCTGGGATAGTGTCACGAACTGTTTGAAGGGGTGTAAAGGTAAAAAGAGGAAAATGTCCAAGTCTGAGCCAAAGAAGGCAGGCAAGTCACTTGCCAGACTGAGGACCTCTGCAAGCCCCTCTGGTCATTCCTACTGCAGATAAGACAGCAAGGAAAATACTCCAAAGTATTCATGATTTCAGTTAGCATCTCTACAGCTACCATTTAAAATAAAAACAATCATGCTTCCAATAAAAGTTTGTTATAGTACTAAGCTGCTGTGGAAAATGGAGACAATTTTGTGTACACAATAGGGATGAATACTCTGGTTTCCAGCACTTGGGATGTGACTGAAAGCATTTCATGTGCTGTGAAGACAGAGTGATGCATCACCACGGATAAATTGCGGAAATAAACACAGTTCAAGGGCTTGCACTGAATGTAGTTCAATTATTAAAACATAGTAGTGCTTTTATGCCACAAACAATTATTAATATGTCTAAAATAGGCATCTTACTGGCATGATCGGTATTCAAGACTTCTGAAATAAATCGTATGTGGAACACGTCATAAGAGCAGTGGTTTGTAATACAATGTAGCTGTGTTTGTGTATGTGTGTGCATCTCTGAGTATCCTCATTTCCTTAAGTGTCACTGATATACGTAAGAATACAATTTATTTGCTAATACTTATGAATATTTATAAGCAAAATTTCAATGCATATTTTGCAAAGGAAGAATTGCTCATATACTTGTTAATTAAGACAAGGAATTATGTTGCCCTCTGAATGTTTTTTGACGTGTTGGGGTAAGGGAAAGTCAGTGCAGTGAGTTGAGTTCTGCCCTTGTATACAAAGGCAGCGGGTGGAAAAAGTGAGTCCCATTGGGCCAAACAATTACTTAAATGATGTCATATCACATCCAATACAAATGAGTCAGGTAATACGCCAAATTCTGCTCTCACTGAAGGCAGTGGGAGCAAGGGGAAAGCTGTGAGACTCATATTAGTATTGCATTCAGTGGGCGTAACTAGGGAGGCAGGAGAAAAGAATTGACTCCCGCTGTCTCTTTCACCTTAATTTATACCTTCCAGGTACTTTCTTTTTAGTGTGCCTCAGGAGGTCATTTCATAATATACCTAAGAAAAAATTCTCAGCTCTGCTGTAATCAAATTACATATTGACTACAGATGCTGGACTCTCTTGTACCCATGAAAAGAAGTGGTTTTAATGAAAATTAATGAATTTACATGGCTTAAAATTTGCAAGAGATGAAAATTAATCTTGATATTTTGAAGAAAATTCAAGCTATTAGATGACCAACATGACGCCACAATATAAGCCTATGCAAAGAATTATGTTGTTTCTAGGTTTATTTTAGCATAGGTCAGGTTCCCCATCGGGTAGAGCACTCAAACACGAGGCAGGAGGCAATGCATCAGAGGGAACAACAGGCTGGGGGCTGCAGAAAAGTGAACCCTTCTTTAAGTAATAGTGCTGGATTTAGCCACTTTAACTTAATCAAGAAATTCTTGTGGGTTAATTATTTATAGTGATTTATGAATAATAGAAATGAAAGCAGTATTAGGATCTCTAGATCTTTCTTTATGGATTTGAAAATATCAGTAAAGACATTCCTTTATGTTGTGTCTATAATTCCAGTGCACGATAGAGTCCTCAGAGCCTTCTTGAATACTTTAGATAGTTCAATAATAGTGAGTAACATACCACGCCATTTTAATTAAGCATGATGTATGCTGACCTTGAAATTGGACCAGAATGTCTATTTACTGACCATGTTGTAGCTAAATGCAACAATTGATTTTCATTAGTTAGACTGGAAATGCCAGTGAGCAACCCCATGTAATTTCAATTGGTCACTGGAGATAGTGGGGCCCTTCAGGGAGCAATAAGTTTGTTGATTCCAAGTGGAAAGGGATTTTTAAATATTCGTATTTTACTTTCTCTAGCAGGAAGGGGAAAAAACCTTGGTCTCTTGATGTTTCCTGTAGAAAAATTCTAATAAATTCTAAAAATTCTAATAACAATGTTATCTTTTTGAGGTTGATTGTAAACCATTTCACTAGTACTGAGTTGCTTGGTGGCCATGTGAGGCTCACAAAAATCTCATCTTTGGCTTATTATTGGGAAAATTGAGGCACCAAGTAATGAAGTAACTTGTCAAGATCAAGGGTGATGACTATATTGCTGAAGAATATTGGAGCAAGAAACCCTGGATTTTAGTTCTTTCTAACACGATGTCAGACCTCAGATTTTATGGCTGAATATTCCTCTCTGCCACTGTAAATGCAGTTTAAGGCCATGGGTACCTATAAGGGTCATCAATTTAAATCTTCGGCAAATGAGATCAGAGTCAGCCTTTAATCTCTTGATTCTTTTTCTATATTACAGGGAGGATTTCTGCAGTTTGCTACCTTTTCTTAGTCTTATCCAGGATGTTATAACACCTGGGAAATTCTATTCCATTTTGAAATTATTGTCATTAGTTGTATAACTGAGTGATTTCATCTTTATTCCTGTTACATGCTGTGCTACACTACTTTCAGGAAGAACAGAAGGGGAAAACCAGTTTTCTCCCTTATTTTGATTGTATTTCACAATAAGAGGTCTCAGTAATATAAATTCATAAGAAACTTGGATTTTTTTTCCCTAGTTAAACCCTTCTTGCAGTGGTTGATGTACTGACATCCGAGCAGCTGCTCTTGATATCTAGCAGTGTGAGCGACAGGAGTCCCAGTGTGTTTTGTGTAACACAAAGAGGTTATTTATTCCAAAATGTGTTTCTGGATTCTTCTTCATTTTTTTGTTAGTCTTCATCTTTGTTATAAGTATACCTCAGTAGTATTATAGCTTTATAACATGCATGCAAATGCGTCAGTAGTGAAATTCAGCAACCTAATGAAAATGTTCCTATAAATCAGATGGAAGGCTTATAGACACAGTGTAATAAATAGGTAGAACTGCCCTGCTATTGTACTAACATATATGAAGAGTGAATGTATCATACAAAAAAATTGTGCGCAAACAGACCTGGATTGGTCGTTTGCAAGAGAATTTTCACATGCAGCAAGCTTCTTTAAGAAAAGTGTCTTTTACTTATTCATGCTAAGTTTTTCTGTTGGGAATATTTAAAAATAAAGACAATTCATGGAATGCTTAATTGGCTGTGCTTCTCCCAAAATGAGGTGTTCCCCCACATGAACTTGAGAGGACCACCTGATTTTAGTGGACCTGAATGCTTACTATGCATCTGCCTATGAAGAGAGAGGAATCTCAGATCTCAAGTGAATAAATACGTCCTTTCCCCTCTGGAGGAATTACATGAAGAAGAAGTCGTTTGTAGTGGATTAAAGGGCCCAAGTAAAATCAATATAGTTGACTCAGGAGGATGCAACCCTGACACAGGCATTTTAAATGTCTGTGCCCACCTGTTGGACTAAGCTCTGCAAATATGAAAAGCAAGATGATGAGTCTAAGACTATAGATGCAAGGAATAAAGTATTTCTTGAAATGGGCCCTTGCCAGCTGAGTAGAAGATTGAACTTAAATATCTTTTGGAGGACAATCTGGAACTGATACAGCATATACTGCAAACCCAGGCATCCTGAGAAAATGAGCATTTGAAGAAAGGAGATCAATCTTCCTGTTCTATATCCAGTCCAAAGCAATTACCCCCAAATCACTAAAAACAGTAACGCAATAGAAATTCAGCCATTCAGGTTTTCCTAAGTTCCATTGCCCTACAGCAGTTAAGTTCAGTTTGAGGCCTAGTCTCCTTTGTCAGCATCACAGGTCAGAGATTCTAATTTGACAGCGTGTTATTATTCTTCTGCTATCTACTGACCTGTGATTTCTTTTATATTCACTGTTTCTCACAATCCCTCTGACATCTTTCAGGATGAGAAGGTCTTAATGATTCATCATTGCCCAGAGAGAGCAAGTTAGACAGAAACAACAAAGTAGCCCTTATCTCTCACTGGCTTGGTTCACTTTCTCCATAAATCTTCTATTCCCATCCAGTGGGAAGCAGCCCAGATCTTTACTGTTTATGAAATGTTAGTACAAGAGCCAGGCAATTTTTATGAAGAGTGGTCAACAATGCGGATGATAGCTAATTCTTGGGGAAGTATATTTTTCCTGAATACAGGTCAAGCAAAGCAATTATTTTTGTATAAAATTACAATTAGACTTGGACACATTCTGAACAGGATTTTAAATTTCCTTTCAGAATGACAGTCTTTTTATTTGGAAAGTTAGAGATTTGATTGCCAACAGAAAAAAAGGAGCACTTATTCAAAAAATATTCAAATAAATGAATATTCAAAAAAAAAAAGGATATTCTTCATGAATTAATCAATTCCAAGTCTTTTGTTTGAGAAAGGAGAAAAGTGGATAAAATGTCAGTGCCTTGTTGCCTAAGAGAACTTCCAGGAAGAATGAGAAATTGTTTCTGTGCTTCAAACTGGGTTTTCTGTCCCACGCCACCCCATGTGAAGTTGTTGACTGTCCTTTGACAGGACGTGGGTTGTCAGGAGCTGGGCAGCTGACTGAACATGTGCTAGGACTGCTCCAAATCTGGAACTCTGCACACGCGTCTATAATACTATCATGTAAGTTTGAATGATTACAATTTTTTCAATTAATTAATTAAATAAACTTAGAAACACAATATGTGAGTTTTACTATTTTTACAGCATGGCAAAACTGAGACTTGAGTAACTGGTAACCTGAGTAACTTGAGGAGTATTCATTATTTAAAAACCCAAGCCTTGTAAGGATCCAGAAACAACCTCACCTAAATTAAATCCTTCTCATGCTTCCAGACTCATTGTACTACAGAGGCATGAGAGTCTGTATAAAATGCAGTTAGACGTATTTGTAAAACACAGCAAAAGGCTGTCTGTGATACAGGCAGATACACTCAGGATTAGTTTTAGGGCTCAATATCAATACACATATCGTTGCCCTAAGTATTAAGCATTTTTTTATTTGCCCCCCTCCTGTAGCTGAGCCTGGACCACTCAAGTGGGAATTCTTTTTTTCTCTTTTCGGAATAGCAAGGTAGTTTTATCCTCCTGACGTCCCAGACAATTCTTGCAGCTACTCCTAGTGCTCTGGTCTTACAATTATCTTTCCCGGCCTTTCCCACTCTTGCCTAACAGCTCATCTTTGTGATAAGCCCTGCTCTGGCTCCCTATTGCTGCAAGTAGAAGCTCTGGAGTAAATAAATACATAGATAAGTAAAAGCAAAATAGTTAGTGAAGAAATTATCTCTGCAGTTGATCCTAGAACCATGCTTACGCGCATACAATAGCTCTGCCTATTAAACTGTCACTGCTGCTGAGTAATTAATGACATCTTTGGAACAAGCACTATTAAACAAACTGCGTATTTCTGCGTGTCAATACCATTTCATCTTACTGTGTGCATTGCTTTCTTAAGGCATACCATGGTCCTAGAAGATAAACTGTTGATATTATGCTGTTCATACATGATCAAGCCATCTTTGTTAGCCAGAAGTAACGATAAATAAAGAACAACTTTTTTATATATACTCTTTAGGCAAGAAGAGGCATATTAATATTTCATATAGCTTTTCATCTCTCAGCTTCTGACTGTAGTTCACTTGCTTCTCTCAGCTGTATATTCTTTGGGGCAAGGAACTGTATCTCCTCTCTGTGTTATTGTTGACCTTGGGATGATATTCCCAGCTAGGGGTTGTTGTGGTGATGCACTTTTGGGATGACATCCTGGTTTCCTGAGGTTTCCTAAGGTCCTCAGTCGAGCTTCAAAACAGCCTGGAGTTTGCTTACACTGCAGGGAGGAGCATCAGAGAGATGCAAGGCAAAGCAGAACTCACCTCCCAGCCATTTGCTCTTTGACCGTACTGGATGAGCCTTTCTTATACTAAGAATGCTAAGGATCTAAATAAAGAAAACTAATTAATACAGAGGTGAAACCTTGCTGTTAATGAGAGCATCTATTTACAGCTGAGACTCCTAGGCTTGGCTGCTGGTTGGCTGATACATACAGAGATTTATTTCACTGATAAAGTTTTCCCTCTGTCCATCTGTTCAGCATCTAAATGAGTGATGTTAGAGTTGAGGATCGTTAATAAATGCCAGAAAGAAAGAAACAAAAAGAGAAGCTAAATGGCCAAGTCAATGATGCCTTAGCACCAAATGCAGTCTGATTCCATGAGGTTCAGGCTAGTTTTCACTTTTCTCTTTGCAGAAGTGATTTTCTTCCTCTGCCTCCCCATGGCATGATCCCTGCAGCTGTGTGTCTCCAGTTTCTCAGACGGTGCTGCGGTTGTGTCAGAACCAGGACAATTGCATAATCCATAAGATTGAACGTAGACTGTCTCACAGTGACAGCTGTCTGACAATAATAAGGTCTCTCTCAGAAGCCAGGAGAATAATCCAACCCTTATTACCAATGGCAATACGGAAAAGCATGGCTCAGCCCTGCAAGCCTGGGTCACCAAGCCAGGAGTTAAAAAATCCAAGCACTTCCCAAAACTAAAAATTTCCTGTAAATAAAGATGTAGAGACTACAGTTCTAAACATCCATTCACACTGTTTCATTTATAAAATAATTTCAATACTAAATACAGATTGACCTGTGTGAACTGTATTAAAAATGTCTAAAGTGCAGCGGAAGACAGGAAACCAGCCAGCAAAGCAGTGCTCTTTATGTGGGCTCTGCAGTGCACTTTAGTGACTTGTGTGTCCCACAACCCTGTGACTTCCAAGATTCAGTTTCCTCACATGAGTATGGCAATGACAGATTGATATATTTGAATTGGAAGGCTATGTTAAAACTAGTGTTGTCTCTGCGTGTGGCTCAGTTTTAGGACAATATGAGGTTATACAGGCACAGTTCATTCAGTGGATATATCAAGTATAGTGGCCTGATTTCAAAACCGCTGAATACTTAGCTGCTCCCTCTGCAGCTTCTGCCAATCATTGTAGAGGTAAAACTGGAAGTTGCTGATAGAGACTTAGAATTACTTTAAAATGGGTAGTTTATTTCACTACTGAAAATACAAAGTTGTAGTGTCTGTTTTTTAAATCCACACCCCAAAAATGCATGGACAAGCTATACTTAGAGTTCAGGTACACTCAAGTCTCAGTGATGAGACAGAACAAAAAGGAAAAGAAGCAACAGCAGAGAAAGGTGAAATGATTTGCCCAAGAACAAGACGTTGAGAGAGAGCTCAGATGGGAGCTTTTCTGCAAATTCACAGCTCAAGTTCTCTCTCTTAATTTTCTCACATACCTATGTTCATAAGGCAGACTGTAATCTGTAGCAAAATAAGTATGCAGGTGGTTAATTAAAAATATGTTGCTTCTGGCCTTGCATTTTAGCATTTCAGTATTCGATCGTCTTACTGTTGTAAGGTTAATTTTAAAAATTAAGTAAAGCTGCTGAAAAACACCTACTATTTGTACAAGATCAAAAGATAGTTTTGGAACACTCTTTACTCAAGTGATCTTGAATATTTCTTAAGATCCTTAGAAAGAACAGAGTCTTCCTTTTATATGTTCATTAATAAAGCCAGATAAGATGTTCCTTTAATCTAGCATGCATGCAGAAATTTAATAATAGACTGAAGACAAAACTGCTCTCCAGCCATTCCTTGCTATTTGTTATGAGAGAGGTTAAGTTAGTTATATTCAAAATTTGAAATTAAATCCTTGTAACTGTATGATCACCATAATTAGGAATGCCATCTTCAGTGCCATTATTTGAAGAGTACTATTATTCAAAAAGGAACTTTTAAAATTAAATGTACCATAAAAAATATGGCCTTAGCGGAGCTCAGAAACACACATTGCTGCATACATTATGCACACCAACACCTGAGGGTTTCTTTGAAGAAGCTTCCTTAAACATAACTGCAGCTGGTACCTCTCTTTGCCATCTTTTGTCTTGTCAGATTTACAAACACTAGTGACCAATCTGTTTGAAGTCCCCTTTGCAGTCTGGACTTCTCTGTCACACTTGATACCAGGTGCGACCCTGGTATTTTCCCTATCCCACTGTTACAAGAGCCCATCTAATTCCCCTGTACTCAGACCCTCACTGTTCTGCCTCAGTTTCTTTCCTTCCTAACTCTGTGGCTCTCCAGAGCTCTGCTCCCTCCAAATCTGGCTCTGTGCAGTTTGCTTTGTACAAATCACAGCATTCCCAGGGCTGGTACTTATGTGTAGTGCCATATCTGGCATCTTCTGGCATGTCTAGATGGATGGGTGCAGCCAGACCAAGCTCCTCCATTCTCATCCTGATTTGCCATGGTGTAAATCACCTCTAGTGATGAAGTTGTTAGGGAAGTCACATTCCCAGATTGTGGCATTCCCAAATCACCATATTCTTATTGTTTTCAGGAGGTTCGCTCCCATTAATTCCTGACAATGGAATTCAAGAAAGCATATTCAAATATCATTTTTCTATTACTAAAATGCATATTGAGACAATAAACTGCATTTTATATATATAAAATATATAACTACAAATACATATAAAGCAGATACATGCTTGACATGCATTATATATGCATGTGTGTGCGTGTGCATATTCATATATATGAAGACTTACCTTCCTAACTTAGCTCAGACACACTCAGTACTGGTCTCCAAACATGCCCTTATGGGAAGGCTTTTTAAGCTTATCCAAGTCGCAACATATTTGCTTGTGCATAGCACTACGTTAATGAGTGCACATGACATCTCAACCAGAACTCTTCTGCATCAACAACTTGGAGCAGGAACAAAAGACACCAAATCTACCTGATAAACTTGGTCTACTTTGTCTATATTGAGGTCAACATCTTGTTTCGTGATCTCGTCTTGGTTTAATTTTGCCCATAAAGCTTTTAGCACTGGCACGCTTTTGTAGATTGATTCTGTTATCTGAGAATTTGTCATTAAAGATGGTCTATTTTCAGCATTTTCATTTTGGCATTAATGTAATGCAAGTTTTGGTCAGCTGGGATACCACCAGTCCATATTTTGCTACTGCAGAGCTCCTCAGTGGTTAGCTGTTAGTGTCGCAGTATATGCTTTGATTGACTGGAGTATTCTGTCAGGGAAAAAAAATCCTGGACTGTAATGCAAACAGCAGGGTAAGTGCTTATATTATCTGTAGCGAGCAAGGAATCACCTGTCAGTGAATCTAAAGTCTCAACACCAAATGCAGAGGCCATTTGCACCCCTATATCTTTAATCACTACCTTTTCTGAAGATAGAATGCGGTTTTCTTGGGTAGATTTGCAGTGTTGCTGTTTACCTATGCACATGCACACCAAGTAATAAGCAATATCTTGCAAAATTAAGGTTTCCAGCATTACTGTGACCATCTCTTAAAATGGACTTGCCTGCCCTGTCTCCCTAGGATCTGCTTTCCCAACCACCATGTTCTGGGGCTACGTCTTCCTTCCCCCACAACTCTTCACAGCACATGCTCTTGTTGATGCTTCTTTCTTAAGAGTATCCATGGACTGCAGATATCACCAAATATCCTTTTTCCTCCCCTCTTCAAACTGCTCTCCTAGTTTCTGTTCATCATCATGGCCATTTTTAATGTGCATTTGCATTTCATGTCTTTTCTGGACCTTTTTTCACCAGCTCCCAGTAAGGAGGTTAGCATTGCCACCCATTTTATGCAGGCCCTGGACCAAAGCTTAGCGAGCTGTGAAGCCCAGAAGATCTCCAGCAGCACAGGCTCAGCATGTGATGTAGCTATCAGATGGTCGCTTTCCAGTCTGGAATCAGAAGACATCATGGGGACACATTACTCTTGTGTCTGAAAACCTGCTGACTTCTGCATAGCTAAGACTAGGAGGGCCAAGGCTGCACTGCTTTTCCAATTCTCCCCTACTTCAGAGTTTTCATGATGGAAGGAGACAGGAGGGAAAAAGGAGAAATAGGAACATCCTTAGGTTCAGGGCACACCAGCAAACTGTTATCTACTTTCATCTTGTTTTATAATGCAGCATGTACCTTCTGAATATTGATTGTGGTCAATATTCAAGAAATTATTGTCCTAGTGCTTGTGCTGAAATTCATTATGACCCTGGGAACCATTTTAGGGAAGATTCAGTGAGTAAATAGAAGTGTTTTCATGATAAATGCTAGGCACACTGGAGTTGGTAGGCCCATGGGTCCTTACGTAGTGCACAGAGAGAGGGAATGTGTAGGCCAAGAACAAGTCATCATCCACTAGAGCTGTCAACAGGGATATCTGGGGCACTGTGACTGCCCCCCGGGGCCTCTCTAGGCTTGTGCATCTCTAGGTGCACAGGCACTTCTGTGAGCATCTAGGAAACTTTGCAATGATAAATCTGTAAAATATGGCACCTGTGATGTTCTTGTGCCTTAGGGTAAAAGATAGTGGAGAAGGCTTAGACCTAAGAACCATATAGTTCAAATGCCTATGTCTTTTGTTTTTCTGTGTTTATTTGTCTCATCTTGTTAGATGAAAATCTCTTTACAGTCTTGTCTCTTACACTATGCTTGCATAATATTTATTGTTTTTCAGGCAGGTGATCTGTTTTAGAGAGTATGCAAAAGCAGAAACAAAAAAACATATTCTGTCCATAGTCTTATTTTTTTTTTGTCAGCATCTACCCTTCTGGAAACTCTGAAGGCTAGCAACCCAATTTCTAAATCAATAGGCACTTTCAAAACAAAGAGATTACATTTTTCACTAGAAAGTTGTTTTGCAGATGCCATTATTTTAAATTATTTCATTTGCCTTGACCCCATATTAGGCCGGATGATATTATACTATGCAGGTGGAATTTTCTAGGGAAAAAGATCTTCAAAGTGAATTTTGCATACTGCATTGCCAGTGGAGAAATCAGCATTTCAGAAACGGGAGATGAAGAGTGGCATCTCCATTTTTGAATATTTTCATTTGAAGTAGTAGATCCATGTCCTTATATGTCACATAAAAAAATAGATCTGGAAGTAATAAGCTCCCAGGAATGAAAAAAATGAATTCAGAATAAATATATCCACAAATAGGACAGTCAGACTCACTAAAAAATAATCTTGTTTCCTCAGCTAGGGATATTTGACCACAAAAGGCAAAGTTCAAGGAAATTGCATTTAATTATGTCTTAAACTGAAATAATCTGCTTTATCTAGAAGAAGCTGACCTGTTTACAGTTTACACATCGTTCTCAATATTCTTCTCATACTCAACCAGATCTAATGAATGTGTCATTCGTTTGGACATCACAGCACAGATTTTGCTCATAGCTTCACCACATACTTTCTGGATAAAATGGAGCAAATCACCGTTTGCTTTTCATTCTGTTACTAAGAGAGAGAGGATATGAGGTTGAATGGAAAAGGACAAAGGAGAAGAGACATGAAGGTATGAAGATTAGCATTGGGAACTATTGGTGTATTTGAGAGAGGCATTAACAGCACAGGTCCAAGTGGAAATTAGAAAGTATTACAGAACTTTCTGGGCAAAAGTTTCTAAATACAATATGTATAGGTGTAATTATGGTTTATGAAAGACAAGCAGAAGAACACGACAGAGAACTTGACACTTTCACAGCCCATGCCCTACTCATTCACTTAATGTCTTTATTCTCAGCAGATTTCTAAGATCAGCCTCTGAGTGCTGTGGCTATGAGCCGACTGCCGAAACACAAACAGCACCAAATACTTAGCAACATTTTTGTGGAACCTTCAGATGTTCAAATCGAGGTCCGGTCCACCTCATTAAGCAAAATCTTATCCCAAAAGAATGAATTGAAATGAGCGAAGTGGCAGTGATAAAAGCAATTTTCCAGCATTTGGAACTGTCTGACTTTGCTTTTTATAGTTGTGTCTGAAAAGGTTTTATTCTCGATGATATTTTGTTTACTTCCTTCCTGCATAAATCATCCCGGCATTTCATTGTCTGTTTGGATGCATTTCTTCAGCAAGTTGTCAGACAAGTGTGGGTGCAAAATGATGGCTCAGGAGAGAGGCTATGCTTGGAAATGTCAAAGTCAGACACACAAAGTGATGGCATTACTTGGCATTTCATTTGTTAGAATTGCTATTCATGGAGATCTTTAAATCCCAAATGTTAAGCAAGCATCTGTATAAGGGGCCCTACTGGTCCATCTTAAACAGCTTACTTTTTTTATTCCCAAGTGATATATTTGTTATCACTGTGGTGATTCCAATGATTTGTGTGATGTCCAATTAGTTCAGAAACATGTCATGCTATTTTTAAAGCAGGGTTCAACTGTAGAAAAGATACAGTAAAAAAAATGCGATTGGGGAAGGAGATAGGTTGTTCTATCTCTGCTTTCCTCCCTTTCTCTCCATTTGGGGAAACAACTTGCCACTGATTTCGTTAATGACTACCATCCAACTTCTTGTTCAATGGGCTCCGTGGGACCTAAAATGTAGCTGTTGTTCTACCTTAGTCAGTGATGAAAAAGACAAGGGTGAAAAATTTAGAATTTCCGCGAAGTATTTGGAGTGGGCAAAGGTGACTTTAAGTCACATTTATTCTTCCTTGATCTCAGCCTGGCTTTGGGCCAGTCCTATCATCTTCAAGTAGCTATTTTTAGGCTCTCTACTAGTTCATGTCTTAAAGCAGTTTTTATAATATGACAAACATTTTTAAGATCAATCAGTATGAAAGCTATGTACATTCTTGGCTAGGCTAAGAAAAAGCATATAAGCTTAATAGCCTGATAAATGACTTTCAGAAAATAATTTTCTTGCCATCAGTAGATGGATACTTGAAGTGGAACTGGTAGAATTATAAGAATTGTTGATGGAATATGGATTTTTCTACTTTAAAACTGCGTGTCCTCCTGTGACTTGTGACAGAACCAGCGTGGTTAGACAGCAGACAAGAAAATATAATGTTCATCTATTAATGATAAATTACACAAGAACATGGGGAAGAATTTTTAATAAACTATCAATAAGCTGTTATTGATTCCATGCAGGCATAAAGGTGAAGGAAGAACTACAGGCAGCAGGCATATTTGCAAGTAGTTTTATCTTTAATGCTTTGTTTTGCATCTCATCTCCACAGACAGTAATTAATTCAATGTTGTTTCAGGAAAGCAGATATAATCAAAATTATTGTACTTTTTCTCTCTGTACTGCCAAAAGGTGTTATGAAAGCACTTTGGAGGCACATCTGGGAGTCTTAAAATGAGGGTTTAAATCAATGTTCACAAACACGGAAGTCATAGCGGTGTTGAAACTCCTAGGCAGGTAATTCCTGATGCCTCTCAAAGCACAGACTGGGGTAAGCACCACTTGCCATCTTATAAACTAAATAAAAGGATATACTATTACCACTCTGTGCACACTACTTAAGATTGATTTCCCAGTGGCTGGGAAGTCGTTCATTTTTGTCATAGAAAGCAAGCGAGGTGGAGGTGAAATTAAAATGCTTCCTATTGTACATATCGTGTGATCTGAGCAGCCTGCATTTTTGCCAGTGAACTGAACATATTAACTGCCTGTTGTTAGTGCACCTGGCACAGCACTATCTCATGTTACAAAGACATGCTGGTTTCAATCTGCAGCACTTGCAAAAAGCTCTTCTGCCCACCTTCAGGCATCAGTATTAATGTGCTAGCCTTTTACTAGGAAGCTGTCACCATCTTTGAGGATTGGTGCTTTTAGATGTTGACCTCTTGCAGGTCTTGGAGAAACCTCTTTCACCTCAGTAAAAGCAGTATGAATAAGAAGGAATTAGTGCTAAAATGTGGTTTCCTTGGCCAAGTTAAATATGCTTGTGGCTTGCATAACACAAGTACCTTCCTGGCTAATACTTTTGGAATAGCAAGTTGCTTAGACGTTATTAATTTGCAGATGCATCCTTCCACTAGGACTACTGATAGGTGTAAAATTAGGCAAAAATTCCTATGGAACTGGTACCAGAATATGTTTGATGCTTTTCCAAAAGGCAGAGAGCAACAGATGTGTCCAGCACGGAAATTTGCCAGTGTCTCCCTGCTATATTATGGCTGAATTCCTGAAGACTGTGCGTAAGAAACCTCCCCTAACTGAGCCAGGCTTTTCAACAACTTGCAAATTCACCAAAATGATGCAAATTTGAAGGAAATGAGATGATTCACTCATTTTGAAGAAGAGAACTAATCAGGCTCAGAGATGCCCAGGGTTCTCCTTTTGTCCTTGATCAGGCTGACAGACCTTTCTCTGTTGTTACTGTGCTCCTTAGCAACTTTGGAAATACGTCTTACTTTCGCACATGTGCTAATGGTGATTTTTCAGGACACTCTCCTTCTGTTAATTTTCCTTTTATAACACTGGTTGCTCCACATCAAATAAGCTTATTAATAAAAACACATGGTAAGTACCATTATTTTAGGTATCCTGCCAATACTTGGGAATGCTGAGGCATAAGAGGAATGGACTAAAGGATGTGACTAGGTTCTTTTTCCTAAATAGCATCTCCTGCTCCCTCTGATAGATCCTGGGCTATTGGTCTCATTTTCTGTGGCTCCTTACACTAATGCTCATATTTAGAAATGAGACATTCAGAATGAAATAGGCACCAAAAATTTAAATTCACCACGAAGAGACTGGCTGCACTTTCTCAATTCTTCAGATAAGTAATGGCAGCAAAAGGAAACTGTTTCACTTAATGATTTGTTTATTCTTTGATCGTTCATGTACATCTGGCCAGTATTGTGACAGCTTTCAATTCTATATTGCAGTTTCCATCTTATTCCTGATAGATTTATTCATCTTTGCCAGTGTATAAAGAATACATTTGCAAAGCTGCTCATTTATTTTCAAGTTTGTCAGATGTCAGTCCAGCACTAACAGTCTAATTCAAAACCCAGTAGAGTCAATTGACATTAGACCTTAATTAATGCTGCTTAACAAAGAAGCTGAAAACTTCAGTTGCTGCTCTCCGCATTTTTTATCCCAGAAGAAGAAAGAGTCTGGGGCTTCATTCTTGGAGCCCAGAGAATGGATGAGAAGAGTAATCAGCCCTGAATTGTCAGAGTCTCTTTAAGAAACAAAGAAAAAAACAAAACCCCAATACATCCATCAGAAATACAAGCTGTTCATACATACCAGGAATTGCATTTCTCCTGTAACACAGAATTCCAAATTTGAGAACTTTCTCAAAACAGTTAAAGCCATTAATCCAACCTTACCTACCTTGTGCTGTCCTATAGGCACCATAATGAAGAGAGAGAACTTCGATTCTCTTTGTAGATTGTTGGAGCTTGATATTAAATCACTGAGATTGTCCTATCAGATGCTTGAATCTTTATAGTCACCATACAGTACACAAATGGGCTCTGCATGGCAACCCCTTTCTGATGATTGGCTTCCAGAAAGCAGAGGTCTGCCATCACTTTCCTTAAATGAAAGTCTTTATGATAAGTGAGGACTGTATGGACTGCAGCACACAAACCCACAGTTCTGACTTCATCCTTTTATACTATTAATTTAATTAGAGCATTTGAAGATTAACTAAAATGGGTCATAATTGTCTCTGCTTCTTACAGACTTCTGTCATATTTGTTCCCATGACAAAAAAAGTTTTGGGAAAAAAAAAGAGAAATGGTAGATGTAGCCTGTCTGTGTTTGATAGTTCTTGAATATAAATGCATTCAAAAATCTACAGACAGGATTATTCTCAAGAGCTGCTTCTGAAAACAGTCCTTCTCATTCTATAATGAATTCACATCCAGTAATCTTCAAATTCTTGTGAATTAACACTCTATAAGGGATGCTGTTTCAAGATAACTCACAAGCCATCTGTCAAAAGACATGCAGATGCTTGAGCTCCCATCACACACCAAAGAGGAACTGTCAGGCAACAAGTAGTAATTCAACAATGTCCAGTCTTAGGATGGATGGCTGGCAGTCTGTTCTGAAAAGTCTCTGCTGGGTGTGGGCTTTGCAATGGCCCAAAGATCAGCTGTAAGTACAGCAGTAGCCTGAAAAATAACATGAAAACATACAAACAAAGATAGATCTTTAATGACACATGCTCTTGGTCAGGCTTATGGGAAGAAGAGAAATCTGGTTTTTGAGTTCCTTATGTTCACCAGCCAGTCTGCCCTTGTTTTCGCACCTTCTCCTCCTTGTCCACACTGCATCTGTGGCTCAACATAATCCCTGCACATGAACATGTCCAAAATGAAATTGGACTGTGCTTCCTGAGAAGCACAGGCTTTACCTCCATAGTGCTGTTCTACCTGTCTGCTACACAGAGCCTTGTGCCCGTCATTTCAGTTGCTGGGCAAAATATAGTAGAGCACGTGGAACCATATAATTCTGGAGTCCTAACCTCTCAGAATCTGCAATAGCTCTTGGAAATATAAGCCATTCAGAGGGATGTGAAAGCTGGCTAACCCCCAAACTGCAAAATAAAGAGTTATTCAAAAAACAAGGAATTCTAGGAAAATGGAAATAAATTCTTACTCCGAGCTATATTTCCAAGCTACATGTTGCTATGCACAATCCACTCTTTGGAAAGGCGGGAATCTATGGCAAGAGACTGACCAGTTTACCATTTTTTTTTCCATTTTTATATTTCTATTATTTTTGTACTGTGCATTTGTACAACTAAGACCCTCTCTTTCCAGATGGTATCTTGCCTTTTCACTCTGGCTTCCATCTGGAAAAAAAAATGATTTGCATTTGCCTCCAAAACTACAGTCAACTCTGCTCCAGTTATCAATCACTAACATAAAGTAGTGATATTGTTCATACACTCTTAGATGAGGATCATTGCTATGATTCCCTGCCGCTTTCAAAGGATTAGCCTTCAAGCTGTAAGGTCTGCTATTGCTCAACATAGCCACTCAAAACAAACCAACAGCCTAGCTTTGTCAATATTCATGGCCTCACACTAGGCAGAATAAATGCAAGAACAAGATATAAACTGGATCTGTGACACTGAGGACTGGGTTACTGTTTCTCGTTCTAGACATTTGAAGCTAAACCCTGGTAGAGTTGGGTGGAAGCATCAGGGAATATCACAAGGTGCTTCTGCACCAAACGATTCTTCCCACTTAGCTTTAAAAGGAGAAAATTTAGACAAAACTAGTCATCTAGTCAGAGGACAGAGAAAGAGAGAACTCATCTCCCTCATCCTGGAAAGGGATGAATCATTGACAGTTGGGTTAAATTTGATGTCAAGCCTGTCTAAGATCAAGTTAGATGAATCCCAACCTAAGACAGATCTTAATCATGACTCAAAGTAGACCAAAGAAATTTAAAATGGATTTTCTCTACCTTAAAGTCATTCTCTGACAGTACTGGAGATGTCAGATGCCATCAAGACATGTTCTTATCTACCAATTATTTTAGTGGAAGCACTACAATAGTTTTAAGTGTGATTTTTCTAACATCTGTTGATAAGTTAATCAGAAGAAAACTTCCATGGGACACATTAAAATGGTTGTGCTAACCTGTCCTTGCAAAACCACAGGGAAAAGTGTCTCCTTTTTCCTGTTTTCAGTCATCCTTAAAGCACCCCTCCCACTCTTCTGGCATGGATGATGGCACATCTAGAGGAAATTTTCTTGCTGACATGTGTGGGCCTACTGTCTGCTAAACACACTGGTTGTGTTCAGTGTAAGGATAAACTTTGACTAATTAAGGCTTATAAACTATCAGCCACAGATGGTACCAGTTTTAATGTATCGTTGCATGAGTTTGCATATGGCTGGAAGAACTGGAGCCAAATGCCACCAACAAACTTTCATTAAATTTTTTCCAGGAGTTAAAGCAGATTTTTTGAAATGATTGTTTTTCTCCTATTTGTTTCAAGTCCCCATGAATTTAAAAGTACACATCTTTCATTTTTTACATTTCCTTTCCTACATGTTTATGATCCTCATTACAAAACATATATTTTCTGAAAAATATACTAAAATATATAATGTCTGAAAAATAAATTGAGCTAGGCTATTCCGATTTAATTTTAACCTGTTTTACGTGTTCTGTTATGCATAGGTGCTCGTCTGCTATTTATGCTCGGAACATTCTTCCCTTGTTCTTTATTTTTGTCATTACAAATGCAAAAATGTCATTTAATGCAGTCTTCTTCTCAACATTCATCTCAACAGGAGTGCTACTCTTCACTTCCCTCCTAGCATCTCACCTCAGTTTTGGGTTGGCTTATAACTATTAAAGTAATCCAGTGAAAGTGGTCTGGATTGGAGAGTCACTGTGATATAAACAGTGGATGAAACACAATGCTCTGCAGAAGCACTTAATCTTTCTGCACAGCCTTTTCCTCAAGTGTAAGATTGGAAGCTCGTATCTTCCACAGGCAGGACAGAGAGGATCAATTTAAGCAGTCCCCAAAGCACACTATGATCTTTGATTGAACCGAAAGATCTGTATTAGCGCAATCTATTCCTACTTCAGCATTTGTATTCCTGTCTACCACAGAGAGGAACAAGAGTGTATGAAAATGGGATCAAGAAAAGATTCAAGTAACAGCCTCCACAAAGGAAACCTTTTGGGTTATAACTAACTCTTTTTTGTTCCTTTTGCAGTGGATTATTATCACTGTCCTACAGGATATGTCATTTGATTGCATCCAAATGATAAAGAAATACCCTTTGTACTTACCTCACAAGCTTATCCCTTTTATATATATGAGGGAAGCATTTTTGCTGATATATTCAATACAGTTGGATTTGTGAAGCTATTTTTGGTATCAACATCTTACCTGGTGATGCAGTCTATTCCCTCTGAAAACCAAGATATAAGTTACCTTTAGCATTTAGGATAAATGTTTGTACCAGATTAACCCTCAGGAACAAATAAGTGAGAAACTGGGACAAATTCTGCTGGGTTGTAAATGCAGACACATTAAAAATACACAATAAAAAACTGATTCTTACAAAAGAATGGTAGGAGAGGAATTCTGCAAATTCCCTTAGCAAAATCGGTAAAGGGGAATTATAAGATATGCATCTGTCCGTTGTC
This sequence comes from Tinamus guttatus, assembly GCF_000705375.1. The sequence continues at coordinate 64,994 of NW_010582682.1, forward strand.
CCATATTTATAACAGTCCACTATTCAACACAGCAATGACCCAGGGTTTTCTGTTGTGTATTGGATTCCTGCCTTTGGTAGGTATAGAGATATAGCTAGGACTTATCTCCTCCAAGCAGCTGGAGAGGAATAAAAAGCCTTTTTTTTATTTCTGTGCAAGTCTGTATAGAAAGCAGCTACATTTGAAATGACAGCACGATTGCATTTTAATGTGACAAATTCAGGATTAACCAGCATTGTACAGGTGTCAGCCACAAAGTGCACCACAGTTGCCACAGTCACTAAGCATTAATATGAATACAAAAAACTCCTGCAAGTGACTATTCCATTAAAATAGTGAATCTTGAGCAAACTTCACCCAATATAATTAACACAATAATTATTCAGCTGCCGCATTCCATGCACTTGTGGGCAAAGGTAAATTAATAAACATACTAATAGGACTCTCTTCCCACATTAGCACCAGCAAGGATAGACCATACTACATCTTTGGTGACAAGGACACCTTTATGTGACTGCGCAGATGATCCCTTCATCCACCCAGTGCCACCCTAAATTCTCATGATGCTACACAAGGGCCTTGGCCTAGTCCACAGCCTAATCCTCAGTGTTCTGTAGGAGTCAAACACTCATTCTGCCACCTTTTAGAAGGCTGCCAGTACTGCTTGGCAGCATGCAAGAGAGAAAACATATCCAAGCAACTCTCCTTCTTTTATTCAGCACCACTGCAAAATGCAGGGGGAACGTACTCACGCCCTTTGCACAAAAAAATGGCAAAGAAGTGTGGCAAGAGTCCCCGTGGAGAATGAAGAACCCAAAGGGTAGTTACTGGGGCTAGCTATATACACGAGTATTGCATTTAGAGAGTATTGCAGAAAAAAATCCATAAAGTGTGAGATTCAAAATGACACTTCTTTTCAATATTTCAATGTACTGAAAACATGTCTGTCTCTGACTTCAGAGAACTTTATATCAGATCCTGTATTTCTTTTTTCATCTGAAACAAATGAAATCTACCATCTCTCTTGATAACTGAACAAAGTCAGCTTGACTTCTTCAAAAACTTTTAGAGCACCAGTAATAGAGTAATGGCAGTGGCTGGTAATAAGCCCACTCCACCCACTCCTTCTAAATAATGGAGTAATATTTTCGGTATAGCATTTTAAAGCTGAATATGCCAACAGAATTCATTTCTTAGCATGTGATTAACTTTACTAAAATTGCCAGCTCTCTCTTACACTCCCCTGTGTGTTTTTTTCAACTGTACGCTGATCATTTTATCATTCCATCATAGAGTCCTCCAGACTCTATTCCACAGACGTGCAGAATGCCTGTGAATTCCTAAATACTCTTGGAAAGCTTGTACAAGTTTGGTGGTTCCAAAATGACAAATTAGTTTATAAACATTATCACAAGACAGAACTTGCATAAATTTCTGTTACTGTATTTCTTCTTCCTTTACTTTTCTTTTATATGTATATTTTTAAATATTTAAATTCATACTCAAAGTGAAACAAAGCGCAATTATTCTATTTGTCAAATAAACAGTGATTCTAGAGGTGTATGTTAGACAGAAAAGTCTGGCCATATGTAAGAGGGTTTATACTGATCCCTGTTCTAGTCCTACTTTATCGTTTAGGCAGAGAAGCCTTCCTGGATTTTCCTTTCCATGTTTTAAATTCACAACATGAATTAAATCTACTGCGCTTTCACCAGTTCATTGAATCTTTGCATATTTATACACATACCAAGAAATGAATTGAGTTCAACCCATGTATTTTCCCTGATCTCTCAAATCTCTAATTAAAGGATTTCCTTTCAGTCTTCTTGTACAAGGCCAATAAACCATTTTATGCTCAAAATCAATGTTAACAAACCATTCCTTTCTCATTAAAATGGCAAAGCTATTGGCTCAATCCTGTAAAAAACAAGCTTAGGGAACTGGAAAAGACCTACTCCAAGGGAGCAAAGGAAGACACATAAGTAGCAGCAAGGAGAACATTGAAGCTACTCAGTCGTTAAATAGTTGTTAGCAGCTTTAAAGGACAGTGTTACATCTCACACTGCTTGGCTCACAGCCGCTCACATTCACACAGTCGCTGGGAGGCTCTGCTGCACCTCTGCAACATGACTATAAATTAGTCACCCAATTCAAGGCCTAGGTTCACAGTGATGTGACCCAATTCAGGAGCTAGGTTTGCAGCAACGCACATTCTCCACTGCAACAGCAGAACGCGGAGAAGAGCAGAGATGCTTGGGGAGACAGTTAACACCTTCCAACTCAGCCCTCTGTCTTAATAGTCTGCCCTGATCAGAGATTATCAACCACGGAAATTACGTGGAGCTCATCAGGCTGTGGGGTCAGGTTTGCTTCATGCTGCTACAGCCACAAAAGGCCGCCAGGGCTCTGAAGGAACAGGAAAAAAAAAAAGAATAACTGGAATGTTTCCACCATGGAAGGTTTCCACCCCAAATAAAATTGTTTTAGCACAATACTTTAGTATCCTCACATCTTTGGCAATCAATTCAGTGTTATCACCTTTGGAAAGCTTTGCTCCTTTCCAATATAAGCTCAATATGAACTTCAATACTTACAGAATGAGAATGGCCCATAAGGCTGGTTACTGGGCTGTGACAAATTTATTACTTCATACAAGACTACTTTAAATTCAATGTGGATGTAAATTAAGGAAGGTATTATAGCATTTCTAACTTTATAAATCCAGCTAGCTTCCTTAAGTAGAAGCCTTTTAATAGATTTTGAAACTACCCAAATTGAAAAGTTTGAAATTGAACTGACTTTACAGAGGATTTAGGAAAAAAAGGCCACTAATAAGCTAGTTTTCTGCTGAAGCAAACAGTATTTCTGAGTTAGCTTCCTGTTTTAAGAAAAAGATACTTTTCATTTTGCAAATACATCTATCTTAGTAAGCAAAAAATACACAAAGGCAAAGAAGGTTAGATTGCCAGCTCACAGTAAGAATATTTAAATAACATTGAGAGTCTAAAATGTCTGTATTTATTTGACTGTTACACTTACCATCCAGCAAAAACAGATTTACTGATGATGACCCTTGAGTTTAGTCTAGTGCACTGTAATGCACTCCTTCCTAGATGCCTTAGCCCTGACTATACCACAACCCAACAAAGAGTAATACAGAAATTCACCAAGATCAAGCCACTGGTAAAAAACACCCCTCTAACCATAAGTCATGGAAGAAGTAGAAACTTTAAAATCAATTATTTTGACCTCAGAATTGCCATGTTTCATTTACAGTGTTAATGAAGATGCACAATCAGAGAAGTCACTATCGGAGAAGACCAAGCAGCTCTACAGGTTTCCTGTGGTCTCAAATTCAAACTCAGGCACTCCATACCCAACCTCTGTGCAAGAAGGAGATGTAACTCTGAAGAGTCCAGCTTATCTGTTCCCATGTCTTTCAGGCATCTCAATAAAACCACCAGGGTCTAGAACACCAAAGCACTGAGATACCAAGATTGCTGCCAGTAAAGTAACTTCATGTTCAACATCTTTCTGAGGGTGATCTCTTTAGGAGTCCTCCAAACCTCCTTGGGGATCAAATAATTGTAACTTCAAGGCAGCTGAAGTTTGAAAGACAGCTTATGTTGTCATCCTGGTGAAAGAGCCAGACACCTGTGTTTGTGTAATTCTTCATTTCCACTCATCTAGATAATTGCAGATGGCAAAAGCAGCACTGTTTATGCCCGCTCATTTCTGATGAGAAAGCAAGGCTGAAATACCACCAGTGCGACTTCCTTCATGGTATTTGTCTCTTCGTCTCTTTATTTGTCTCAAGCTTCTTACTACTCCATGAAAACAACCTGGACTTCTGGTGTACCTCAGCATGTGCTGAGAACTGTTTGGAGTTGGTTTTAAAGCAGTTTTAATAGAAGCTGGTTAAAGGGTTATTTTCAAATAAATTTTGCTGAGTGAACAGGTACTTTCCATGAAAATGCCCATTTAATAAAAGCAGGAAAACAGTAAACCTTTTTGATTGAAAAATATTTTTTCTAGTGCTCAAATCCTAGTGAGCAATTCATAAATGTTCATTTCTCAATCATAAGAATCAGATATGTGTGCAGTTTCTAGAGTGGAATAAGCTTTTTCTGAAGATCGTTAAGTGTTGTATTCATAATTACTGATAAACTGACTGATTAATTAAGAGCTAGAGAGACATCATCTATTCCCTGATCGAGTTCTCATTTAGAACTCCCATTAGTAACATTAATGCGGATTGCAATAGATTCCTCAAACATTTCAGTCTCTCCACCCATTAGGCTTTAGGGAGAGCTGATTGAATCCTGCAAAGAGTGCATCTTGGCAAATATTAATTTGCACTTTGAAATGAATTTATTGTGACTGCTCTAGTTTGCTAGCTGGAATACCCTCAGAAGAGAGAATTTTAAGCAAGGATTGGGCATCGTTCAACAAAAGTAAAATTAGGAGGGTATAATATTCCCCTAGAAAGCTTTTCTTCATTTTTATAAATCTCTTGAAAGAATAAAAATATATTATATGACTGTCCGGTGAAAAAGATTTGAGTCTTGCCACCAGGCATCATATACCAGGTAAGGTTTGTGAGCTATTTATAGTAGTTACAAACCGAGCGCTTTTCACATAAATCATGAGATTAACATTGACAAACAGCAAAAACCCCCCAGATTAGATATGGTCTTCTGGCTAGCAGCTTGCAGACAGAAAGAGGCGACATTCCCTGGGTCACTTCATTGTTTCTAGGTCTCCTTAGAGAAGGCAGCTGCACCTCAGGTATCGTGCTGGAGCAAGGCAGAGCATTCCCTCTGACACAGCTCAACAGGCCCGTTTCCACTCTGCAGCATCTCCAAAGTGACCTACCAAAACACCCAAATCATCTCTCTTTGTGAACCTAGGTTTCCTGAGTAAGTGGCAGGAGGTTTCTGTGAGAAATCTTCCTCTACATGCAATGCTCAGACAACAGAAAGAAAAAATCCAAAGCATCATGGAATGTCACCTGCCAGATAAAACACTCATGAGACTTTCCCTGCTACAGAGCAATGCAGATGCCAGTTTCCACATTTGCCTTGTTTAACCTCCTTTTCTTTGATTTACACTACAACAGCATGCAAGATCTAATCTACTCCACCTCTTTGTTTCAGTCTTCTAAATACGTGCAAATATTTTCCCCTCCCCTTCATTATTCAACATTAACTCTGTAGGAGCCAGATCCTCAGCTGACTTAAAGCAACACTTATCCCTAAAAATCAGTGGAACCATTTTAATATTTCTCCAAGCCAGGTCAAAAATGAAGTATGGCTAGGACCACTACATTCATAACTCAGTTTCAGATCTGGAATTTTTTTTGCCAGTTTTGGAAAACCAGGAAAACAGTCTTCTGAGAAGGACCTCTCCAAGTCCATCAAGTCTGCTGCTCTGCAGAGGGTTTTAGCTCTCCAGTGCTTTTTTTTTTTTTTTTTTAATGAGAAACATTTGATCTAAGTGCTCAGCTTTGCTGAGGTCTCCTGCATCTTCCATAAAACATCCATGAAGGAATGGTTGGTGCTGCCTTCCTGCAGCTGGGACATGGCCCCATGGGGATCCCATGACAAGAGCACTGCACAGGGTCCCTGGCTCTGAACTGCCAGGGGGACCAAAAAAAGGGTGTGCTGGTTAATTCTCATTTTCCTGTCCTTTAGTGCCCAATTCTCTCCTAATATAGTGAAGTATACGGCTACAGGGAATATGCTGAAAAATCATGCAGCACCAATCTCAGCTTGGGTGGCATAACCCAGGGGACTGAGGACCGGTGTCAGTAATTAGCTGATCAGGTGGCGAACAGGGGGAAATGACAGAGCTGCCTGTTGCAAAGATGACAGTCACTCTAGGGAACAGGGAGTAAAACTGCTCAGACAACAAACACAGCTCAACTTACTGACATATGAATCATGGGCAAAGCTTAAAAAATAAGAATATAAAACCTAATTTATGGGATTTAAAGACTCAGAACACTGCACATTTAAATGCTTTTTCAACAGAGAAGCTACCAAATAGCTTAATGTTCTTTTTAAATCTTCTATTTTCTGCTTCTCAAATTTTGGACACCTCCAGACTCAGGAGAGCAAAGATGGAATTTACATGAAAATTAAAAGCATTTTACTTGTTCGATCCACGTCACTTGTAAAAAGTTGTTTTTATGAGGGTGGAGGATGTTAGATTGACAGCTCTGGAGACTGACATCTCTATTTATATCCACAGAACAGAGAAAATAAGGGCAGGAGCAGGGCAAGCTCATGCCCAGATGTCCTCTTCTTTTCTTCCTTTCTCTACCTCCTCACTGCCAGCAGCACCCATGGGAGCAGCAGGCACTTGCTTTTATGTGAAGATAGACACAGAAGAGCTGATGGCTACTTCAAGCTGAGAGCCTGACCTGAGCCCTACTCCAGGGCAGGTTCCATCATCCAGAGTTGGGGACCATAAGCCACAAAGGTCATTGACCAACATCCACCAAAATGAAGAGGCTGAAAAATGCAACAGAAAAGCTCAGGATTACTTCTACCCACCATAACAGTCAGTCAGTGATGGACTGTTTCCTGGACAGAGTCAGGAAGACGTAGGAATTTGAATATTGAAATTAAATGTACAGGACTCAAGAGCATGGATGTAACAAGGGATAATTGATGAAGACATTAGCATGGAGCAGGAACGTTTTTTAGCACAGAGCAGTCAGTATCTCCTAAATTCCTCTGAAACCAAGGATCGAGGTGAAATGTTAGTGTACAACTGAAATAGCTTCTCAAGCCTGCAGAGACCAGTGAATCCATTTCTACAGGCACATATTTTGGAAGAAAAATTTACATGCTTACAGGCAGTTACTGTGAAGGTTGATTCAATTGTTAGATCTGTTTGAATATCTTAACATCTCATTTTGAAAAAGCTGTTGTTCTATTTTTAAATTTTTACATTTCAAGAGCAGATAAAGACATATCAAATTAAGGCAAGGTTGTCCTCCATATTCTGTTTGCAGATTGAAGCAAGGTAATAAATTGAAAACACCTGTGGCAGGCAGGTAGCAGAAATTGATTGAAGACCAGGCAGTGGTCATTAGATCAGGCACGATTCATATAAGAGGTCAGAAGGATCTTGAAAAGGAGCTACTAATAAAAATGTTGAAATCAGCAGATGCTTCAGAGGTCTGGAGCTTTATTCTGAAAGCCAAGACTATGGTTATAGGAATTTAAAATAAGTGCTACTTACAAGGAAATGCATTGAAAATATGAGCAGAGATTAAAAAAAAAAAAAAACTATTTAAAGTTGGCAATGAATTATAAAATAGAGTAGCTATTTGCAGGAGAGCTCTGCTTGTTCAATCCAGTAAGGTTACTTCGTTAATGAATAAAAGGAAAAAATAGGTGATACTTTTTATGTGGAGTTTCTTTGAACCTGTCAAAAGATGCTGTTAATAAAATCAAGTCCAGATGCAAGGTGAGTGCATTGTCATCCTTGAAAACTGCTGAAGAACCCTGTTCAAAAGCCACTGAAGTGAACTGAAACTATTTAGCAAACTTGGGAGCAGACTCTAAAGAAGACAAAAAAAAATCAGGAATTTGTGTCTCTTGCATAATACTGAAGCACCTACAGGTTGAAATTTAAATTGGAAGGGATTAGTGAAAGGACACTGATTTAGCAAATCTCCAAATGTAGCTAGAGAGGAGCCATGAAATCATGCAAAATCCACATCTCTTTTTAGCCAAAGCTCTCAGCATTCTCTCCCTGCACTGTTTGCTGTGGCTGCGTCATCTTCTTGCCACAAGCAGGGTCACTGCACCCTCCTTGAAATATGAGTCCTTGGCAGGACTTTATCCTGATCCGAGACCGGTGGCAAAACTCTGATTGCTTCTTTGGGATTTACTTTTTGTTCTTTTCAGAGCAACTTGGTAATTTAAGACAGGAAAAAAAAAAAAAAAAGGGCAGATTGTGTAATGTGGAGTTCTTTCCATTCAAGCGTTCCAGCAGCGATTGCACATGACAGTGAAGGGACACAAGGAGCAGAGGGAGGGGGACATTTTGAGCCAGCTTGGCAGCAATCAGAGACCACATGAGCATGAGGGAGCTCCCTTCTAGACATGTAGCTTAGGTTCTGCGTAGCCACCAGCCTCGCCTCCGAAACAGATGGCTTCCTACTGAGCAGAGAGGATAAATAAAAGGTGATCTGCCCAAGCGCACTTCCGCTCCAGAGATCTGAAAGGAGGATTTTTAAAGTTGTGCTGAAGGCAGCAGTGACTCTCATCACTTGGTGAGTAAGAAGGGTAAAGTTAGCATGAAACCGGAGCCAAAGAGGGAACAGGAAACAGAAAGAGTATGAGTCAGAGCAGCAATTGTGGGGGTGTATCAATATTTATAGCACAAATCCCCAGGCTTCAACTGACTCTATCTGGTGGCACTAAATAGATTTTTTTTACACTAATCAGGAAATCTGTTTGACAACAATGGAGATCTGTTGATTCGAACTCTTCGCGCTTGATAACTACTCCAAGCTCTGAAGATTATTTCCTTAAAACTCCATGCTATTGCCTGCATGCTCCCGAGTAACAGCCTAACAGCCTCCTACAGGACAAATCACTCTGCTTTTTTCAGCCTACAGTGACTGCTTATACTGGATTTTACCTAATCTGCTCTCCTGCAATTAAGACACAAGAAGTGAAGAATGAAATTATCTAGATTAATAAGTGGTTTGTTTTCCAAATCCCAAAAGTCCTTTACATCTCACAGCTGAAGCAATCTGAGTTTGACTGAATCTGTTTCTAAGCAATAGAAGCTGTCAAAGTTTAAATGTTGAATTATTATCCTGTATTTTCTGAAAATATGATGCTAAGGAATGGCTCAAAATGGAAGCTAATATGTTCTAATCCAACTCCCAAGGGCTTTCGCAGTCAGATTCCACCACGATGCATATGACATAGGAGCAAGGTCATTTTTAAAAGTGCCAAGTTCACTTCTCATTAAACTATGCTTCCAAAATAGTGTTTGCCAAAAAGACTTTAAAGGGCATGAGAACGGCTTTGAATTATGAAATATATAAATGTATCAGCTAGCATGTTAAATGCTTTTACTACAGCACTTAGCTTACGCAGAGGCATGTTTAAGAGTGGAGAAAACAGCACTTAATGGAACAGACAGTTTCTCACATCCAGCCATTATCTCGTCCTAGCCAAGAGTCTCACAAATGAATGTCTTTTGCTTACAACAGCTAATGACATACTATGCTACGGTTGGGTTCAGAGTTGTGCTTTGTTTCCTAAATAGTTATAATTCTGTTTACTACTCACAGGCATTTAATGACCCCTGGCTTAACTTTCAAAGCACATTATCATCACTCGTTCACTTAATCGCTTGTTTCAGACTGGATTTTCAAAATAACATAAACAGCACTCCATGTCCTAATGCTGCTTTGTTCTGTGTACATAGTGGCTGTTAAAATGTAGTTCCTAATTGCAGAAAAGCTTTTGGAAAAAAAGCATATCATGCTTTGTTTTCCTTCTAAAGGTATCTATGAGTTCAGAAGGATAGATTAGGACATTTAATGCCATGAACAGAAAATATACCACATTTTACACACAGGTCTTTGTTCTTGCACAATTTTGTGAAGTTTTTCACAAATTTTCAAATAATTGTTCAGTGTTAGACTGCAGACCTGCATTCCTCAGTATAGAACACATGTTTGAAAAGTTTCATGGAAAGTTGGTGCTTTTTAAGTGAGATAGGTCTGCGTATTATAGACATGTGGAACAGCTGCAAGAAGATGATTTTTCTACTTTTCTAATTGAAACTGCCCTGAAAGAGGCTGAGAATCTGGCCTTATGTGCATGCACACATCTCAGATTTATGTAGATACATCAGACCAAAAGAACAGGGAAACTGTCCTGTTAATCAATTATGAATGAGTGTGCGCTAATGGTAGCTCCCGAAGTATCGCTAGGGGATTGGGAGGAAGTAACCCAATTCAAATGAAACTTTCCTACCAGCTCAATTTGCCTTTGGTTTGATAACAGAAAGAGATACAAAATTTTTCTTACAGGAATTTTATCCTTCAGAGTTAGGACAAATACTCAAGTGAAGTGACAGCCTGTTTTTATTGTTTGTTTTGTTTCTTTTCTTTCTCTCCTTTCTGTCTATTCACTGGCAATGCATGAGGGCTTCCAATCCTTTGGAAGGGCAAGAGAAGAGGTTAGACAGGGGTTCAGCTGTTAGTCTCTTACAGCCCGTGGAACAACGTGTTTTATATTTGCAGCTGACTGCAAAACGCAAGCAATAGAGAAAATCACAAAATGCCCTGTAAACAGAAGCTGTAAGTCATGGACCTAAATCAGAGAACATTTGAATATTAATGGGAAGTTTAGGAGGCAAAAGTAAATTTAAAAAATACATAAAGATTTGCAACTTTTTAACATAGATTTTCTCCCCTGGTGTGCAGTGTCCTTCTGGCCCTGTGCTGGGCACATCAGCATATGGGAGCCCCGGTAAGCATCGTCAGGAGGACATTGCAGAAAGTTGTCCTCTCTCTTCCTCTTTTTACACCACTGCCTCAAGCTTCCTGTCAGGCTTTAGCCCATCCCTCCCACTAACATGCACATCAATAGCTGTACAGGACAGTATTTATTTATATAAATATGGATCCCCATCCTTATTTATTAACTTTCCATGGTGAAGAAGGAAATGTTCTCAGATGTGGCTTGTGGGATCTGGACAATTGCACTGCTCCTTATGGTTTAGTGAAAGTGTGGTGAGACTCCTGCCAAAATGCAGACACAATTAAGTATTTTTTTTTTAAGAAATGGAGTGTTTAGTGTGCAACACTGGGCTGAAACCATCAGGTCAGACTGAGCAGCCGAGAGCGATGCGGCCTGTCAAAACAACGCGGCATCGCTTCAGTAACCACCGCGGCCTACGCACAGGCTGCCGGCCTGCACACTGAGACAGCGCTGCTCAATAGGACCCTTTATAAAAAAAGAAAAAATGAGGCTTTTCTGTGGAGGCTTTCTCATGCGTTCCTGTAATAATAGTGCACATAATAAGTGTGTTCTGTTGCTTCATCTTCTTTGCTTTTATTTTTGTATGGTAGATTTACTAAAACCTAAATTTAAATATTTATACAGTAGGCTTTTTGATTAGCATATTTTGAAGCTAATCATAATAGGGCTTAGCTAACTTAGTAGATGTGTCAGTAAAATGAATAATGAATTCAGTGACAGGGATGAAGAGGAAAGGCTAGAAAAGAAATAATGCACAATTGTGAAAAACATAGTGCCTGCTACATTGGAACAGACCTGAAGAAAAGCAAATAGGTGGCTGTCTCCTTCCTAATTCAAGGAACATTTACTTAGAGAACAACTTCTTTGGATAATAAATACCTTAATTTAAAAATAATTTTTAAAAAAAAGCTTCCCATAAATTAAATTTGAAAGCTTCCCTTGATTTAATCCAAAAGTACTTTGGACCTTTAAATATATGATGCATAAATGATTGCTGAAAGCATTTAAATCTTGGTTTAAAATACAGAAGGTGGATAGAGTAGTTAAGAATTCAATACTAGCCTTCTGGAAGCCTAAAATAAAAGATTAATAGAAACGTTCTTTTACTATTTATTTTTCTATTGAAAAGACTGAGTTTTTTTCTGTTAAAAAGCATTGTATTTAGGAATTAACCCAAATATACTTTTAAGAGGCCTTCAATGATCTATTTTTTAATCTAAATACAATTTTTCTGCTGTTTTTCTGCCATCTAAAGCACATTTTCATGTAATTAATGAACAAATGAATATAGTCAGGCCAATGAGCTGGCAAACTAACAAGCTCAATGCAAAAAGCCAATTCAAGTTAATTTTGAGATGTCAGGATCAAGAGCAAACTGTAGGACTGACTCCACCAATTTTAGGCCTATACAAACACAGGATTTCATGGGTGTGATTACTTAGCCTTTTTAGATCGTGACGTCCCCCAAATGATTATAGCTGTGACCCCGTGGTTGGATTTCATTAAGTCCATGGCTCACTATAGCACTTACTTGCCAGCCCGTGGCCCATGCTGTCATTCCCTACCTCACTCAATCAAAATGAGTCAAGCAGTTTAAACTTATCCTGGATTCTGGATGTCCCGGAGCCCCTGAACTTCCTCGTGGTACTTCAGCTGGGCTTGAGGTCCATCAAGAAATCCTGGCCAGATGCTAAAAATCCTTAAATTCTTTCCAAACAGAATCTGCAAGCAGACAAAAAGACAGAGTTGTCTCACTGTTCTTTCTTGAAGTTCATCACAGCAAAGCAAGAGTTGATTGTCCCAGTAGGGAGGGAATCAGATCCTCCTTATAATTTTAAATTCACATGAAAAATGCTTTTCTAAACACTTGTTACAATATTCTGTAACAATATAACACAGCTTTCATCCACTTATGAGACCAAGCAGGTGCTGTGGTGACTTTCTTGTGAAGCTAGTGGGATCTGAGCCCCTAATTCCCCAGGCTCCTAAGACAACTGCACTCAAAGATATCTCATAGAGACATGAATATGTTTTTAAAGCAGCTTCTCTAGTTTGAACTTGAGATCTTTCTTCTTTCTTTCCCTCATGTTTTTTTTATAGATATGCAGTGATTTTTATGAACCTCAACAAACCAAAAATCAATTTCAAAGAACTCACTTACATGTATTTACATATTTTAAAAACCCTAGGAGTTTCTTTAAAAGAAAAACTATCTCAATCTCTGCAAGTCTGTAGCTAGCAAAAAGAAATGTTTTAGAGCAAACAGAACTTGCAATGAGGAACAAAGAAGCAGAAAAAAGGATGAGAAGACTGTGAAACACAAGAGATGTAGGATATATCTCAAGCTAAAAGGGAAAATCTCACTCTAGGTTTCTAACCTAACATTTACATGTTCACTCAAAGAAGCAACTAAAATGGTGTATGGTATATTAGACAAATTTGAAATGTAGGAGTTCATAGCTCTACTGCAGAACTTTTGAGGGTCCTCAAGTAGGCTGGGCTGAAACATCTCTTGCTTAGCTCAGCTAGCAGTGTGATAGAAATCACTGTGTGAAGCTCTATGGGCATTATTAAAGAGAAAGTTCAATGGATGGCGAAGTTCAAGTCTTAAATCTGCACCTCCATCAGTTCTCTTAATTTTGCCTCATGCTAGTTAAAGACTGGAACATGCCGCTTGAGCAATACCCACCGGGTAATCAGTCACCATGGGAGAAGATTTGAAACAATCTGGCCTCCCACAGTAGGTTCAAAGCTACGAGCACTGTTTATGGCACATGTTTTATACATCTGTTATTCCATGGTGGGAAGCCATTCAGCAGATGGTTTCGTTTTCACTTACATTAGGTATAAAGAGTTGTGAGCTTGTTTGTAACAAGTGATAATCAAGTTTCAGCTATAAAAAGTGTATTTATGACACCCAAATTTGCATAACAAGTTGTGTTACCAGTTTAACAAGATGTAAGTTTTCCAATGCATGAGGACCAGTGCTGCTGGGCGCTCAGAAAGAACCACCTTTATAGCCTAGCTCAGGGCACTGGTGTTCCTCAAAGTCTTTCTGGTTTAGATCTGATTATAATAAAAGTGGGCTGAGATGCTTTATGCCACACAGAGCTTTTCTGAGTCACAATGTTCAAGTTCTTCTGTAAGATTATTATTTTCAGACCATAGTTTGTCACCAAGGACAGTTAGGATGTTTAAGAGGTATAGAGATTAGAAGTAAGAGTATTTACCTCTGACTTGAACTGGACAATGAGCATTTGCCATATTTTATTTGTATTTATTGTTTGGTTAAAAAAAACTATTTTCACTGAAAATAGACAAACATGAACAAGCATTTCCCTTGATGAAAATGTTTCACTAGGAGTTTAAGAAGGAAGTGGCATAAACACCAGAATATCATTATTATGTATATATCAACTTGGATTTCATGTATTGTATTTCATGTGGGATTTTAAATGCCAGTTTAATACTATTTCGTGCATTATTTTACCACTGACACTGTAGAAAATGTAGTTAGACTAATAAAAAAAGGAAAAATATGAACAATTCTCATCAGGCCTGAAACAAATTTCCTGCTCAAAATGATTTTGAAATATATTTTTCATAACTTTTTATTTTTCCCCAAAAAATTGTTTTCATTACAAATCCGTGCAAAAATATGCTGCAAAACACCAGCATTTCTTGTGTGAAGGAACACATAGTGTTCTAACCAGCCCGGTCCCTGTGGTACTGTTTGCCCTTGTTCTTTCTCTACCCCTTATTATCTGAAGAGTGTTTCAGTTCTTAATTCTTCCTCAGGGAGATCTATAAGTAGATTGACAGCAGAAAGGAATTGAATGTGAGAATTTAAACAGATGAATGAGCTTTGGGGATAATCTTTAAGTTTTTTTTTTTTTTCTCTCTTTCATAATGAGACATAAGATCCTTGTTCTGTACCATGGTAATGCCACCAAAGCAGCAGGGCATGTTCTCTCCAGTCATGCTGCCTTGACTCTTTCCCTTTTGCTGGTTAAACAGTTCACTCTTCACGACCTGCCCAGGCCACCAGCAAAAGTGACCGCTGAGGACAAAAATGAAATGACCAATCTATTGAAATGATCACTAATCAGAAAGTTAAACAGAATTGGCTTTCAGATGGCTCCAACCTGGTTTTAATGACAGTTAATGACTAGGGAAATGTCTTTGTATTTTATTTGTTTAATATTTGATAATCCTTTAGCTAGGTCTACTTGATAGTCCTTTAGCTAGGTCATAAGCAAGGAAATGTACAAAGGTTAATAGCTTTTCCAAAAATGGAATTATAACTAACATTGAAAGCTAAATATTCTTGACATTCCTATTAAATTCAATTCCTTTGAAACTCTTGTAAAAATCTCATTCTCAAGGTCTGTTGCTTTATGAAATTGCTCCCCAGTGTCAGCAACTTCCAATATCCCTTTCTTCATGTAACATAATACAGGAAGAAGTTTCACATCTATTTTTCACTGATCAGTCATTATTTTCTGACTTTTCATCATGCTTCCTTCTTTCCAAAATAAATAATCTCCACTTTCTTTTTATAAAAGGTTTTCCAAACATTTTATAAAAATTTTTAGTTTGTTTCTGAATAGTCTCTAGCTCTGCAATATTCTTAAGAACAAGAGAGACTTTCAGAAGACACACCAAAGGTTCCTTTGGCCAATATCCATTCTCTAATAGCAAGCAGAACTAGATGCCTACAAAAGAGTTAAGATCTAATGATTACCAATACTACATCGTGTATTCCTAAAGAATACTTTAATGACTATGAAGGTGTTACACTAGTGCTACAGTTCACTTGGAAATGATCAGTTAGACTGGCATGATGATGTTTTTCCAAGCCTATTTTTTTTCCAGAAATTCCAGATATATATTCAAGGAAAAGATTTCTATGATGAAAGGAGAGTGATTTTATATTAACATTTTAAACAAGTGAATGATTTGCACGTAATAGGGCAGATGACAGAGCTGAGATGAAGATGTTCCTGAATACAGATCTCTCAAAAATGAATGTAAAATAGACTCCAAATGGATTTGTGGTAGCTCTAGGGAAAAAAAAAAAAAAAAAGCAAGAAAGAAAAAGTGAAACATTTGTGACATGGAGGGTGCCAGTATTATTCTTACATTATGTTTTCCCTTTTCTTTCTTTTTGCCATCAGCAAATATGACCCCAGGTAAAAACGATTTTCATTGCTTGAGGAAGCAGGCAGATAGATACTACTGGAAAGACCTTAAAAATGAGCAAATACAGGAACATAATAGTACAAGAGTAGGAGGAGCTCCCAGCAATGGCACTGAGTTGCTGTCACAGCCACAAGAACCATGTAGTCACTCCCATGAGCAACCCAAGTGTGCACAGTGCCACACGTGTTTCTCTCCCTCATTCTGAAGCTTAGACCCTTTTAATATCCTGCTGA
>NW_010582682.1:90387-102236 GCF_000705375.1 Tinamus guttatus
TTTCCCTAAACTTGCTGATTAGAAAGTGCTCCTGGGCAGAGCTGGGATTGCCTGAGCACTGTTTCTAATCTACTTGTTCCAAATTGCACAGATTCTCAAGTTAAGTAGACGCAGTCTGTGCAGATCCCACAGGGCAGAGCTGCTCCCGACTCTTGAGGTGGAGTAAGAGAGGATAAAACTGACACCGACACACCGACAGTGTCACTGATGGACCCCACACTTGCCTGCTGCATGGGACAACAAACACAGAAATAGAGCAAAATGGTTTTTCCTTAGCATTTTCCCTTGAGTGGACTGAGGGCTTTTTTTTTTTTTAATCTCTCTCCTGTTTTTTTTAACTAATAGTTTTCCAGCAAATCTCACAATATTATGGACTTGTATTTCAGGTGACTCCCCAATTGTTTGCAATGATTCTTCTGTCTAGGTGCTGGGTAACATTTGCAATCAGAAAATCTTTAGGAAAGGAAACCATTCTCATCAGGGTGATGTGATGAGAAAGTGCGAGCCCGGCTGAGAAGAAATGACATTCAAGCCACAAATATATAAAAGCAGTGTCACACCAGGTCCATAAATGGCTGGGAACTACAATTTAGAACTATCTTCATTTATACTCCATGTTTCTCAGCTTTAGCTGAAGGTTGGTATCCATGTCGAGACATTCAGCTCTTCCTGCAGTGGTAAATATTGTTTTTTTTTTATTAGAAAACTATTCTTTTTCTGATTCTAGACTCTCAAGAGAGAATTACTATTGGGTAGCTCAAATCTGAGAAAAGTCGGATGCTAGTGAGTTAAACGTAGATTTTCTGGCACTGTGTTTTCTATTTTAATAACAAAAATATTGTTTGTTTTGTTTTTCTCCATCCCCCTTGAAATAAAATGCTTTACTGCAAGGCTCTGACTGCAGTTATCCATCACATGGGAGCCCAATAGTAGAGAACAGCACTTATAACATTAAAAATGTATTCTCTGTGTATCAAACCAAAAAAAGCATGCCTCTTGGCAGCATTCATGGCCTAATTTTGGCTGCAGAATGAATAAAATCAAAGCTTCCAGTGAAATTCTAGCTTCAGCTCCTAAGCTGCAGAAACAGAGATAACGCGGGGTGGCAATTCGGGCAGCCTTGGAGGACTCGTGCCAGCCGGTGTCCCCTCCGTGACACCAGCGTAGGCAGCATTTACTGAGGGTTCGTTGTCCAGTTGCTGTGAGATTCAGATGATGTTTCTATTGCATATGTTTAAAACTTCCAGTCTTCACTACTAGTTTCTTTAAATGTGGGACTGGGTTGGTGACATTTACCTCCTGAAACTGCCAAGGATATTTTTTTAAAGCAAAAACACCAGGGGAACACTGTGATAACAAGAGCTAAGGTTCCTCCGAGAGTGACAAGCAACATGACAAGAAAGCAACAGCAAACTTCCTTCTCTGTGTTCCCCCAACTCAGCCTCCAGCTGAGAAATACACGATAGACTTGGATGAACTAGAATTAAAAGTTTAAAAGGACACTACAGTCCACAACTGCTGCAACAGGCAGTGGTTGGGCCTTCCCTAGCACCTCCGGTAAGAGAACATGTATTCATCTCAGTGTCCTCCCTTGAATAACAACCACAGAAATCCTAATGCTTAGCACTATGAATATCTCCAGATCTGCCTGTGGTGCACAGGACTGTATATCATGAGGCCTACTCATTAGTTTATTCTTCTGATATAGCTCCTGTTTCCATGCACAGCGTATATCTGCTTGATAAGCCGTGCTGTAATTGTGCAGTGTTTCAGGCTGCAAGCTGTGGCTCACGTGTGCCTAGGAGAGCAGCTTCAAGACTGAGAAACCGTTATGCAGTCTTTTATTTTCCTTAGGAAAAGAAAACAAGGGGTCTTTTGATTAAATTAACTGTTGAGACACTTGCGGTCTGTTTTGTTTGTGTGTACTTGGGTTATGGATATAGCTAAGTGCTTATTTATATTAAAAGAAGATGCTAAGTTTCCCGATTTCAATCAGACGAGCAAGGAGGAGAGAAAGACGATAATGAACGCAAAATGAGGGAGTTCCTTGCCATAAATGAGGCGTTCTGCCCAAGGAAAGGAAATCCTCGCTTCAAGGCTCAGAATGAGCTTCCCAGAAACGAAGCTCTAGGTCTAGCTTGGTCCCACTCCACCCGGAGCCATGTGGCATTTCTGTCACGGAGCACCTGGGCGAGCAAGGGCCTTCTTTTTCTGCAAAACCTATTTTATTTTAGAAGATTACATAAAGCACTTAGGAAAGTGATATTCAGGAATGATTTTCTGTTAGCCACGACGAAGAGAAAGCCAAAAAACAAATAACTCCACAAGCACAGATGTGAAGAGAATTTGCAGTCTAAGGAAAAGTGCATTTTCTCCTCAGCCTTCCCACCCGACACATCCCTCTCTGTCACTGTTCAGCAGCACTCTAAACCCCAGAGGCTTTTACTGGTGACTATTTCCTTTATTTAATTTAGAGTGCAGCAAGCATGTAGGGGTGGAAAGGAATCACCAGTCATTTTGGAAAAGAAAGTGACTGAAATATTGAACGCTCCATTGATTGCAGCTCGTGGCATGTAAAGTGCTTCTTTTATTGTCTTGTTTGCAGAGGAGAAATGCATGCATCCTGCACAACAGCCCACGACATTATCCTTCAGCAAGGCCTTGGTTTGATCCCTGTTTCCATTGCTTCAGTTTGGCATCATTTCAACGTGATTACTTCCATCAGTACCATGAGAAGCAGGAATCCTACCCTTCAACTATTATTTTTTTCTAAGTTTCAAGTTTGATAACTCGTGGCCACAAGAGGCCACACAGAGTGAACACATGTGAATGATATGGAAGGAGGAGGAAGCAAATCGTTCCTATTCCTGCTTAAAGGCAGCAAAATGGACACAGGCAGCAAGAACTAATATAATCATTATAATGGAAGAAGCTTCCTTGCTCAGGAAATACTGGTGTTCTTTAAGCTGCGTACCTGCAAATTATTTTGCTTTCAAGAAAATTAGTTCAAAATGTGGCAAATAAATCTGGAAAAATATGAAAAAAATACTCACTTTAAGTCCTTCAAAATAGATACTAACTTCAATTTTTTTTGGTTCGTTAGTTTTGTTTGTTTGTTTTTTCTCCAGAATAATTTCCTGCTGTTTAAAAGCAGCCATTTTCAGGGGGCTCCTTTTCACTCTTGACCCATTTACATCCCAATAGACTTGGATGGATCCAAGGATTGCAGATTCAGGCATGATGTCAATTGGTTGAAGGAAGCTGCTGGAGCAGAGTCAGTTCAGCAGAAAACAAAGAGCAATATCAAAGACTGATGCAATTACAGAAGCACAGAATAACCTGAAATTGGATGGTACAGTTTACATCTTCAAAATCATTACACTAGTAGTTACAAAAGCCTTAGAAAACTAGAAAGTGAAAAAAATAGATAGCAGCATTTTTAAAAGACTCTTTTTAAAAAATTAAAACATCTTTTAATGAGCAATTTCAAAGCATACTCTGTGCTCTTACAATTTTCTGAATATCTCATCTTTCAGGTGCACATGCTCACAAACACACACATCACAACCAGTTATCAACATCTAATTAACTTTACTTTCTGAAATGGTGACTGCTATAGGAGTACTTGCAAGTCTCAGTCTACTCCAGGGTGTCACTTGCTGAAATGCTCAGTACAAGGTCATGTAGGAAGGATTGCGAACATCAGAGATCTACCCATCCTCATAGGCTGTCCTTTTAATGCAGACAACACAATCTTGATTCATTTTCTGTGTAGCCTTTCTATTTTTTTAGCAGAGATAGATATTAATGTAAGTTCCTATCTCTGCACTTTACATCGATCGCTTTTTCACACAGTCTCTACTGATTAAAACTAAAGTGCATGTGTATATTTGTGTGTATGTGTGTGTGCATACACATAAAATTGTTGGTATTAACACTATGAAAGTGCTATGAAAAATAGCACTATTGGGAACTCCCTTATTAATGAAGAAAGTAAAAATCAACTATGGAAAATGCCTTAGTGTCTGAACCCATAATTCTCCATCTCTAAAATTAATACAAACTTTGCTACTTTAGTTCATGTTAGTGACATGTTCAAGTTCTCTTCTCACATCGATGCAAAGAGGATCTCGAAAGCAAATATTTCTCTCATTTGTTTTCAAAATATTTTCAAATTAAAGAGCTGATCTGAGTTTAGAAGGATCTAAAATTGTGAAATGGAAAGTTAAACAAACTAAAAATAGAGATGTTCATGTTGAAAATGGCCAAACATCACCTACTGATTTTAGTCCTTCCTTTTTTTACTAGTTAAAATATCCCACAGTTTCAGTTTTATTGGGTTGGAGCTATTCAATGAGGAAAAAGGCCAGCTAATTTTAAGGGGAGCTACATAGATAACAACATGGAAGTTGTGAGAGAAGCAAATGCATGAGCCATGTGGAGCAAAGCAAGGTTTAAATTGAAGTTAGCTGCACCCCCTGCCTGGGAAGGCTCCTGGATTGCTGCAGCTCCCTTTGCTGAGAGCAGATCTAACACCTATGAGGTCCCTGCTTGCAGCCTGCCTCAAGTGCTCTGCTCAGCTCCCCTCTGCTGTAACATAACCACGTGGGAACGTTTGACATTGTGTGTTTTAATCTGTCAAAAATTATAAAATAGATGCCATTGTTTTCCTTGTAATTTAAGGTACATTCTTTTTGTGGCTGTACAAATGGTATCTCTAAGAACATATTCTAATACCAGTATAATAAACAACAAAAAATATTTACTGGAATGGCCTGTTTCTTAAGACATAGATCACAACTCTTTAAGAATTCAGTCAGATTTAGGGGCTCAGTAATTCTAAAACAAAAAATCGATATGAGAAAAAGACTGGCTCCCAATAACTCTGTTATTAAATCTCTACATCAGCACAGGCATTTACACTTTCATTAACTTTTCTGTGCTTTAAGTCAGATACCCAAATCAGTATAAAATGTTTGGCAAGGGAGTGGTGAAATGTATTCAGCTTTAACCCAGTGATTATGGTTCACTCGTTGCAAATAACTCCTTCATCAAGGCCATCAGGCTAATTATTAACCTCTTCCATCTACAAATAAAGAAATACCTTCAGTCACAAGGTGGCAATGCAGAAAGGTGACCCAGGCCATTTGTGGGCGCTTGGAAATGCACAGGCTGCTCCGAGCCAGGGGAAAGGCCAGGAGCTGCCTGGCTGCGCAGGGATCGTGGGGAACACTTCCCATCGTAGCTGTGACATCTTGGTGTCCTGAGTAGGTGTCTCGATGTCCCACGTAGGGGTTGTACTGCTCCTACGAGGCTGCAGATCTCACCGGCCGCATAATGCAACAGATTGCAGGGAAAACCTTCCCGAGGAAGTATCAACACTTCATCAAAGTGCCTGTTATCTCCAAAAAAATTAATGAAGAAAAACAAAAAGGGCATGACTGCATGTGAACCTGCACTGCTCTAACCTGGGAAGCCTCCAGGTGCTACGAGGTGCCCCGGCAGCCCCGGTGCTCCCACCACCTGGCTGGTCTCAGGCGGACGAGGGGCAGGCGCAGAGCAGGCAGCGCCGGCCGCGCGCGGCGAGTTCGGCCTGGCCGCACACGAGTAGAGCAGCAGGCACCGGGCGCCCGCCCTGCCATCGTCCGCGACCCTTCACCAGGCCCTGCGGCAGGTAAGAGCGGCGCTTCACGGGGGAGGCTTCTCTAGGCCGTGCTGTGGGGAAAAGGATTTTGATCGGAACAGTCTCCCGAGAGAGGAATTATCGAGGCCAACAACACCAAGCGGAGAAATCGCCTGGCTCTGGCAGTGAGGAAAATGAGGGAGGGTAGAGGGAGAGGCTTGAGGGAAGAAGGCTGGAACATCACTAAAGAATCACCAGTGCACGGAGATGAAAGTGGACTAAAACCTGTGTGAGGGGAAGGAGTCAGGAGACAAAATAAATAGCTTAAATAGGAACAGAAGAAAACAGTAAAATAGGCTCAGAGAAGTCAGCATTCCTCCTGCCCTGCCTTCCCTCTCATAGCAAAGGGAAGGGCTCAGATTAGCCCTCGGAGCGAGGTGTCTAACACCTCTCCAGGGACCTCACCAGCCCGAAACCCAGGTCCAACTGCAAGGGGGAAGGTCCTGGGGCCACCCCTTGTCACACTAGATCAACCCATTTTTTTCAGAATACAAATCATCCCCGTATAGACCACTATTAAAACAGATTGCTTTATGTGAGCTGTTAAATCATATTTTGCGCTGCAAGGTTTGAGAATAAAAGTGCTGGAAGGCAGATGTGTTTGACTAAGCAACCACAGAACTTTGTATTTCATAAATATATATATAAATGTATATACACACACATATATATATATAGTAAGTAAAATAATTCCTCATAGGTACAGAAAACATCAGGCATCAGCACACTCAAGGAAATTTTATCCAAGGAGCTTAGACTGGAGGTAGTTGTGATCCCCTGCCTGCCTTCGTTTACTGACCAAGGAAACTGTGTGCCAACTCCTTCATGTTAGCACCAAGGGGTGTGAGCTGGACGTCACTGGGGCTCATGCGCCAATTTAAATCTCAACTGCTGAATCTGTCATGCTGTGACCAATTCTCTATTTTTTTCTCCTTAATTTCAATATGAATCAGCCCTCAAAGACAAAAGGAAAATACAGGCCTGCTGTTAAAATAATAAAATTGCTGAACTTCAGCTAAGGCCCCATCTTATCACTCCTGAAATGAGTCATTTTGTTCTGAAAAATAGGCACCAGCCGTGGGACTGTATCAAGCTTTCATAAGTACCACATAACTTAGAAAAAAAAAAAAAAAAGATCAGCAAAAAAGTGGCAATAAAAAAATAGTGCTATAAGCAAAGTTTGCTATTCTGATACACCAAGGTACGATCACTGACATAAGAGTCACTAGTAAATCTGGTTTTATGCATTCCAAACAGTCACATCAAAAGCAAGTGTGTTATTCCCAAACTTGGCAGTTACTGCTTTCAAATCCCAGTTCAGAGCAACGGTTGGGAGAGCTCTCCGTACAGAGGACTTGCTCCTGCCTCTAATAAAAATTTCCATCTGCCTCTAACACGATCCCAAATAAGGGCAAATGGAAAAACAGGAGCACGTCCTCGCTGTTAGCACGATCAATACTATGGCCAAAAAGCAGCATCTATTTAATAAACGCAATGTAGATTGTTTTATTTGACCTTCTGTTCACAAAATAATTTTATTATATGTATGAAAGCAGCATACAGGCAATAAAATTATGAAAACATTCACAATACATAAATACACAGACCTGATGCAGGATGTATATAGTTTGTTAGATTTTTTTCCCTCTCAGTTCTCTTTTACTGACAACACATTTTTGATATACGTTATGAAAAGTTTCTCCAAAGAGCATTGGCTCTCATTCAGAAAACAAGTAGCTTTCTTTAAATGTTGTTGAATATTAACACCCAATGTTCCTGTTGCTAAGGTTCACCGATTTTTTGGCATTACAAAGGGAAAGCAGCAGGGAAGGACAATGAAAAAGTAGCTTTTTTTTTTTTGAATAAAACATTAGCAACTTTTTTGGAGCTCACAGGATGGCTTTGAGGTGGGGACTGCAGTTCCATCCATGTTTAGAAATGTCTTAATCCAAAATGGGAATGAGGCACTATTCCTTCTTGAATGGACTACAGGCATGGTAATTACTAAATTGTCATGTCCTCCTAGTTCCCAAAGCAAAGCTCCAAGTACCTCATTTTTATTTCTGGCCGTGATACGGGAGCAGACAGACAGCATGATCATTGACTCCGGGTGTTACTGCAATAATACAGATGACAATGAAATTTGGCATGTTTACTACCATTATAATCAGTTGTGTTTGTTCAGAAAAGATATCCAAGACTTGAAATAAGAAAAGTCTGAGAAAGCTGTTTATCATACATAAATACAAAACATTATATACTAATAAATGTTACCTAAGAAGCTTTTCTTCTCAAATTGGATCCTTGTTAAGGTTGTAATTGTATTTAAGGTATTTACAGCTCCACAAACTTGACATTCTAGCAAAGTCTTTGTAACATGAAACTTTTTAAAAATAAATAGCAGCAATTTATTTTATTTCTGTAAGGGAAGAGAATTCATAACTCAGTCAACTCTGGTCCTATCTTTTGAAAGAAATCCTACTAAAATAAAAAAAAAAACTCACAAGCAAACAAATTCCACACGGCATCAGTTTTGTTGATTCCTTCATTTCTTGCTGAGCTTCTTAACATTCCTTCATTTTCCTCACCAGCTCTCCAGACTATCAGAGCTTTATTAAAGTGCTGACTGGTTGACTGGTCAAAATGCAATTATGACACTCCAAAAATATCCCATTATTTAAACATCTTAACATAAATAAAGCTAAATCTGTTATAACATATGAAAAATATCAATTTAAACAATAAATAAATAAAACCAGTATCAACATATTACCTCCCAAAGCTTTAAAAATATCCATTCTCATTATAAGGCTCAATTATTTTTCAGAAATAATTTTAAGAAGGCATCTACCTATCTTTACAATCCCTCAGCCTTTAATCAGGACCTGTTAACACCCACTATCACAAGACACAGCAATCTTTTAACTTCTAGTAAACATTAATCTTTAAATACTTAACATTTATCTTTTACCTCATTTCAAGCCAGAAATTTGCTTCTCTAAATGTAGAGATGAAGCAATATTTTCTTTGCTGCATTGTTCTTTGCTTCACTGCACTGTATCCAAATCTGTATATTTTACTCAGTATGAAAAACACAGTTTAGCATCCCTTTTCCCCCAGTTTCCAATATCTTTTGCTGTTTATTGTTTGAAATGTTAAGTTTGATTTGAATGCCAGGAAAATTTATTCTGGGCTTTGTGTAAATGTGTTTTTCTCTCTAGATCTTAATTTCTTACTAAAAAAACTTTTATATCTTCTTTTAAAAGATTATTACCATATACATTATTAGATCTTACTGGGTTAACCTTACTGTTCAGGTTTTATGCTGCCCATTTTGTGTAATGGGGTTGATTTTTTCCAAAGAAACATCAGCTTCATAATCCAAGATACCCGACAGTGCTGGAGACATTTTCTCCATTGTCTTAGACAGTTCCCCTTCTTCCTCCTTTTTTAGAGGTTCTTCTTCTGGACAGATAATTGAATGTGGAATCAGATACACCAGATTGCACTCTTTGGGGCTAGACCCTTTGGGCTCCTGTTGGCTTGAAAAAACAACTGCTCCGTTATTGTTGATACTAACAGTCTCTATAGCATTGTTGGACACAGGGCAGAGCCTGTAGCATCCTAGCAGGGTAGAAAATGCCTTGCGGAAATCAGCATTGAAGGCATAAATGATGGGGTTCAGGGACGAATTAGCCCATCCAAACCAAACAAAAACATCGAAGGTGGTGGAACTAATGCAGAAGGGTTCTGCTCCCTTGGACGGTTGGGTAGGCTCGCAGAAAGGAACCATGCAGTTCAATATGAAGAATGGCAACCAGCAGCACACAAAGACCCCCATGATCACTGACAAAGTCTTTAAAACCTTTGTTTCCCTCTTGAAGGACATTTTGAAGTTGCTCTCTGGCTGCTGACAGTCCATGCTGCTTCTATTGCCGCTTGTGTTCTGGCAGTTCTTGGCATGCACGGCTGCTCTCTCCAAAGCTGAGATTCGTCTTATTTGCTTCTGAGCAATCCGATATATCCTCGTGTAAGTTACTATCATGATGGCCACAGGTATATAGAAGCTAATTAGAGACGAAGAGATGGCATACATCCTGTTTAGGCTAGAATCACAGTTGTCCATGCTTATACCTTGTAAACTGGCATTTAGGTCCAAAAAGCTTGTGGTTGTAGCCTTGTGCCAGTTCAGCTGCACAGGGATGAAGGAAATCAACACAGACAAGGTCCATGCCACGCTGATCAGGATGAAGGCTGCCTTGGGGGTCATTTTCCTCTCATACCTAAACGGACTGGAGATGGCCCAGTATCTATCCACGCTAATGACACAGAGATTTAAGATGGAGGCTGTTGAGCACATAATATCAAAGGCCACCCAGATGTTACAAAACGAACCAAAAGGCCAGAAACCAGCAATCTCAGCCACAGCTTTCCAAGGCATGACCAAAACTGCCACTAAAAGATCTGACACTGCCAAGGAGATGACAAAGAAGTTGGTCACCTTGGACCTTAGGTGGCGAAACCTAATGACAGCTGCACAGACCAGCGTGTTTCCCAGGAGCGTGGAGAGGATCAGCAGCGAGAGGAAGCAGCCCGTGAGGATCCGAAAGGAAGAGTCCCTTTCCACAAGCAACCCTTCCCCATCCATAGTGGTATCGTTCCAAGTCATAGTTTCTCCTGAGGGGAAATCATATCATGATTTTTGTGACGACAGCAACTGCTTTCCTTGCAGACATTAGAGACATCAGGCGTCCATTAATTACTCATCACCAAACAGTGAGAGGTCCTTGCTTGCACCTTCACCCCTGAATGGACTTCATCCACTTTGAGTTGCCCTGAATGATATTGAGAGCTCTCTAAAGAAGGAACTGAAATGCACAAACACAGTTAACTTTGCAGACTAGTATTGAAGCAATCCCTTCAGAAACACCCTGCACCACCCCGGCACCAAGTAGCCCAATTCAGACAGATCACCTGCGAACGCTCTGCCGCTCTCCTCTCCAAATACACCCCACAGACAGGAAAGCAATCACTTTTCCATGCTTGCATATATTCCCACTTAAATAAGCTATTGATCGAGAGTTTCCAGCATCCATTTCGCTAGCCCTTCATATTTACTGAAGCGTTGCACTATTTGAGGTGCTTTTTCTCTAGTTTAGTTTCCTACATGTCTCACTGATGAACCACTCCATCCCTCCTCCTCAGCACATTCGTGTTAGAAAATGCATCAGTTCTCTGCTTATAGGCAGCAATTCTTCACCTTGTTTCAAACTGTTTAAGTTTTACACTTCCAGAGAAAAGGAAAGCAAACATACAGTGGTTGGTGTTTTAAAGGTTTTCAGCAAGAAGCAGCTCAGGTTATTTAATTTTATTTAAATGAGAAATTCTGTCTCCTACCTTTCACCTTTGATTCTCTGTTTGATCTGGGATGCAAGGCCGTCTCTTCTTATTTAGTTTTGGAATTGCATAGCAAATCTTATATACAAAACCAGTGCAAAAACACTGCATTGCATGGGGCATGTGGGTTTGCTTTTTTTCCCCTGAACATGCAACCTGGCAGGGGAGAAGTAAAAACAAAAGCCGCCGGAGGGTGATCATGAGGAGTTAGTTTTCAAGCGAGCAGCAGGTCTGCTTCCTTGGACCCTGCGCCAAGAGCCCTGCCAGTCTGTGCCCAGCTCTTCCCAGCCCACGGCCCCTAGTGCTCAGTCTGCAAACTTTGTCCGTCCGAGCCGCACTTTGTACATCCCGGGGAAGCAGCGCACCAGGGCAAGTCATCCCAGGCAAAAGGCACGGTATTCCCAGCACTGGCGAGAGTGGCGTCACAGTTCACTGTCTTGCACTGGAAGAAGGACGAGAGACGGAGGAAGAACCTGAGTGACCTCCCGTCGGCCACCAAACGAGGTGCGAAGGCGGCGGCCTCGGCGCAGGAGCGCGGGCACGTTCTTCGGCCAGCGGGGAAAAGTTGCTTCAGCACTTTGCTGCGAGCTCGTAGCTCTCCATAACTACGGCGGAGTAATCCCACCTCGTGCTCGGCGGGGCTGCGCTCCGGGGACGCGCTCCAGCTCCTTGATGCTCTCGCCCTTACCAGCAGCCCAGGTGCAGGGAGCTCGCGGGGGTCTCCCGCGCCCTGCCCCGCGCCGCGCACCTCCAGCGCCGGGGACTCCCG
>NW_010582683.1:17157-39673 GCF_000705375.1 Tinamus guttatus
GCGGGGGGGGGGCCCGGCTGCCCCCACAGCGGCTGGGCTGGGCCCTGGGGGCTGTGCTGCCCCTTTATGCCGTGCTTGAACAGGGCATGGAAATAAGTCAAGGGGAGCTGCATAGACAGACGTAGCCATTTATTTCCTGTGCTTGGCCAGCTTGAAGGAAATAGGTCAAACATAAAACAACTCCTAGCCTTGCCTTGAGCTGCACATCAGAAGAAATTATTAATAAAATTAACAGAATAAAAAGTATAAATAGAGCAACCTCTGGGGTGAGGCTGTAGGGCCAGGCCTGGGACCATCTCTCTGGGGCCAGGTGGTACATTGCAGGGGGTGCAGGCAAGTGCAAAAGGCAGCCACAATGCCAGGGGCTAGGCACAGCAGCCCCACAGTTAAAGCAGCCCCTGTAGGAACGGGCAGGGGAAGGAGCTCCTGTAGGCACTGTCCTGTGCAGAAGCCATCGCCCTCTCTGGGCAGGCTGGGGGAAGAGAGATGAGGGTTCCCCTTCCCTGGGTCCCACATGCTGTTTCCCCGCCCCCGCCTTCCTCCTGCTCCAGTGCTGCTCCAGCAGGGGCCGATGCGGAGGCAGCGCCCGCAGAGCACAGGGAGGGCTGGTTGAGCTCCCCCGGGGCAGGGAGCAAGAAACCAGGGGCAGCCAGAGGCGGAGAGGGCTGGTGCGTGGGTGCGAGAGGGGCCAGAGCTGTCCCAGCCCCTCTGGGGGGGGGAAAGCCGGTGTCTCAGGACCACTGCTCTCCCTCCCTGCTCCTTTCTGCTCTCCCAAGGCCTGGAACTGCTTCTCACACCTTGAGGCCTTGACTCGTGAGGCCTTGCAGTGCCTCATACATGAGTGAAAGTGGACCCAGCAGTCATGGAGGCTGCCAGGTCCCTGCCGGCTGTGCCGAGGAGGCAGAGCTGGTTCAAGCACCTCCAGCAGCACTGCTGCAGCAGGGACAACCGCTGCTTTCTGCAGCTGCAGGCACGTACAAAGAGCAGAGCAGCAGCACTGACCCTGCCCACACAAACAGGCAGCTTTTTCTTTGCTGGTGAGTGGCTTCATGCTGTGAGGCCAGGGCAAGAGCACCCCAGCAGCAGCTCTGCCAGCCCCTAAAACCAGGCACACCACAGGCACCTCTGGAGGAAGCTCTGGCTCTTCACACAAAGTTTGCTCGGGCTTTTGGCCTTTCTCCCTCCCCACACCCAGGCCGAGGGAAGGAGCCCTTGTGCCCTGCTGCTCCCCTCCTGCTACTGGGAGACTTCCCTCTCCTCTCTCCCCCTACTCCTCCCCGCAGGTTTAACTGCCTCGATGGAGCCCATCTCCATCTACTCATCCCCACAGCCCAGGCCCTGGGCACCTCATGTGGTAGCCGAGGCTGCCATGGGGGAGGTTTCCAGAGGCCAGCAGGCACCTCAGCACTCTCCTTGCCCCACAACGTCATGCTGCAGCTCTCACTTTTTGCAAAAATCTTTGCAGACACCTCAGTTCACAGAGCCCTTCCCAAATCCAACAGGGCACCTCCCAGCCAAGCCCCTCAGCTCAGAGGGCAGCTGCCCCTTGCTCTCAGGAGCAGCCTCACTGCTTCCTGCTCATGCAGCAGGCTCCCTTTTGCTCACTAGTCCCTCCATTACAGCAAACCTCCCCCTGGCCACTTACACAAACCCAAAACCACTAATACAGCCCCAACATGAGCAATGCAGAGCCACAGGCAGGCAGGGACCCTCCCCAACCACAGGGCTCTCAGCTTGCTGAAAGGAGAGGCTGAAGCAGCCTCGGCCAAGCAGCTCTCACCCAGCCTCCAGCTCACCTTGGAGGATGGGCACATGTGCTGGATTCACACACGTTGGCAAGGACAAGCAGTGAGGGGCTGAGGTGAAGCTATGGCCTTTGCAGCAGTGCCCTTCACGACAGGGCTCCTGCCAGCCCTCAACCCTCCCCACCTGTTACCTCACAAATGGGAGGCACAAGTGCAGGCACCCAGGGCCCCTGCTCATCCGCAGGGCTTCAGGACAGCACTGGCCCCAGGGGCGAGGGGGACAGCGCAACCACGAGCTGTCAGACACAGGGCTTCTCTCCTGCACAACACCAAGAATCACAGCCGTGGCACGCTTCACATGTTAGAGAAGTATGAAGAAACCGAGGAAAGAAGAATAGGTACAAGGACCACCATCAAAACCTGGTTCCTGCAGAGGGGAAGGCAAGGAGGGTCAGCAGAAATCCTTCATCAGGAACCCAAGGACTCATGTGAATCGTTTCAGCTGAACGGGACACTCATCTTTCAGCAGAGCCTGAGGATCATCAAACTGCTGACCTAGGAGACTCTGCTCCTCCCAGCCCCACTCAGGGCACACTGCAGCAGAGCCAGGCGCACCCCTAGAGCCCTCACGCACCTGCCTTCAAGCAGGACAGAGGAAACTGCCATTGCTGGAGTAGGGTTCCCACCTGCGAGAGTCCAATAGACCCCTGGGGAGGGCACCAGGCTCAAAGTGCACAGAGGAATTTGGGCTACACTGCTCCACAGCGGCCAAAGCCAGAGGAGACAGGGCAGCTCACGGCTCTGTCAGAGAAGGATCACAGAGGTACCTGCCACAGGCAGCAGCGCTCTCCTCTCTGGGGCCTACTGCCAAGTACAAGAGGGGAAAGAGGCTGCCAAGCCAGTACCTTTCTTGGGTTAACACGAACCTAAAAAGCTAAGAATATAGAGCAGTCTTGTTAACTAGAGAGCTTTCACAAAGGAATGGCCAGGACCTAGCTAGAGTGGGGTTTTATTTATTTATTTATTTTTATACAGGCTAGCGTTGTACCCTTTGCTAAAGCTGCTGATTCTGCCACATAAACTAGAACAGAAATTTCTCAGAAGTTAAGTCGGTTTCCCTCCTGGTTAATGCACTGTCTGCCTCCCAACTGAACATCGGTGTGGATTTGTGTTTGCAGAAAACATTCCCTGTACAAAGTCTGACACGCAGCTACACTGGTTCTGACTGAGGAATGAAGAAACTGAGAGTCCACTGAACATCGAATTTTCCCTGTACAACGTGGCCTGATTTGGAGTTTGGTCCACCAAGGACAGCGAGTTAACCGTAGAGATCGTCATCGTTGTCTTCACTGTATACGTTGCCCCCGCTGCCACCTCCCGTGCCTTGGCTGGGACCAGCACCTCCCTGGTTACCTGACGGGAACCTGCGGTGCAGAGGGGGAGAGAAGAGATGCGGTTCAGACACCTCCTTGCAGCTCGGCGTGCTCCCCTCCCTCCCCACTGGCACCCAGGCGCCCGCTAGGGCAGAGGGGTGAACTGGGAAGAGTGGCAGATCATGCTAAAGGCTTGCATCGCTGCCACATGATTAAAGGGAAAGGACTCTTCAATGCTGGTGGCCTTCAGGAGTACTAACAGAGCAGCCACGAGGAGCCTGCAGTACAGCCCAGACCGGCCCTGTGCTCAGGTAGTTGCTGCGGGCACCAAGAAGGGGAAAGGCGATGAGAGACAATTGTTCTGCAGCATCCAGCTGGGGAGCTGCTCTCCACACACTGCTCTTGAGGCCAAGCCAGGCTGCCCTCTCCCCATCCTGCCCGGCTACCTGAAGCTGCCGAAGCCACGGCTCTGCTGTAGGGTCTGTGCAAACATCTCGTATTTCCTGATGTCATTGTCGCTGACGGAGCGGCGAGCAAAGCGCATGGCCTCCTCAAAGTGATCTCTACGGATCTCGGGAACCGGGTCGTCCTCCTCCACTTCCTGTGTGGGACAGAGGGGCCAGGTGAGCCACTTCCCTGAGCTCTGCAGCCAGGCACCTGCCCGCAGCCTCCCTTGGGGCCGGGATGCTCCGAGGGCAGCCAAGGCAGGGGCTGGGCAGGACGCTGCAGCGCACGGCGAGTTACAGCCGCTGCAGGGGCCTTCTGAGCAAGGTCAACAACGAGGCGCCCGAGCAGGGCCTCCCACAGAAGAGGCCCAAGTACTGCAGCTCAGCGCTCTGCGCCAGGAGCCCCCTCAGAGCCTGCTGGCACGGGGGGTTGCTGCCCCTCCAGGCTCGTGGAGCTGCACTCACCATGGCAGAAGGGTTGGTTTGCCTCTCGCGCTCTCGCCGGATCTCGCTCTCGATGGACTCGCGGATGGCCAGTTTGCAGGCACGTTGGCAAATCTCTGTCAGGTCAGCTCCTGAGAAGCCGTTGGTCATCTTAGCTAGGAAATCCAGGTCGACGTCCTAGGGAAAAAATAAAATCCAGCAGGCCACACTCCTCAGGTGCTCAAGAAGACTCTGTTAAGAGCCACAAGTGCCTCTGCACTGCTCGTGTTCAAGGGGAAGTGAGCTGGCTGCTGGGCTCAGGGTGCCATGCACCCAGGTGTCAATGGAAATAGCGGCAGGCTCTAGCGCCCCGGAGTCGCTAGCTCAGGAGGTACCTGCAGGTACACTTTGCACCACCAGCGAGAGGTCCTTCTGCCACCCCAAGCAGCAACACTTCAGAGGGAAGCACAGGGCACAGGCATGTGGAAGAAGGGACATAACACAGAGACAGGACCAACAATCCTCCTCCTTCAACTGATGCAGTAGTGCCATGGCCTCCTTTCGAGCTTTCCTTCCTGACAGTGCCTGAAAAAGTAAGTTTGACATAAAAGAGCCTGAGCTCTTGCTTGACACTGCCTCTTCTCTGATTAACGGCACTGTCAGGTGTGTTCTCACCTGTTCCCCAGGAAAGGGGCATAGCTCTGGCCTGTGATAAATTTCAGCATCAATTTGGGGTGATGACTCCTCTTCAGCTTCCATTTTCCTTCCCTGCTTTCAACATCTACTTTTATTTTAAGTTACAAGAATCCTCCATAACACACCGGTTCAAGGCTTTCCTGTTCCTGCACCAGGAGCGGAACTCTACTACATGATTAAGACTTGCTGTGCTACTTCACGTGTGGACACATACAGTAACTGTGCGTCACTGGCACCTGGTTTCACCACTGTCTAGGTTTACAGCTCAAGCCTCCCTTCCATCTCTTCACTTCCATCATTCAGGCTAAAGGGTTCCCAGCTCTGTACTGCGTGGATTGATCACCAGCCCTCTGCTTTGTCACAAACTTGTGAGGAGCATTTGAAACACGCACCAAACTCAAGTCAACCACAGCCAGGGCACATCTCCTACCTTGGCAACAGGCGATTTCCTCAGGTTGGCTTTAAGAATAGCCACCCGGGACTTCTCGTCAGGCAGGGGGATGTAGATGAGCTGATCCAGGCGGCCGGGGCGCAGGATGGCCGGGTCAATGATGTCCGGCCTGTTGGTGGCACCGATGATGAAGACGTTCTTCTTGGTGGACATGCCATCCATCTCTGTCAGAATCTGGTTAATGACACGGTCTGCAGCACCGCCGCCATCTCCGATGTTCCCACCTCGGGCCTTTGCAATGGAGTCCAGCTCATCGAAGAAGAGCACACAAGGGGCAGCTTGGCGAGCCTGCAAGGAGCAAAGAGGCAGAGTTCCTGCACAGGAAGTACCACCAGATGAGAAGGACACCCGTCTCACACTAAGCCTGCCCTAAAAGCAGCTCCAAGGAGCACTAGAGTGCTGCTACCTCGTGGACAGCTTGGAGAAGCTGCTCCGCAATAACCTCCTGCCTTACAAACCCCTGTGTTTCCCCAAAGCGGGGAGCACTGTGAACCAAACAGAAAGGTGGTAACTCCAGCACCTAGAGGCAGAGCCAAACCCATTTTGCCCAGACCAGAGCTGTCCCTGCAAGATCTAGGGATGTCAGTTGGCTGTTTAGGCAGTCAAGTATCAGTGATTAAGACAGACACATCAAAAGGGAGGGAGGATCCAGTCTCTGCCTTCAGCTACCTAATGGGTGGTTATGGGGGAGAGGGAGCCAGATTCTTCTTCAAGGTGCAGTGAAAGGATGAAATGCAACTGGCACAAACTACTGCAAGGGAAATTCTAGTTAGAAATACAAAAAAAGAAAAATTATTCACAAAGAGAAGCCTCAAACACATATACCAGCCAAAGGAGGTAGAGGATTCTCCATCCTTAGCACATGCTCAGAACTAAACTACACAAGGTCCTGATCTAACTTCCAGGTTATCCCTGCTCTGGGCAAAGAGCTGAACTGGATGGCCTCTGAAGTTCCCTTCCAAACAAATTATTCTCCTTCCAACTTTCCTCCCGCAGCATCTTTCCTGGTCATAAGAATAAGGATTCCCAAGCTGATCCATGCAAGTATCTCCCAGAACAGGAGCAGGCAGTGGGAGTGAACTTCTTCCCAAGCCAAGTTTATTGCAGTACAAGAATTTTTAGGACATTTTGCAGGTCTGCAAAAGGTGATGACTCATGAGGTTTCAGGACACATTTTCAGGGATTTGGAGGATATCTGCCCCATCCTAAACTCACCCCACTGCTAAGGGGCTTAAACATTTAACAACAATGCAAAAGGTAGCAGGAAGAAAAATTTTAGTTATATTGCCACAAGGATTAATTTCTTAACATCAGGAAAGCAGCATGCAGTCACAGAAGAGATAAGGAAACACCAGACACAACAAACAGGAAACAGGCCAGTAAGGCTCAGCAGAGTCATGTTCTGGGGCATATGAACACACACAGCACGAGGAGCAGAAAGAGTGCTCACCTTGTCAAAGATCTCACGCACGTTGGCTTCAGACTCGCCAAACCACATGGTGAGCAGCTCCGGCCCCTTGATGGAAATGAAGTTTGCCTGGCATTCATTGGCAATGGCTTTGGCCAGCAGTGTCTTCCCACAGCCAGGGGGCCCATAGAACAGAACCCCTTTGGATGGAGTCATGCCAAATTTGAGGAACTTGTCTGGGTGCTCCACAGGATACTGAAAGAAAGAAGGGTCTTGTGATGAGCCAAAAAGGACCTGGAGCTTGCCCTGTACCAGAACAGATGCCTGAGACTTCTGATGGGTTAAATACACGATTCTGCCTCTGGGAGTTAATGTAGTACTCATTTGAGTACTGCCTTGAAAAGCACCACAGGTGAATTGTAAAACTGCCTTAAACATTCAATTTACCAAGTATCATTTTCAGTAGTTTCCCAGCACACTTAACCCCTGCTGAGCAGCTTCACTCTGACCTTCAGAAGCAAAAGGGAACAACTAATTATCTCATCTATTCAGCTCTGCTCCCCAGAGACAGCCAAGGTGTCTTTGGGGTGGGCACATATCCCCAGCAACAAGGTCAGAGCTAAGTGATAATTTTAATACCAGAAAATTGAACTGAATAAGAAAGGAAAATAGATTATTTTTTTCATAGATAGAGTGTTCCTACAGCAGTAACTGAAACTTTAAGCAAATCATTCTTGACAGTATGCCCCAGCCTCTCCCTTCATGGAAGGCTTCCCAAATGCTTCTCACCTGTCCCTGTGTAACACTGATGGAAAGCCCTTCACAAGGTCACTTGAAAAAGCTGCATTCACTTTCTAAAATTACTTAACAGAACTCTTTGCAGTGTCCCCACTGATGGCCTCCGTGCAAAGCAGCAGGAGCGCTGTTCCGACCGCTCCTGCGTGTAGCGGAACGTCTATGAAGGAAGTCAATGCAGATCCAACTGATAACAGGACATTGCCTTCCTGCACCAGCACCCTGCCCTATTCACTGAAGACAGACAGCAGGGAATTTCCAGTCCATAGCCAGCAAATACCATCAGAACTCTGAAATTACCCTATTCCTAACCCAAACAGGAATCTGAAAAGGTTCTGCTTTTTATTATTATAGCCTAACTGGGCAAAGATCCATGAGCGGCTCTCACCTGTACAAGCTCCTGGAGTTCTCTCTTTACATCTTCTAGACCACCAATATCTTCCCAGGTAACTTGGGGCACCTCCACCACAGTCTCCCGAAGAGCAGAAGGATTGCTCTGGCTCAGAGCCCACTACCATGGGAAGAGAAGGCATTACATGGGTTCTGATGTGCTGTGGTCACTTGTTCCACACATGCAATTGGGCATTGCACCTAAAAAAGAGCAGCCCTCCTTCCTTACCCTGAAGTCATCCATGGTCACAGCCAGCGAGTTCATCACTTCGGCATCAATGGTTTCATCTTCTAAGTCTATGAGATCCATCTTCTTTCTGATAGCCTGAAGAGCAGCTTCTGAGCAAAGAGCAGCCAAGTCAGCACCAACATGGCCATGGGTCTCATTTGCCACCTGAAAGCAGAGTATCAACCATGACTCACAGGGACACAAGCGATCTGCAAGGGCAACACGTGTTCTGGTGACTCACTCAAAGGTACAATAAACCCTGGGGGACAGGAAGATCAGTGCTCTGATTAAAGACAAATGCTACCACCCATTTACCAGCAGAGACACTGCTGTTGTACCTGAGATCAAAGCTGCAAGTGGAATTCAGACAGGATACAGAAAGACTATCCCCGGAGGACTAAAGAACTTAATTCAGGACAGAGATGACAGGAACCATCCAGTTTACATGTGTTCCACCCTCACCATGATGCACACCTAACTCTGTAGCTTGTTTCAGGCTTGCTTTTTATTTATTTATTAATGAGAAGGCAAGCAAGCAAACCCAGAAAGACAGTGACAAGGCACTTCCGGGCTGGACAGATGTTTGTTTCCCTGAGAAATGCTATTTTAACTAGTGCGTGAGGACTTTTGGTCACTTATAAACTGGTTGAAGGAAGACAGAGATCACACATTCACCCATTTTCATGCCCTCTTAAATGAACTGCTCCTTTTCCACGATCAAAGCATAACTTTTCTACTACAAAACACAGCATAAGGAGTTTCTGTTTGCAGAGACAAACTTTCCCAACTGCAGGTTACTCACCTGTTCCAGGTCCACATCATCAGCCAGTTTCATATTTTTTGTGTGGATCTGCAGGATCTCCAGGCGTCCAGTGGCATCTGGGATACCAATATCTACCTCTCTGTCAAAACGACCTGGGAAGTACACATTAAGCACATGTTAAGCTGCTGACTCTGAACTAAAGAGGCTGCAGTGCTGCCTTTGTCCTGCGGAACCAGATAATGACAAATCACAGACATTATAATTCCAGAAAATGACAGAGCTTTAAGTTTCTCTGCAGTGTATATAAGCAAAATAGCAAAGTGAGATCAGAGAAGGAAGAAAGGATTTAGACACTTAAGAAAACTGAGACTATGGGTTTAACTAGAGCCCAAGAGTACAAAACACAGTCACTGGTTCAGTAATTGTTTTCAAGTCTCATTTATGGGAAAATTAGCTTCCCATAACCAACATAGCATGACACATTTTTGTTCATTCCTACCTTTTCATCCTCAGCACAATAAGTGTCTGCAAATACTGAGACACAGATTTTTCAGAACTTTGGTACTGCTCAGAGTGCTGTATAAAGTGGCAAAAAGCACAAACAGCTCCAATAATTGGGGGGAGGGAAGGAAGCCTATGTGTTACAGCAATATTATGTACAGTACCTGCCATTTGCCTCTAGTCATAGCTATGTTTTCAAATGGTCAAATGGCTAGTTATACATTTAAGAGGTTACTCTTCTGTAAGCTTGACTGGTCTGCTCTTTTATTCTTTATAAACTGCTCATACATTCACTCACATTGTGAAGGTTTGAAAACCTGGACCTCAATTTACTTTTATTTCTGAGAAATACAGTTTGAGAAGTTGGACACTTCAGACCCCACTGCAACTTGAGGCATAAACACCCATTAGGTAGCCAGTTACTCCTTCAGTGCGTCTTGGACAGCCTCATGCAACAGAGGCAAGCACACCGTTTGATGTCAAAGTATTTCACTATTTCTACAAAAACTGACCTAATAAAACACAGAAATTAATAGCAAAAGCTGGAAGTCTAGAAACAAACTCCAAACAAGCCATGGAGAGACAAGTCAATAGTATATGAAGCTGTTCAGCGTTAATTTCTGCTGAAACTTTTCAAGGCCCCCCAGCATAACCTGTAAGAAAGCATCAAATACACAGAAAAGACAGCAATTCTGGTTACCAAAACGCCTGAGTGCTGGGTCAATGCTGTTAGGTCTGTTGGTAGCTGCCATGACAATCACATGCGCTCTCTGCTTCAATCCATCCATAAGAGTCAACAGCTGGGACACTATGCGACGTTCCACCTCTCCATGTGTCTGTGGAGACACAAAGCAACAGTAGGACTAACAACAGCACGGCACAACATCTAGCACCGCACCACGACAGATGGATGTCACAACCACAAGCCATCATGAAACCTACTGATCTGTATCACCCCAGGTGCTGAATCTGTCCAAGTCTGAACTGCTAAGATAAACTCTGCTTTATCCTTATGCTCAAAGGCTGAGGTTCACATCAGCCACTCCCAAAAAAGACCTAAGGCCACAGCACTTTATTTACCTTCTCTCTCTTTGGAGCAATGGCATCCAGTTCATCGATGAAGATGATGGCAGGAGCATTCTTTTCTGCTTCTTCAAAGGCTTTCCTCAGGTTGCTCTCAGACTCACCAGCCAGCTTGCTCATGATCTCGGGACCTGCAGAATACAGCATGAACTCAGCATACATCTGATTTTTTTTCTTTTTAAGTGGAAAGACCACATGGGAGTGTCTATATCTTAAGCCAAAGCAAACACTAACAAGCAAATTCTCACTAAATTAGTATTTGTAAAGGTAAGGATAGGATGTATTACCAGCATTCTGGTGTTCTCAGTTTATTCCGTCAGAATTCAGTGCTAGTCAGTGAGCTACCTTTAGATGCCTCTTTCCTTACTCTGTTTCACACTCAAGTGACCTTCTCTGCAATGTGCCATCACACACTGTTAATGCCTGTCCTTTCTTTCAAGAGAAGCAACTAAATTACATGGTGATGAACTTTTGGGAAGGAAAAAGCTGCAAGAGATTGACGCTATTTCTAGCCTGCACTATGTGGGTATATATTCCCCTCTATAAGAGCCTATAAATATTTAAAAGTATTAAAAAAAGTTTTTTTTCTCAGCAAATAACAAAAGGGATTCTCTATGAAAATATCAAACCCAGAAGGAAGGGCAAGAGTCCCATGAGATCTCTCCTACAAGTACTGAACACAAGTGCAGACTTACAGATTTATTCTCCTGTGATGATAGGGGTGGTAATGAGAAAAAAGTGTCTTCTAAAAGATCCAAGAAAAAGTAATCTGACCCTCAGGAGAGCATAGATGGCAGCTGACTTCAGCTAGCTGCAGAACCACTGGTGCAGGCCTGTCCTGAGAGTCTTACATTAAAAGTAACTCACCAATTCACACCAGTCCCATGCTACCACACTGCCTGAGGCTCCAGGTTTGGGACTAGCAGATAAAGAATATATCATTAATTCTGACATAATTATTTTTATTATACCACAGAAGGGCAAGTCTCTAAAGAAAAGGCTGGCTCATCAGCATGCAGTGGTCCCTTCTGCACACTTAGGAAGCATATTTCAAGGACTGCATATGCTTGAAAACAGCCCGCTTGCATCCTGTGCCTTGAGATCACCCCTGCAATGTGTAATACACTCCTCAGCTTTTGCCCTAGCAGGTCTATACAATTAAAATTAGAGGTCTATGTAACTGAAATTAGAAAGAAAGTGCAGGTATATCTTGACTGCAGCAAAGTCATTTCAGCACTGACTATAAAACAAGACAGAAAAGCAGTGAGGAGAATTTAGAATCCAGTCCTTACTGGCCATAATCCAGCACCTATCTTATCTGCTACAAAGGCGATATAAGGTTCTCTCACTTGCAACTAGCACCAGGGCACTCATTGCAGCTTTGAGGGAGGTTCCTCCCAATTAATATTATGGGAAACAGAGCAGCTCTTGTGCTTTATTTGAGGGAAATAAAATCCAGTACAAATCATCTTGTGCGAATGAAACAAGTTGGTAGTGATAGAAGAGGGTTCTGCACCAATATACATAGAATAATTTCAACAATTCAGTCCTAACTCTCTCTACAACACCCAGGCAGACAGACTCCAGGTCACTGCATTACAAAGGTGCCTCAAGGAGACAGCATGTCTCAAAGTCTTATTAGCTCCATTCATTATCATGAGCTACATGGGTAAGTCCAAAGAAGATTTAGTCAAAGATTTGTGGCCAAAGAAGCCATAAAACTTACCGTTGATCAGGAAGAAGAAAGCCCCAGTTTCGTTGGCCACTGCTCGGGCAATCAGTGTTTTACCAGTACCAGGAGGTCCATACAGCAGAATCCCACGGGGAGGCTGAGGACAAAGCCAAGGGATTTACGAGGTGAATTAATATCTGAGTGCCTAAGTAGCTTCATAGTGAAACTGGAGAGTGTTTGATAAAGCAAACCCAAAATTCTGATGTAAGCTCATGCAACAGTTGCCATTCCAGTATTACTATCAACATCCTTCCTAGTTTGCATGACACAAACAAGCAGCTTGCCAATAACCGACAGTGCTGATTCAAAGCATCACTCTGCTTCACAAATTTCTAACATTTTATTCCACGTCTAAAGCATTAAGAAGCTATTGCCTTCAATATCAGCAAGAAAAAAAAAAAAAAAAAAAAAAAAGGGAAAGGAGGAAAAATAATCACAGGTTATTTATTCCTATCCCCCCAATACCTCATAATCCTCCTACACCAACAGTCTTGAGCAAAGGCAAGACGACTCACAGGGTGCACACAGGACACTTTACCTTCACCCCTATCGCCTTGAAGAGTGCAGGGTGTCGCAGGGGAAGTTCCACCATCTCTTTGATCTGAGCCAGCTGCTTCCGGCAGCCACCAATGTCATCATAGCCCACTTCGTTCAGTGACTCTTCCTCATCCTACCAGGAAGGAAACATTAAACATTCAAGAGAAAGAACAATAGTTCAATCCCTCCCAGAACACAGAACCCAGGAATCTCTAGAGAGTAGCGCAGAATGACAAAGTGCTGGCTTAGAAAGGGGACAAAGGCCACAAGTTTTGCCTGTTACCATTTCTTTGTTACTCCGCCATTCCCATTTTTGAGTCTTTCTGCAGTATTCAGCAACTCTCAACTCTGTCTTTCCAGACATACAGTGGGGACTAGCTGCATGCACCCAGCTCTAGGCTTTTACGAGACTGAATGAAGCCCACTCTCCTGAATGATGGTCCATGCTGACAGGTCTGTTCTCTAGAGATATTAGTCAAAGCTGTGTGACCTTCTAACATTCCTAACAAAGTTAAAAATGGACAATGAAGCCCAGTAGGAAATATCAGTTATGGTTTAAGGAATAAGTATACTTCAGTCTAACCGCTCGAATGATCCTAGCTACCAGACAGTTCTCATATATGGCGCTTTCTTCAGGAACTGACTTGAATACAGTAGCTAAGATTAAGATCCAGACATGCACATAAGACCAAGCTTTTAACTAATACTTTCAAAACTGCTCTACAACACCCATTCATTACATGGCTTTGCAAATCTCTACTGCAATATTAGGCCTCCCAAAATCATAAAATCACCTAAGGAGGGACCTCAGGGATGTCAGTCCAAGACCTACAAACCTGGAACTGCCTGGCCTCATCAAGGCTGAAGGCTGCTCTCTCCAGACCCTGCTCCAGGGTTTGACAACCCTTCTGTGGAAATATTTTTCTCTTATATCTAATGGGAATTTCCCTTGAAAAAAATCACTTTCTTTTCTGAAGGAATGAAACTGTAGCACCATAAACTCTTGCTATTATGGCAGAAGGGAACTTCTGAATTAAAAGATGCATCCAAGTCCATCATCAGCTATCTCAAAGCAGATGCAAAACCATCACATCACCTCAGAAAACCAAAGCATTAATATTATCTCAGCACCTGAGATCAGGACATTGGAAACACGCTTCTCCACCTAACTTCAGGAACTCATATCCTGACACCAAAGGTTTCTAATCATCGCATTCAATAAGCAAAACGCCAAACCAGGAATCATAAACACTGCTCTCTCCAGGGCTATCAGAGAAACAGGCATTTTTGGGGGATGAAGTGGATTCGGTGGAGCGCTGCACGGCAGGATTTGCTCACCTCTCGTTTGATGGGCTCTCCCTCGCAATGGATCACGGTGTCCGGAGCTACTATGCAGTAAGGACTCGGATCTGTCTCCACCACTTTGAACTCCACTGCACGCATCCCTCCACGCACCAAGAAAATGTCGCCTGTAAAAATGCCATATTTCAGTGACCTGCTGCAACTGGCATCTGCAAAATGTCAAACTTTGTTCTACCAGCAATCTCAGAAGATAAAAAGTAGGTTACACAAGCATATTCTGCTGGTGTTTTACCACTAGTCTCTGCTTTATATTCAAAAACTGCATACAGCGTGACTACCAGAGCGCTGTGTGGCTCTGTAATGGGTGAAGTTCTCAAATTTCATCCAGAACAAAACAAACAGCAAAGAGGAAAAAAGAATTATCTGCCTTGATACCAAACACTGTTGAAGGCAAGGAATCAAGTCTAGCTTCCATTCATTTTCAATTTAACTGTTTTGCAACTTCTTTTATTTTTTTATGGAAAGAAAAACTTCCTAAAAATAGTTCAGGTAGAGCTTAAGAAAACAAAAATTTTCAAGTTGTTTTGCAATTTGATTTTGAGTCATCTATCTGGTCACAGAGTGGCAAGCAGGCAGTCTCAATAAAGGAACTAAGTATATGAGCCAAGGCTAAAGTGCCAACGTCTCTATTTTCCCTGTCTCCTTTAATAATTGGCTACTGATTTAAAGGAGAGCTTCCTGCTTCCAGTGGGCAGCAGAGACACAGTAGAACATGAAATCTCAAATGAAAGTCACAAGTGAGACAGGAGAAACCAAAGCCAGGCTGAAATGGTGAGTTGCCATCAATAAAATAAAACTATCTCGTGTGGGTTCCCAGCGCTCTCTGCTAACAGGAGGTAATTGCTGGCTGTCTCCCTTGAGAAAGGCACTCTAACAACTACCTGCCTATGTTTTTGTTACCATTGTACCAAAGATACGACTTCCAGGTGGCTGTTCCAGCCTGCACAAAGCCAGGTAAAGGGAAGTTCAGCCCTGGATGTCCTAGCCTTCTGTCTGGTGCACTCTGCAGCTCCTGGCTATTTTGGACTAAAGCAGCTTGAAAACTTCAACTTCCTTTGTTAGGACCTATTTGTTCCAGTAGAAGCGCTACAAGCACAACTCTAAAAAGCATACCTGGCTTTCCTACACACTCAGTTATTAATTAAATTACATTGAGGAAGTGAATTTACTCAGGGTGCCAGCTGGTATATTTGAACAATTGACTAATACAGAGGCAAACACCCAGATTTTGTTTTGCATTCTGCCTGAGCCTTTTATGACACTCTCCCATCTTATGTTACAAAAACAGTGAAAGGAACAACAACAAAAATCCAGGAGAGTCATCAGACTCCTGTATCAACAGCAGATATCACCATTTTCTCTGACGGCTGGGAGAAATTAAACGAGCACCAGCAGAGTCCTGTTCTACAGACACCAGCGTAATGCTACACAGAGATCTGTGCGTGGCTG
Source organism: Tinamus guttatus (assembly GCF_000705375.1). Next base: position 32,541 of record NW_010582683.1, read on the forward strand.
TAGAGCTTCTCTTTAACCAGTCTAGGACTAGACCAGAACCACTGTCACAAGGACCTCCAGAGCAGATGCCATTACCTTTCCTGATGGGTCTGTATGCTTCCAAGAAGTACGGTTTGAGGTAGACCTCAAACAGATTTCCTGTAATCCCCTCTACTGTGTCATCAATAGGCAGCACATGGATACGTTTGCCATACTTCACATCTGGGCAAGGCTGGATGCTGCAACAGAAGAAAACTCTAGTTAGCTGCATCACGCTGGTCTTGCACCTCAGCTAGGAAAGGCATGGGATACCTCTTCCCACACCAGTACAAACACCAGTAAGGTTTCTCCAAAGCCTTATTAAGACACTCCCTGCCTGTTTGAGATCCACAGCAATACGCATCCCTGTGGCAGAACAAGTCTTCATGCTCTACATTTCCCTTCATTCCCCTCAGCACTCCCCACAACTGCTGGAGATTCATACTCCTTTTCCTACATCCTGCTCTTCTGCAGCCTCCCTCTCCTTATCAAGATAACATTTACAAGTTGACTAATGCATCCCAAACAGCTTAATGCATCCTGAACAGCTGGGAAAGTCACTAGTGACCTTTTATTTCTACAAGAAGCTGTTGTTGGACCAATTGTCAGAGATAGGGAGCTAGGAGAAATTCTCTTTTTTCTTCATCTCTCTCTTCTCTAATAGTCCCCCTGCTTATGAGCAAAGGCTTTCAGTACCAGTCATTGGTAAGCAGCTTGCAGTTAGATACCTGTCAATCTCACTTTGCAGAGGCTCCCCTTCCTCCTTTTCTATTAAAAACACTTCAGTTATTATATTATAGTGTGGGACAGCAGATTATCGTAGTAATAGCTCAGAGTAGCAAATTGCTGCAAGGAGGCATAAAGCTCAAACCAGCTTTACCAGCTAAAAAAAAGTTTGCAGAGAACTACAACTGTGCGTGCTGCTTTTCATACATTACTTTGTTAGACACTCTTAAGAGAGCTTTTTAGCACATTCTCTCCTGAGAAGTTACAGCAAAAGGGGGTAAAGAAAAAACAGACCATTTCATAAGGAAAACAGCTGAGAATCACAAGCAGAAAGTGATTAAAGCACAAGCCTGTGTTTTGGCAGAAGACAAGCCATGGAAATAAATACAGTAAGTAATTAGATATCAGCAAGGAAAATCTTGAGGGCAAGGAGGTACAAAAGATACCTGACCCTTGTAATACAGTTAAGAAAATTGGTAACACACCTGGAAGGCTCAGAACCACTACAGACACAGTCCCAGCAGAGGAGAACACACTAGAAATGTCACACTATAAATGACTCCCAACAATAACCAGTTCCAATGAGTCCAACAGCGACCAGTTTACATCAGTTTAAAGTAAGAATTTACCTTGATTTTAAACCCACAAACATAGCCAGTCTGTCTCAAAATACTATTCTGTTCCGGCTACACTAGTGGTAGTAGTGTAGCTACTAGTAGTACACTAGCAGCTAGTGGTAGAAATAGTGGTGCAACAGCCTCATTCACCTGCTCTATAAAGCTCACATGAAATGCATTTTGCATTTAAAGATTTTTCTTCACCTCACCCTAGGAATTCTGGGCACCAATTTTCCCAAAACATGTGGAAGGTTCCAGATTAGAGGTAATACTCAGAGGTAAAGCCTTCTGCAAATCAGAATTTCCATGTGTAAGAAATGCTCACAAGTCAATTGCACCCTGCTTCCTCACAGAACAAAGCCTGTCTCCCATGAAGAACATTCCCGTTGATTTAAGACGTGGATAATTAAACTACTTGATTTAGTGACAGAATTTAGGCTTGTGAAAGTGCTGAAGTGACTTCCAAGAAAAATTAGTACCTTTTTTCAGTATTAATCCAAGGGTGTACACATGCAACACATACAAAAGTAAACTGCATTTAAATCCTTGATGCAAGACACACACAAAAGCCTATCTGGAAGACACAGGAGTATTTCCTGTTTCTGTTACTGAATCGATTCAGACCCTGTGCAAAAATTACTTAGGCAACCCAGGGATAGGCAACAGTTGGCAAATTCATCTTCACCTGATCACATCCCCTAGGCGCACTCTCAAGTTGTTGCGAACAACCCTATTCATGCGAATCTTCTCATCTGAGCAGGTATCATCTGACAGAACAATGCAGACTGCTTCTCTCCTCTTCTTGCCTTTTAGCAGGACAGTGTCTCCTCTGAAAAGCTGCAATTCATCCATTTTTGCCTGTAAACAACAACATTAGCACAAGCTTTTGACAAAGCAAAAAATCAAGTATCTGAGGAGAGCTACTTGACTTTGGAGAATTACATCTTGAAAGTGAAGGATCCTACTGCACTGGACAAGAGAGAGTCCTGAAGGCAGAATAAAGCCTCAAGTTTGACTAAACACTGAAAGCTCAGAATCAGAACATATTTTTTCATGAGTGTTAGAAAACAAATAACCCATCTCCCCCACTTGTAACTGCTGTAGTTTCTTATACAAACACTTAGATTCACGTAGCCAAGTTACGTTCCAAGGTAACGCACAGCAGCAGCAGCTTGCATGTTGGCCACATTTAAGGTTTTGCTTTGACAGCTGACGCACCTGGGACAGCGACACAACACTGTTGTCTTCATTGATGGCTTCATCAACAATTAACCGATTGGGCCTGTTCTTCTGCTTCAGAATGGCAGTCGATAAGTCATCTGCTTTAGAACTGGAGGAGAAAACAGAACTTAGGAGTTAGAGCTATATGGGGAGTCCTAGACACCGCTTCTCCCTCTTCCCTCCCGAGACCCCCTGTTTTGGTCTTCATGTCTTTGTTATCTGGTCTTTTGGAAACTACAGCCATTTGTAAGACAAAGGAGAATGTTCTTCCTGAGCAACAGTCCCAGGAGTTCAAAAGAAAATGTTTTCTGAGAGTAAATACTAGCTACTTTACTAGCCTCAAACAGAAATAGCCATGAAGCTACCCACGAAAAGAAGTGGTCAGTGAGATGTTGCTGACTGTAAGATGTTTTGCCTAAAAGAATTAGCTAGACTCATCTGAAATCACATGTAACCCCTGCCATTGTAACCATAACAAGAGTTTAAGTCTATTTGGTGTCAAATCCCAGATAAGTAGGGGAATTAAAGCACAATGCTGCAGCTCCCCAGACAGGAAGAGTTGTAAGAGTTTAGTCTGTCGAGGTCTATTAGTTAAACCTAGCAATTCAGTAGAAATAGTCAAGTGCTCGTGAAAAACAAGAGGACTGGGGAAGTTTCTGCAAAAACTGCACAGAAGTCACTGTAGCTCTAGCTCAGTAAACCACAGCAGCCAATTCATTTACCTTGATCAAAAGGAAAAAAGCAAAGGGCAAGAAAATGTAGAAGGAAATTAGTTAATTATCTTTCCTAAGTCAAAGGCACCAAAAGACTTATTTGAGAAAAGAAGGAAGAATTTGAACCCATCAATTCCTGAGGAGCTCTTCAAAGTTGCACACTAGCCAGCTGCAAGAGCAAAACAAAACTTTTACTTCGCTTGTTAGATACTGGACTGTTTTCTCAAAGTAGTCCAGAAGTCTAAGGTCACAACAGAAAATGATGCACACACTGGCTTGATTTTGACAAAAACAATGAAAATCTTCCTTTGCCCTAAGGAAGTGGCAAGCGCTGGCAAAAAGTGAAAGCCTTGCAGACAAAGCTGCTGGCTGTGCACTTTGGCTTCATGTAGCTCTTTGAGGGACAAAATAACCAGGAGGGATCAAACCTTGAGGAGAAGAGGTGGAAGAAGCAAGTAGGAACATTCCAACAGTGGAATGAAGCCTGTGGCAGCAGTGGTTAAGTTCACTGTGTCTTTAAAATTACATCATTTCAGCTAGCAGCAAGGGATGACATACACCCAACATGGTGTTACCTGTCTCTCTGACAGCCTCAAGATTGAGCTCTTGCCAAGACAGACTATGTGATACTGATTCCTGTCTTGGACACTTAAAGGGGAACAACAACAAGCAGGCATTTAGGGCAGCCAGATTGCTTCAAAACCTTTTGGAAACCTCACACAAGACCTAGTAACATGGGTAACATGTTGCAAGCAAGAGGCAACATAATTTTAAGGAAACAATCAAGTTACTAAACCTAACTTTCCAGAATTCCCCTCCCTTTTTCCTCTCTGAAAAGGAGGGTGCAACAGGTAACAAATTAATGTGCATCCATTTCAATGGGTATGTGAACCATACAGACCACTATCCATGCACATTCCTTAAACCCAAAAGACACAAGAAAGGACATTGGATGCACCTACAAAGGAGCTTATGAATCCCATCTTCAAGCCAAAGCATTTTGCAGAGCCTCAGAAGGTCAGGAACTCCCCCCAAAAATTAGCAGAGCTATAAGGCATTTTGAACCAATAAATTATCAAGCTTACAGATTTTGTGGGGGGAACGGTAGATAAAAATAAAAAACTACCTGTAAGGTCCTTTTGCAACAGCATTTGCTCCTGGACACTGGGAATTAACTCTATAGCTAGATGGGAACCAAAAGACATCAGAGAGAAACAAAACTCCTATCTTGCCTGTTCAAAGTTAGAATGTCAATCATCCCAGTGCAGGGGCGGTGCATCCAAAAGCCTTTCCATAAGAAACTGCTACCGGACTTTGGCTACACAAACTGCCATTGAGACTGAGTAGCTGCCCCTGAAGATACAAAGATTATCACAGACCCTAAAAACTCGCTGGGGAACCAAGATAAAAATAAACAGAAGGGGAATACGGCACCATGTGAACGGCACCTTGTAGACCAGAATTTTCAAAACCATAAGTGGTATAAAAGTAGAAAAACAGTTCAAATAGCTTTCAAAATACAGCAATATAGCAGAGGTGCATTTGGTTCCACTAAATGTTAGGGAAAAAAATAGTTAACATGGAAGAACTGTGAATCTGCAGAGTTCCTCGAGTAAGAAGTGAAGTCCACATGAATGTTTTCAGTATATTACTGCACTTAAAGCAATTGAAGAACTTGAATGAACTTAAAAAAATGGAATAAAAGTTTCCAAGGAACAATATATAGGCATCTAAATGAACGGGGTCAACTTCACTTAACTCATCTGAGTTCTGCAGCCAAAGAAACAAAAGTATTAAAAAATTACACGCCAGCTACCTGGGAATGTGATGTTATTTGTCATAAGAGGAGAATAAGGACTTTGATAGACAAGCACTAGCTAGTCTTTCAGGAGCAGTATAAAATATTATCACAATTTGTCCTTATTTACTCTCTCCGCGGGGGGTCCCCTTGCTGCAAGTGACAGGATGGAGCAAAACATATTTGTGCACCTCAGCCACCCTCGCCCAGGCTCCAGCATCTAACCTGAGGGAAGGAGAGGCTGAACTGAAAACACAAACTGCAAAGCCCACGAAGAGTGGATCTCTTTGGCCAACCTTCCTGTGCACGGTGCCAACCTTCAGTGAAGGGCCATAGCGGACAGCTAACCTAGTTATTTCTTAAAGCTCTCCAATGAGTTTTCATCTATTTCTGTCAGAGAGACTCTGGTCTAAATCCTTCACATCATCATCATCATCTCTTCTACCTACTTGAGTGTTTGGTCAGCTCCCTCCCATACTTTACTTTCCCTGTCCCTGCTTTCTTCCACCCATTCAACAAACCAAATACGAAACGCACCTTCAGATTTGGCTAAGGGCTAAAAAGGAATTCACAGCCTGCTTCAAGCCCGCTGCTCAACAGAGGCCAGAAGTGAAGACAAAATCCCCAGAACAATTAAAGGTCAAACTTGCACTTAAGATCCCGCTGTCTTTAAAACTGAAGAGAATGGGAGCTAGCCTTAAAGACCAACAACAATCCCTTCCCAGTTCCCATCCTTAGCCCACTTTTACTTAAGAAAACAGCCCTATAGCCCCTTTGACATTAGGGAGCAGGAGAAAAACAGAATGACTTTTTACAACTTACATCCTGTCATCATTTCCCTGTGTCAGAGAATCCCTGGTTCCATATGTGATAAAGTCCAAAGGCTGGGCTAGACAGTAGGAATGAGTTAGGACATAAAGTACTTTATGATTAGTGTTTTTTCTGTACTACCAGTCTCTCCATAATATCAGGGAATGACATTTTTCCCCGAGTAGCCTGTGCTAAATATACGGGGGGGGAGTCATACACACACAACATGATTTCAGTTTTCCTAATGAAAGTGGTCAGATCTTCTGTATGTCAGTGAGACTTCTTAATCAACTTCCTCATGAACTAGCTTCCAAGACAAACCCGTCAACAGTTTCTTATTGACTTAATCCTGAACAACTGTTACAAACAGAACTATTTTTGACAGATGGGTATTTTTAATAATAATAATAATAATAATAAAGAAAAAGAAGATAAAGTGTTTTCCTATTAAAGCAAATAAAAGAGAAATCTACCTACCAAAACAGTCCAGGAGAATCTAACAGCAAGTTCATACCTAACGCTCGAGATGCCCAGTTCTCAAACCCTTTTTCAGGCCAGTACATGGGGAGAAAGCACAAACCTCTTCAGAGGGCCATGCTCCACTCGCTCCTGTGCTGTTACACACTGAACTCACGCTCCCTTCAGCAAGATCGCTGCCAACTGCACCGACCCCAAAATCCCAACTATATTTTTTCCCCCGTTACAGAGTAACTTTTGTTGACACCTTAGTGATGAGACCATCACTTCCAACGCGAGCTCTGCCACAGACATTAAATTCTTGACGCATCTTGTTGGGGATGACTCAATAGGAGTGAACTGGTCTAAATTTCAAGAGTTGCAAAAGGAAAAGAAAAAGTAAACACAGGGCACTATGGAGACTGAGAGCAGGTGCAAGTCCAACGAGTCACTTCAAATACTACTAGATCCAGAAAATTATTTTCAGGTTCGATTTTTACTGCTCTCAAGGGCCAGGGAAGTGGCCTGCGCACACGGGACGGGAGCAGAGAGGCCACTATTGGCCAACTCATGTTTTTGAGACACGTGAAAGACAATCTCCAGCCCTGGAACAGAGAGCAGCGCGAGGCGAGAATGAGGCGAGGAAAACATAGCAGCTTCCTCAGGTGCCGTACAGCACAACATGTCTGCTCCTCTGCACACTGAGTCACCGGCCAGGCCTGCAGGGAGCGAACGGGGACACGTCCCCGCAGCCCCCTGCCCTCCCTGCGGGCC
>NW_010582684.1:11077-21638 GCF_000705375.1 Tinamus guttatus
AGAAACTTTTTCACCAATCAATAACAATATTAAGTATGACTCTAGTCACTCAAGCTCCACCTGAATGTAAAGAAAAGTATAAAAGGTGAACTAAGGATGAAAAGTCCGGAGGGAAGAAACCATCGTAACTCCTGGGTCAGTCGACACGCTGATCCCCCTTCCCTCCCCTCGCGTCAGGATGCCGCCTGAGGAGACTCGAGACTGAGAGCCCTCTCCCATCTTCCGGGGTGAGTGATGATTGCACATTTGTACATCAGAGCTAGCTAAAAACCCCACGCTCTAGCAGAGAATTTCCTGTACTGACATCCAAAACCTGCTTTGTAAATGTTGCATTTGAATAAATCATACTGTTTGTGAACTCGACTACTTGTTTGGGGGGGGGGGCGATCGGACCTACAGTTGACGGACTGTTTGTGAATCCGATACTGCCAGAGTTGAGCTTATAGTTGATCACACTATTTGGGAACTCGATTCACTCCCAGGAAGGCGATCGGACCTACGTTCCACAGACTGTTTGTGAATCCGATATTGATTTGATATCTCCTTCCCCCTCCAGCACCACTACCACTACAGCTTTCAAACTGCAACATTTCACACATGGAAAATTTTGGAAGAAGCGGTTTGGGTATATGCTCTATGTACAAATGGTCATTTTGCATATGGTTTCCTGTGCAATAGTGGCATGTTTTATATAGTTAAGTGAATACTTTATTGAAGCAATAATAGCTGCTGACTTTGGCAAATAATGAAAACAGCTGTGTTTTTGCAAAAAGCCATAAAATGAGCTTGTTTCCTTCAGTAAAGAGTCACTTGGAACTTTTGAAGATGCCCTCTAGTTTTATCCCTCAGTAAAGTTACTTTAAAAGGTCCAACAAGATGGGCAATTCTTGCTCATTAGAAAGCTCGTGCATGAGGAGAGGCTGTTGTGCTCCCAGCCCAGAGTCCTCCTTGAGCAGTGATGTGCAATTGCTCCCATTAGCCCCTCTTAAGCTGGGAACCGCCACAGGTGGCCACCAGCCAGAGTGGGAGTGGGACACCTTCCTGGGGGACCATCTGTCAATGGGAATCCTCTCCCATCGCTGGTGTGTGGTGTCCCATCAAATCCTCCTGTTACACAAGCCCTGGAGATGTTTGGCCAAGGTTAGGTGGCAGCAAGAGGTGGGTGTGATGATGGTAAGTCCTTCTGCCAAGGACCCACAGGACCCCTGCTCATAGCCTCAGCAATCCCACCAGTGTCTCAGCTGCACTCCTAGCTGCTGGTATGGGCAAACTGGGCCAATCTTTGCTGTTTTAATCACCCAGTCTTGGTACACTTCTTGTATGGTGTCAGACAACATGGTGTTTCCATGGCTAGCAAGTCCTTGTGGATTTCTCACTCTTTGCATGGAGGATTTACTATAGTTTTATCAACACTTAAGAGTTGGAAGAGACAAGTGTTAAATTAATAATGCAACTGAAATTCAATCAGTGCAGCACTCAGATCTCTGAATTGATGCAACAGGTCATCAAATCAAATTATGAGACCCATATTAAAAGGAACGGCTTGTTGCAGTCTTACCTTAATGAGGGTAACTTTCATGGGGAATAGCCTTGGTATCCTGTTGGCATAACACATTGCCAAAGATGGAGTAGGAACCTGTGCACCCTTGTGACTTTGTCCCTGCATGTTCTTTACTTGACGTTGACTCCACATGTCCTAACTGTCACAGACATTACATTCATGTAGGACTTGGGATTAAAAGCTGGATTTGCAGTATATTTACCAGAATAAATGCATTCATAATTTCATCAGTTTGTTTTTGACTATTTCCAGTAAAGGGCATTTTAAGTTTCCCTTCTGAAGTTTTTCCACATTCAGAGAACCTGAAATCAGAGCACATTTTCCACTTAAAATTATGATTTTTTCCCCTCATTTTATAACAATTATCAGACAAATACTGTCTCGTATAACTTTTGAGAGGTTTGATGCTGAAAGGACCTTCATGCCTTTTCAGGCAAGGGGTTTGCCTCAATGCCTTATGAAGTCAGGTCAGTCAAAACACTCCATTTTGAATTCTAAAACTTATTTTTAGAGCTCTACTGAAGTGCTTGATATTCCAACAGAAGATCCTCTTTGATTTTGTCTGAATCAGGGACCAAAATGGGATAAATTAAAAAAATAAAAATAAATTTTTCATGGTTTCCTGACAAACAAACAACAACCCCCTCTCCCGCCACATTTCTAGGTTGAACTGTGTTTAATTTGCAGATAGCTTAAGACAGAAAAAATATTCTAGAATGAAACATATCGATATTTTGTTATGAAAGTAAATTTCATTTTGCAATTTCTTTAATAATTTGTGTTTGAAAGAGTTTTAAGAATCAGAATGAAAATATTTCACTTCAGGATGAATATTTAGGGCTAGCACTAGACTATCCCCTTCTTCCTCCTCAGATTCCCATTTCCCAAAATATTAATTATTCCCCCAGATCTTGAAAAATAAATGACTTCCTCTATTGATTCGCAAAAGCCAGCATCAGTACTTACAGTTAGAGTTTGACTTTGGGATTGCTGCTGGTTTTCATAGTGCATGGAGGAAAAGAAAGGCCATGTTAAAACTGTTTAATATTTGAAATAATGTAGTAGACTCTTGGTGATACTTTAGCATCCTCATGAGGCAGGTCCAAAGGACTATTTATTAGACCCTTAGACATTTGGGGCACTGTGGTTTCCTCTTGGCAAAACTCAATCAATGCAAAGTTTAAGACCTTCTGGGTAATTCTGAGGGCTTCCCATCTGGGCACCTTCTTCCCCCCAGGTATCTCATTTATCACATAAAAGGTCCATGTTACCATCTAACCATTATACTGGTAAGAGGTACTAATTAAAAGTGGAAAAACATGGGCAGAAAGCTGTCCCTCCAGTGAGGCCGATGTGCTCGGGATGGAAAGAAGAGGAATGACCCTTACACGTGCCTGCTCAGTGGAGAAGGCCAAGCCTTTGGTCTTTTCAGCTGTGTGCAGGTCTATTGACAGACCCACATCTTCTTCCAGTGATGGCATGAAGGCATGGAGGGCTGATGGCCCTCAGGGAGCCTGAACTCTGCTATGGTGCCAGGTGGGCAAGTGATGTTTCCCTATTCAACATATACAAGAGGCTTCCTGACCAGCTTAGTGTTTGGTCACTGTCACCTGTGCTCATCAAATATGGGTAAAGTCAGATTGAAAGCTAGGTCTCCTGGCTGCAATATCAGATGTCTTCTCCAATGGGCAAACTTCAGGCCTTGCAATCCTGAGCAAAACAAAAAAGTATTTGAGGAAATGTAGCAAAGTGCAAGATTGGCTAATGGACAGAAGGGACTTTTGGACTAAGGCTGGGGCCTTATTTCCTTGTCAGGACACAGGTAAAATACCAAACTTTGATTTCCTCCAGGGTTTCATGTCCTTGCTTTGTCCATCATCTCTGGGTCCAGGCTCTACCAGTGTGTTCTACCCAGGCTCCACCAATGTGTTCTACCCAGGCTCCCAGGCTCTTCAGGATCAGGCATGAGGAGACTGGTGCTGTGACTGTTTTCTCCTATCAACAAGGAATGAGTAGGGAAGTCCTCCCACCTGCAGTCCATACTTTAAGCAACATGATTACCTTCAGCCTCATCCTATCAGCTTTACCAGCGTTCTCAGATAAAAATTTTCCAAGGCCCTTAATTTTGGCTCCACCTGCTGAAGGTTATTCAGAAGACATAACCTAGCCTGCCTACCCCAGATCAACCTGCTTTTCTTGGCACGATCTCCTTTCCAGATTTTCTCAACGGCTCAGACATTGTTGGTTCGAGGCTCCTTTAAACAACAAGAGTGGATTTGGTTTGCAGGGGGTTCCCTAGAGAATAGCATTAGAGACAATAGGGGCAGTTTTTACCTAGGCATGGGGATTTCTTGTGAACAAGAAAAGTGAAAGACTGTGGTGGGATACTGAAAGACCAGATGCAGAAATGCCGTTGCTTAAAAGCAGATCAAAGCAGTGCCCAGCAGCAAAACGATAGCCATGTGGTTTCACCTCCTGTTCCAACTATTTTTATCACCATCATGCTTCATTGACCAATGGATTTTTTTTCCCTAGCTTTCCACTTTTATATAAATTATCCATACACACACACGCACGACTATTATATTTATTTTCATCATTACATAGTGCTGCTTTTCATGTCATTTAGACATGAACCTCATCTGAACCCTAAAGCCCCATTCGTGACACACAAAAATACTGTAATTTACATTCTGTGCCAAAGTATTATATAAAAGGCATCAAACGGGAGGAGAGGCAGGAAGCTGGGAGTAAAGATATATAGTCAGCAAAGTATATAACTTCTGCCATATTACTGCTTAATCCTAACATAATTATTCTCATCCTTTTATTTGATTAACTTCTAATGGTTCCTCTTGGTGTTAAAGGTCCCAGTCTGATCATTTGATTTTAGTGTCTGCTATAATTACTGATAATGTTCTTTGCAAGACAATTTAATGATAACCGCATAATGGCCTATATGAAGAAAGCTGCAGGGTTTCAATGCTTTTGAATAATATAAAATACATTCGACTAACACAAGCTATCAACATGACAGGGAATGTTTGATTTACACCAAGGACTACGTTATAGAGTTGAGGTTTTTTTTTTGCTCTTCTCCTTCTTCCTCCCCTTTTTTTCTTTTTTTTTTTTGTTTTGTTTTGTTTCGTTTCGTGCACAACTGTTTACAACAAATGACAGAACAGTTGGACAATCTGCAACTTGCTGAGAGCAATAAAACCTCTTGCAAAGTTAGAAGCAACGCAGAGCCCGGCTCAAAGAGTTCCCGGGAAGCATCCTGCCAGCAAACACTCCTCCAGTCAATGCAAAACCAACTTTGGCAGTTTCCAACCTCCCTCACCTTTGCGGGGCAAATTGGTACCTTGGTTTTCCTGGCCACTTTTTCATTGCATTTAGCAACTCTGAACAAACAACACACCCCCAGTATTTATTTATAGGTCTTTGCCCCCCTTCCTTACCCAAACTTAAAAAGAAATTTGAAACTTAAAAAGAAAATGCTTAAAGAAAAGAAAAAAAAAGAAAAAAAAAAAGAGAAAACTCAAAAAGAAATCTGAGCCCAGCCTGCATGCTGTTTGCACACATCTTTGCACCATCCTATTCTCACAGCTAAATATTCCACAGAGCTAAGTGGTTCGGGCTTAGAAAACACTCCATCTCAAAATTAGGCAATTGCTCATGGTCCTGGCAAAATGCAGCGTAATTTATGGCGTGCACGTTGGAGAGAAAATTTCCTGTCAGAAAAAGGTTAGCAGTGGACATATTATATTTGCTGCTCTTTTTTTATGCCAGGATAATGGCATTTGGGCAAAAGTAGGCCCATCCTGTTTATAGTGCTTTATGCCCCATTAGTATTATTGTAAGTCTCTGGACTCCCATGTTAAAGCACTTAATCAAAGGCAATGAGTTGAAAATCATGTCCCAGCACGTCTCATATTTGATGCGTTCCTCCCAGATAGAAAGAAGTAAAAAAACACATTGCTAGCATCAAAACAGCACATGCATTATCTGCTAAGCAGTTCAGAAGTTATCATTGGGTTTTATCCCTTTGGGTACTAGGACGAACAGGATATTTTCCCACTCATCCATTCAGAGATCCGAGACGGCTATTTTTCATTTTTCCTCCTTTGAAAGACAATCCTTTCGCTTTCCATAGATCTCTATTTTAAAGACACCTTCCTGTCACTTATTTTAATTGCAAGCTGCAGACATCAAGCCTTAAAAAAAAAGAAAAGAAAGAAAGAAAGAAAGAAAGAAAGAAAGAAAGAAAGAAAGAAAGAAAGAAAGAAAGAAAGAAAGAAAGAAAGAAAGAAAGAAAGAAAGAAAGAAAGAAAAAAAAAAGCTTTTGAAAGTCAATGTTTGAAGAAGTGGTACTTTTGCGAAGATCCTCTGAGGATTTTATCCGAGACAAACCTAATAACGGGAGCGGAACGTATCTTAAGGGGAGAATTAATTTATACATTTAATTACTTGGGACCCACTTGGCTTCTCAGCACCATGGTTCCATTCTCCGTGTGCGGCCTTGCACCAGAGCAGGGTCTGGGGCAGCAAGGGGACACCCCGCTGGCGATGCTGGATGCTGTTCATATCCATCGAGTTCAAGTGCATCTCAGCAGATCGTCAGTGCTTTTTTTCCCCCTGTTTCTTTCCAAAGACGAGGGCGCTGCTGGGCCTCTGTACGGTGAATTTACAGCTTGCCTGCGCAGCCCAAGCATCAAGCAGGGCAATAAAGCAGAGAGGGGAGAGGGTGATTGAAAATGCTCCGTCTGGGGAGGTGACAGGGCTGCGAGCAAGAAACCTTTGCCAAGTGCCCAGGAGCCGGAGGCAACAGTTACATGTCCCTGCTCCATATTCCCCTGTTATTATTTTGGCAGCCCTGGACCACGATGACAGATAGGTGTCCAGCTGGACAGATAGGTGCCCCCAGAAAAAAGTGAGGAAGAAATTATGCTAACTGTGAGCAAATAAATCTCATTGTGCATCAACAGCAGAAAAGTTCAAATGTTGCCTGATCAACTGCGAATATATGAAGTTCATTATAGGACATGATCCATAGAAAACTTTACAGTTTAGGGCTCTGATCCTATAACATTTTCTCCATAGCACTTGACATCTGGACTGAAGTGTGAGCATTTCGATCTAAATTATCCCCTTCTGCACATTTCTCAAAGCTATGCCAGGAAGAAGAATAGGCTTCAAAATCAATTCACTAAGAGGTCATCTCCTCCTCTTTCTCTGAATCCCTCTTCACACCTCCTGGGATGTCTGAGACATTGCTAAATCTTGTCACCTTTACCACTGAATGTATCACCTCAGATCAGACCTACAATGGATCATGTACAGCTCCAGTACGTTTTGGATTGTCATCAGAACACAAGCAACCAGAGCCCATGGGTGAAATTCAGTCCTGGTTTAGTTTGGGCCTATCATTAGATAAAAGTACCTCTGTATTTGTTGTTACCCTCTGAAATGAATAAAAAGGGCCAAAATTTTTGGCCTTTTCATTTCCCTACTCAGTGAAGTCTTTCATGGTTCACTCTTTAGTGATGCAGACTCCAGGATTTTGTTCCATATAAACGAAATCCAAAGCAGAGGGAGGAAAGCTGCTGCTTTATTCTGACTGTTGAATAGTTACCTGTTTCTTGCTTTTCTCAATATGCTATAGAATGTGAATGCCCTTTGAACAGATAAGGAAAAAATCATTTCCCTGGAGAATTAAGGCTCTCCTATCACCTCTTCATCTTGTGAGCAGATGGAGCACCCTGATCACTTGTCTAAAGACATTGAGGGAAATCACTGACTTCAGAGCCTGGATCATTTTAACATTTTCCCTTGGTACAGAAATTTGTCCTTTGCAAAAGCAGGCTCCACACCACAGGCAATGTTCTCCAGGCCACGCTGCAGATGGCTGCAGCACCGAGGAGCACCAATGCCCTCCCTTCAAGGCATGGCTACGTCTCCTGGGTGCTAACCTGTTCACACAACTTGAACTGTCTATATTTGGGACATTCTTCAGACAAGGAACCTTTAGATATGTGCTCTGATCTACCTGTGCTAAGCTCACACCTTTGAGTGACATGTAGACATTTGCTTCAAAGTCCCCCAGTCATGAAGCTCTCATGATGTTGAGTGTCAGCCTTTTGCTGCACTTCTCTGGACAGCTTCAATTTTGGGTGACAAAATTGAAAGCTTGACAAAATTGACAAAATTGTCAATTTTGGGTGACAAAAATATGAAAGCTATGTTTAAAGCAAAGACTTCATCGTTTGTGCATGCAGTACAGCCACTGCCTTATACTTGCCCTCTATTCTCTCTCTCTTTCTAACACAGCCTAATATCTGATTTACTTTTTTGACCTCTGATGCACATTGAGCTGTCAGTAGCAATGCCTAAATCTTGTCCATGTGAGTTATGACTAATTTAGAACCCATCAGCATGTACAAATAAACTATTCCTTCCAATGTGCATTACCTACACGTTGCCTACGTTTTTCATCTGCCATTGAATGGTCCAATTATCATGCTGGGGACTGCCTGTACTCCTCTTTCACCCTTACAAGCCTTGATACCTCCAGGGGGTCAGCATAGGAATCCAGGAAGAAGGAAGTGCATTTTGATGTCAATGGAGAGAGATTTTTTTTTTTTCCCCTTAACAGTCCATTTCTGACTCTGACACAACCTTCTGGCATGGCCAGGATTTAGTCATTTAATCTCCTTCCAGATCAATACTGGCTGGGTGTATGAGCGCTGTCTTTTTGTTTCATCTCCAATTATTGAATTATGAGCTGCTCAAAGCAGCTGCTGACACTGAAACAATATGTGTATATAAGAGGTCAGCACAACTAACCGCTCCTATGGTTGTAAAGTTATTGTCAGCTCTGTCTGTCCAAAGTGGCTGTTCTTTGTCAAGGTATTTTGTCAAGGATCCTTTTGAAATGGAGGGTTGCCTTGTTATTTCTAAAGATGCCTTCTTATCTCTCCATTTTCACCAGAAATGCGTTTTCATTCCAATTCATCCTTTGTGGTGTGATGGGCCCTAAAACCTGATCACAATTCAGGTTTCCTCTAGAACTAGCAGTCATGGCCTGCTCTAAACCTGGCATTGCTGACCATCGTTTAGAGGAAGAGCCATCTCTTTCAAAGAGGATGTCTAAGGCAGAGGGAGGAACAGCCCTTTGGGGATGTTTCCTACCTCTCTTCACTGGCTGGAGGGGGAGTTTAAATAACTAGATGGTCTGATTTAGAGGTGGATAAGGCCAGCTGAGGACTCATATTTGAAGGTAACAGACCATCATTTTTCTGCAGTTATTTTTCTTTCATCATCTTTCTGCATTTGTCCCTTATCTTTTCTAAGGTTTCTCATATATAGTTAATCTTAAAAGGCAAAAGGCTACCAGGATTGCCAGGCTAAGACACATGACTGCAATAGGGGTTGAGGGTGCTGAGTTTGCTTGGTCTGGCATAGAGAAGTTAAGGAGGAATGAAATTGAATCTTACAGTGACTCCAAGGGGAGTCGGAAGGTTGTTGGTAGCAGTAGATGGTGAAACAAGGAGCAATGGCCACAAGTTGCAGATGGGGAGGTTCAGGATGGGCATCAGGAAAAAGTATTTCTGAGGAAAATGGTGCAGCTCTGGAACAGTCGCCCACAGCAGTAGCCAAGGTATTAGATGTACCCCACAGACACATGGGGCATGCCCAGTGTGTTGATAGTCACAAAACAGCCTTGCACATCCAATGTCTCAGCTGAGGAAATCCAGACTTCTCCTGCAATGGCAAAGCACCCTCTGGAGAGGCAGAGACAACTGAGCAACTCTGTGCATGTTCACAGCCTGGATGGTTATTCAGACATGAGATCATTAAGAGATTCTCTACACATATCCTAATTAAAAACTCTGCAATGCAAATAGCAAGATAAAGGGATTTCTGACAATAAGCATGATGAAGTGCCACTTGAGCACTAATTAAATATGACGACAGTTAATCAACATGGAGTGTCTTGCAGCACTTTGGTAACGATGATGGTGGATTGACCTTGAAGTCTCTGGGAAATGTTTTCCAGGATTCCCTTCAAATGTGTCAATAAAGTTGTTAAAAGTGGGTGGTGGCACTCGATAAAGATGATTTTTCTGAGGATTTATAACAGGGTTCCTCAGGTGTTCAGATCCCGGGTGTATTTGAAGGCTCAGCACCATCCAGATAATTGATTTCTTTGTTTATCCTGGGAAGATGACTTCTGCTTTAGCTCTTTTACTATTTGCTTATCCTTAAAGGTGGGTGCTGACTTGGCTGGTCACACATTATAGGCTGGCCTTCTGAAAGCTCCAGTACTATTCAAAAGGAAACTAGACCTCAGGATGGTCCTTGTACTGGCATCACAGTACAGAGATGAGATTTCATTGTGAATTCCTTACTGAAAAATGATGCTTGAAGGGGCAAACAAACAAACAAACAAAGAACCCAACACAAACCAAAAAAAAAAAAAAAAACCCATCCTGAATCTAAAGGATGGCCAGGGCAATGTGGCAATTCAGCATGAAAATCTTGAAACTCTTTTGATTTACAAATACCTCCCCAAAAAGAAAATACCTTGAAACATGCAAGTGCATAAGCTAAAAATCTCTGTGTAGTAACTGAAGGTGTCAGTATTTATACTGCAGCTTCATCACTCAATAACTTTAACAATAGGCAATTAATCAATAGCTTTAACAACCTTGAGAGAGGATGACACCTCTGGTAAATCTAAACGCTGTGCTGTAGATCCAGGCCTTAAATACTCATACCTCTGTCGCAGCTGCAAATATTTGACCAAAACCTGGAAGGTGCTGAGAACCTGCAATTTTGGGGAGGTGGCTCTGCCATCAGAAATCAGCAGCCAGGCTCCCTGTGGACAGGCTGAACTGGGCCCCACTTAAAAGTTTCTCTAATGATTGCTTGATTCCAAATTTTGGATGTTTCCTTACTAGTAAATGTATGTGAGTGGGTATTTTTTATACAGGCAAGTAC
>NW_010582685.1:0-18862 GCF_000705375.1 Tinamus guttatus
TTGGTCTTGGAGGACTATGCTTATATACGTACACTTTTAGGGACGTAAAGTGCCCTGTCTTATTTCCATAAAAAGTATACTCCTTGCTATACTCCTTGCTCCTCTCGCCCCCAAAGTGTCTAGGAAAGTCTTTGGCATCAATACGGATTTTGTTCAGGTTAACACTTTCGGTTATAGCTCTGAATGATTTCATTTACTACTCTTTTTATTTGCTATGGCCACTGCTCATAAATATTTTTACTGAACCATCATTTGGAAATATTTTCATTAAATGTAAGATATGCAATAGACAACAGAAATAAATCAGATGTACATCCTTCTAAATCTGAGCACGTTTTCATACATCATCTTTCACAGAATATAACTTGTCACCAGTATTTTTGTAGAATCATAGGAAAATTTAGGCTGAAAGGGATCTCCAAAGTTCTTCTAGTCCAATTTCCTACTTCAGGCAAGTTATCTCCTACTGTGATCATGTTGTTCAAGACAGTATCCAGCTGAGTTTGAGTATCTCCAAGAGGTCCCACCGCTTTAGGCACCTGTTCCAGTGTCTGTTCACTCTCATCTCATGGTGAAAAAGGTTTCTTTACACCTAGTCTCAATTTTCCATGTTCCACCTTGGGTCCTTTGCCTCTGTTCCTTCCACTGTGTACCTCTAAAGGTCCCATTTGCCGTCCACCACATTGGTGTCAACTAGCTCATGGCCCGAGTGGTTTGGGGGTGCTCGCTGTGCCGTCCCTGAACCAGGTCGCTGCAGCCATTTGAACTGCAACAGAATTCCACTACTGCAAGGGTGCACTGCTGACTCCTTTTGTTCAATTTGCTGCTCACCAGGTTCCCAGGGTCCTTTTCTATAAAACTGCTTTCTAGTCAGCTGGCACTGAGATTGTACTGCTGCAGGAGGTTATTCCACACCAGATGCAGAAGTCAGAATTTACCAAACTTAACTTTCATGTAGTTCCTGTAAACCCTTTTGTCTAGCCTTTTATGTCCTTTGGGAACAGCAGTCCCTTCTTCAACCTGTTTTTTTTTATTATTATTATTTTTATTTTCAGTTCATTATCATCCAGAAAATCTGGAAGAGTGTACCCTGTCCTATTCTCTAGCCCGTTAAAGAAATATTATCAGCTCCCAAGGGACATCAATGGTAACCGGCTGCCAGACTTGCAAGCTGGTCACCCATTTTTCATACATTCAGTAAAACCCATCATTTTGAGGTGACAGAGCACTGGAACAGGCTGCCCAGAGAGGCTGTGGAGTCTCCTTCTCTGGAGATCTTCAAAACCCGCCTGGATGCCACCCTGTGCCATGTGCTCTGGGTGTCCCTGCTGGAGCGGGGGGTTGGACTAGATGGTCTCTAGGGGTCCCTTCCAACCTCAAGCATTCTGTGATTCTGTGATCTCACCGATTTAGTCATAAGGATATCATGGGAGACAATGTAAAAAGCTTTGCTGAAACCAAAGTTTACAAGGTACACTGCCCTCACCAATTCACAAAACCAGACAGTTTTCCATCAGAGATGAGGTCATCTTTAACCTCGGTAAATCTAGGCTGGTTACTTCTAATCATATTCTTTTCCATGTTCTTCATATTGTCCATGTCCTTCATATTGTGTTTATATGTCTAATCATATTCTTTACCGTGTCCTTTATGTGTCTGGAAATAATTTCCATGAAGATTTGCTCCTTAAAGCTCACCAGGTAAGGCTGACCACCCTGCAAGTCCCTGGATCTTCCTTCTTGACTATCTTCAGGATATCTGTATCCTTTGCCTTTGTCTCGTCGTTAGCAACCTTGCAACCACAAAAGCCAGCTCCCTCAGTAGCTTATGCTAGATGTTGGCATTGGAAGGGGCAGGCTGAATCACAAGGTGCAGTCCTAATCAGTCACTGGCAATTATTATTTTCTACCCTATCTGATTGTCCCTTGTGCCTGTATATGTACCTATGGCTTAACTGTGCCCTCAGATGATCTTTCTCCTTTGAGAGGGTGATGATTTATTCCCACAAATTTGCTAATATGCTTGAGGGCCTATGAGGCATGCAAACCCTTTCAGTGAAAACCAAGGTAAAACACTACAGAGTACCTTGGCCTTCTCCATGTCACTTGTGACCAGTTCTCCTGCCCCACTAACCAGTAGCCCCACATTTCCTTAGCCTTCATTTCACTTAAAGCAGCTCTTCTGGCTGCCCTTCACATCCTCCAGCTCCAGCTGAGCTTTGGCTTTCCTAACTCCATTCCTGCACGCATTTGGCGATGTTTCTGTACCCCTGCCAGTGAGCCCATCCCTGCTTCCACCTTCTGTGTTTTTCCTGTACGCATGTGAGCTCAGCCAGGAGTTGCTTGCTGATCCAAGCTGGCCTTCTGCCACACTTGCGGTGATAGTCCTTGAAACACAAGCTCTCACAGTGGACTGACTTCTCTGTGCTTCTTGAAATTTTAGTTCTTCATCCTGTGCTTTAATTTCTGAAAGTTTTAATCCCTTAATTTAAGAGAGTTTAATTTAGCTACTGTGGTAACTACAGGCTAATCAATAAGTCACACAACTGTAAAACAAGGGTGACCACAACAATGAATCAGCTTAGCACCGTCTCTTACGATTGTCTGACATTTCTCACAGCCTAGCGGAACAGAATTTTGCCAAACCTCCAGAGCCCAAAACCTTATTCTTGATGAAGGTTCTGTGGATTTTTCAGTTTCTCTAAGAATGAATCTTAAAAAAAAAAAAAAAAATTCCCCCCACTCAATCACTGCTTTCTTTCTTTCTATCCTAAATTTTGGCAATTATTTTTTTCCAAAAAACTTTGCATCACTGTGCTTAGGTACACAATTTATCATATGGCACCTTTCCTGCTATCTTCCAAATCCATTCAGATACTTAAAAGGATGGAAAATAATAATTGCCAGTGAATGATTAGGACTGCACCTTCCAATGCCAATAACTTAGTATAAGATAAATATCTGAAACAGGAAAAATCACAAGGTAGCTATCTTTCTAAACACAGAGGGACTAGGAGCTAGCACATTACACCAAGCAATGGTGTAATGTGCTGACCATCATCATATTTCTTCTGCAAAGACTCACAGGAGATCTTTTTTCCCATTGTGGTCACTGTGGACTACTTGCCCTTGTGGGTGATAGACACACTACCAGCCCCGGTAGAAGAAGGACCCGCTTCTCACAGATACCATCTGCTGTCTGCCTGGTGAATCTCACTTAACCGTCTCTCTGTGCATGGCTCCAGCTGAATTCCTGATGGCATTTCAAACACAATCATTTCAGGGTAGAAGTGGAAAAACTCTGATCATCATGCACTCCTCCATTCTGAGTACGGACGGTGCTCTTGCAATGTTGTCCATAATTACATATATATCAAAGTGTTTCCCAGACAATTTGTTATTCTGCTGTTTTATGAAACAAGGTTTCCAAATGTGGTAAAATTTGCCTGACCTCTTAAATGAAGTCAGAGATCACTCTGTTGGCTTTTGCAAATTCTAAAATCAGGAGGGTTGGAAACTTCACTCTAATTGAAAGGGAAAAGACTAAAGTCTCTTTGGTATTAGGCACTTAAGAGAACAAATGGCTGGGAATATTGCTTTGACATGTTAACCAAGAAATTCCATTGTAACTATGAACTTGAACTATGGCTCATCATAGATGCACTTCAGAGATGCGCACAGATGCCTATCTTTAACATAACATAGCTTAGTACAGGCTTCAGTGAAGTAATACTAAACTACTTCACTACACAGGTGGAGAGTGTAATTTTGAAGGATACTGAACACTGAGAATCTCCCAATGTATCACAATTACAGAAACACCTGTGTTAAATAACTTTGCTCTGATTCACTATGAAAATGCATGGTGTTCAATAGCCCTTAGCATTAAATGCCTTGCCAACAAGCCACAGGTGTACACCACAGGAGCACACAATAATGTAATTGTGAAGGATGTGATGACAGCTCTCCATCCATAATACCTCCATCCCAAGATGCACTCATGCATCTATTATATATTTAGGTATTTTCTAACTGTAGCATTAGTGTCATTTAAGCAAGCAATAGCAATTCCAAAAGGAGCACTAAACAGGAAAGAAACAACAAAATAACATATAATTCAGGCTTAAAATTGATTGAATGCATTTCAGAGAGAGGAAAAAAAAAAAGTACTTTAAATGGAGAGGTAAATTTGACCTTAACATTTCTATATTGAGAGCCTGCCAAATCCTTTTCTTATGGAAAATCCTTCAGCAACTGACAAGATAAATACTTTGAATTTGTTGAATACTATAGCAGAATTTTAAGAATCCATTAAGGTCTAGAGATTAGCTTAAAAAATCTGTGGCCATTGATCATTCTAAAGAGATTTAGAGTGATTTTTAAAGAAATAGACTGATGCTAGCCCTTTTCTTTGGAATAGAATTTTTGCAAGGGCTACCAACCTCTCCAGGAAATGTCAGCAAAGTTAAATGGCTTTCTGGAAAAGTTAAATGGAAACTTTCTGGAGTTTTTAATCCGGAGTTCGTGCCCAGCCTTCAGGAAATAACTCAGCACAGCTAGGACCTGACCTTCTTCAGGTCTTTCAATCTAAAAAGTTCATAAATAATATTATACTTTTTTATTAATTTTGAAAAAAAATAGTTTATGAACTTTTCGGATTGATGAATAGAAAACTGTAGTGCTAGTGTCCTAAACGAGTTTGTAGAAAGGATGAAGCTCCCAGCACTCAGTTGTGTATGTATATATACAGCTATCCATATAGACATGTATACTACTGTTTTGAGGAACAGAAAACTTAATGTTTCAGTCAGGAAGGCTTAATTTTCTCATGCTTAGAATGGAGAGCTCCTGCACTGCCAGAACAGAGAGCTGAAGGAAGGAGAACTCTGTAACTCTGTATGAGTCAGGAGCGCATATGAGTTTGGCTTGTTTAAATAGGGAGAATTAAAATGGACTGATTCTTCTGTTAGTCCTCTTTGCTCTTGCTGTGACTTTTAATCTGAAGCTCTTCTGTAAGGTTTAGTCAGCCCAGGACTACACACAGGAGCATCTGCAGAATAAATGCCAAAATCTGCATATTGCCTGAAGTGTGCAAAACATTTGTACCAGTTCATTTGGCTTTGTTTGTTTTAGTACAGAAAATCCAGCATAACAACATCCCAAATATCTGCAGATTTGTGACAGGTTCAGTACCAGATTCTTGCACTATAGTAGAAACTTTGTCTTTAGCTCATTCCCTTGTGTTTGCCTATTTGCAGTAATGATGACATTCACTCACCTCTTACCCACAGCCTAATTATAAAATGTTGAATAAGGAACTCTGTGGGGATACAAATGAACAAATCTGTCATCCCCAAGTCTGCGAATATGCTAAAAGAGTGAAGGAATGGGATCATAGAAGAAGCTCTTCTCATCCTCAATAACTGCAGCCTGTCACATTCATGTCATTTAATTACCATAAGCGTGAGTCAGTAACTTCTTCTGTCAATTTGTCTCTAACTGTCCATTTAAATCTGGTGCAAGCTCTCTCTTCAAAGTACTGACTACAGAGTGATACTGAGATGCACCTCCCCATACTGCACATACTCCATGTACATACTGCATATTACCATGACATATTTTTTAAGGCATTGTTAACTGCTGTCAACTTGATTGATTCCAAAGTTTAATGATGGAAGTCCTCACAAGAAGAGACCATGAGCCTAGGGCTGAAGGAGCAGGCTCTCTGGTGTGACTGCACTAAGAGTCACGTTCTCTGTGGGGCACTCACCAGTGGATTACAAAATTTTGTCCTCATTTAATTGAAAGAAATTTTCCAGAAACGTCAGGCAATATCCTGTGTTAATCAGACTCACAAATATACATGGTGGTTACTTCCCTATTCTTTGCTTTTTTTTTTTTGCAGTATTGATATTTTATTTTAATACACTTCTCAGCTTCTTTTCTCAGCCCAGCTTCTTTCTCCTTGATCTTGTAGTCACAACATAATCCTGTTCTTATGAATATCACAGCCTACAGTGATTCAGTACTACGTCTTCCTTTCCAAATCATACAAGAGGATAAGACAGGTCATGAGGAAACAAATCTTTGCTGACAAGTAAATAGCTTTGATAACCGAACTGCCAAACATGACAAAAATCAAAAGACACACAGAAATTGATTTAACTAACCAATATTTCATTCTTTGCTCAGATGCTTCTGATCAGTGTTTTCACTAAGGTACAATATAACAAACCATAGTTTCTCTCTTGGATTAGATGCAAAACAAGGCTCACTTCGAGGACCAAGTAATGCCCAAGCTTAAATTTACATACCTTGTAGGCCCCCTACTTAAAAGACCATGATTATAAAGCAGAAAGTTAAGTTAACCGTGTCTGTAAGTAAGTCCTTGGAGTATAGAGGATCTACTTTGAAATCAGTGGGACTGCAACTATTTCTATCCCTATGGTCTAGAACGTGGCAATAAGGTATTGTTAAGGCTCAGTCAGCATTTTAGAGGAAGAACATGCAACATACCATTTCAATACCAGATTCACTCATCCTGAAAAAATAAAAAACCTCTGTTTTGAGATCTATTGAAAACACATCACAAAACACAAGAATATAGCCAATATTCAAGAATATAGCTGTCATGGAATTAAGTGCACACTTTATTAACTTAGGAAAGCTGTATGCTGGCTAAATTACTGAAGTGGTTTAATTTAAGGAATCTAAAAGCTAGCAGGAGAAATCCTGAATGGTGGTGAGGCAAGTCTCCAAATAATCTGTTTAAGAATATAAGCAGATAGTACCTATTTTCTTAGCTTTCAAAATTCTAAATTCTCACCCTACCTTCCATCCATCTAACAAAACTAGCTTTATTCCATGTGGTACCCCAAACAGTGAATGTAAAAGCACTTTTGCAATTTGAGAGACAGAGGATCTTATCAGTATGTACAAATACCTGAGGGGAGAATGTAAAGAGGATGGGGCCAAACTCTTCTTGATGGTGGTCAGGGACAGAACAAGGGGTAATATGCACAAAATGAAACACAGGAAGTTTCATCTGCATATGAGGAAGAACTTCTTCACTGTGAAGGTGACAGAGCCCTGGCACAGGCTGCCCAGTTCCAGTGCTCCTTCTTTGGAGATATCCACACCCCGACCGGATGAGATCCTGTGCAAGATGATCTAGGTGTCCGTCCCTCCTTGAGCCAGGAGGTTGGACTAGGTGATCTCTATAAGTCCCCTCCAGCCTCAACCATTCTGTATGTGTGTGTGATTCTCAGACAGGTGATTATCAGACACTGGGACCTACGCAGATTTTTTGAAAATATTCATCCACATCAGTGACATGAGTCACTATGAAAAGATTAACAGCTTAGAGTCTTGTGTGCAGATTGCTTCCTTAAAGTTAATTTTTAGCTGCCTCCTTTCCTCAGTTAAATACTATTTGATTATACAAATGTGGATCGTTCACTATACATATTGCTGCTCACACGCTTCTACATACAGCAAGTACAATAGATATATATGCACTGTGTTTTAAGATAATTTCTGGTTTTGGACTCTTAAAAGCCAGAAAATTGGTACTTCAGTGGATGCATTTACAGACACCAAAAGAATAACAGAGGCGCTAGACCTGTAATCATGACAACAGTTAAAAATGAATTCATTCTGTCTACATGATTAAAATTCATTGTGTCCAGGGACAACTGTGTTAAATGAGTTTCATAAGATCATTACATATTGTATTGTTGAATCATCATAAGAAAAGATTTATCTTAAAGTAGCTGGATAATTTTGGTAATTTCTCTGGTGGTAAAACTAAGATAAAACTAAGATTGTATTCTGTTGTTCATTAGATACTATATCAACTGTTTTGATATTTTCTGAAACATTAGCTATTAGATATAAAATAAATTTATATTAGTTATGAATTAGAGGTTGTTGTTTTCACATTCCCAGTACTGTAAGACTACCGGATCATTTTCTCGGAGAAAGAAAAACTGAGCATTGTGTTGGTGGACAGACTATAAATACTTTTATAATAGCAGCATGACAAATTTCTATCACTAAGACCCAAGTCTTTGCTTATAAGGATCTCATTCTGATCCAGAGCAGTTTATGAACTCTGCTATCTAAAATAAAGATACATCACGTACAAGAGTACACACAGACTCTGGGTATGTGTTAACCTTGGGTGAGGTTAAGCAGAATATTTATACATTAGCTATTACATTATGGATATATATGTTCAATTCCTGCTAGTGAATATGAGATTAAAGTTTTCCTCTTAGTCTTTAATTACAGCCATCACAAAATATATATACTACTGGCTGATTTCTCCCCATAGATGACTAAGAGTTTCATATACATTTCAGGACCAAAGTATTCACACCATGCAAGCAAATTCTGTACTGTGCTATTTCTTCTATTTCATTAATACCACAACCAGGTTAAAACTGTATTAGAAAGTCAGATCTCAGCAAAGAAAAATATTCCTTGCTGTTGAATCTATGGGTAGTCCTACATTCCTACTGTCATAACAAGCACTGGTAAATTGACAAGAAAGGAGTTTATTTTGCACAAAATTGTTTGCTTGTTCGCTTAAAAGATAACGTAGCAGAAAAACACTTTTAAGCTTGGAGACTGATTCTTCAGTTTACTCCACATTTGAATTAATCTTAAGATATTCTCTGTTACTAAAATGCAGGGGATACAGATAGCAGAAAATTAGGATGGTTCACCTGTGCAGACTTATCTTGTTTGCCATCATGCTCAAGACATATCTGAATCCCCAAGGTTGCACCTAAGATTATATCTAAAGTGGGAGCTCTACATACATGTCTCATGCTGCCATCCTCACTCTCTCACTTGTATATCCTTGTACCTTGGTTTTAAAAGCAAGTACGCCTGCCCAACAGGACTGGCAGGGAGCTGCAGCATGCTCTGGCATTTTCCCATTCTGGATTCTGCAGAAACAGCCTCTCTTTCCATAGGGGCCATAGCACACAGCTATGAGATAGCATCTTAGAGGTAGCCTTAATCACCCATCCGCAGAGGCTAACACTTTGTGAAGACTGATAAACGATGGACTGAGAAGTGCTGCAGCAGTCTTTTGCAGTGTCAGTTACCTACCTCAGAAAATACCCAAATGTGCATACTCCATGTGCATACCAGTTGCCATTTGGGAGGGCTGGTAGCGCAGAAGGATACAGACTGTGATGTAAGAGTATGGTTTTTCTTTTGTCCCTGTTTTCCTATAGTGTAGAAGAAAAGTCCTTCAAAACAAGAGTGTGTAACTTTTTGTGTGTGCGTGTGTGTGCACACAGAAAATGAAAATATGCACCTTGGTAACCTTCATATAATCCATACGTGCTGTGAGACTTAATAGTTTTTTCATGCCGATCTGGTAATGGTATGTTTTTAAGTCTTGCTGTTTTCTTTGGAAGCAAATGACTGCTGGCTGCAAGAACCCAGCAGTAACGGCACTAGGTTATCTCTTGACCATAGCACAGGTTAACCCAGGGCAGGTGACTGTGCACACAAGCACTGCAGGTCTATTTGTTCATAGAATCACAGAATCATAGAATGCTCAAGGTTGGAAGGGACCTCTAGAGATCATCTAGTCCAACCCCCCTGCACACACAGAGTCACCTAGAGCACGTGGCACAGGACTGCGTCCAAGCGGGTTTTGAAGATCTCCAGAGGAGGAGACTCCACAACCTCTCTGGGCAGCCTGTTCCAGGGCTCTGTCACCTGCACTGTTAAGAAATTTTTCCTTAAGTTCCTGTGGAACTTTTGGTGCTTCAGTTTGTGGCCATTACCTCTAGTCCTATCAGTGGCCACCACTGAAAAGAGACCAGCACCATCCTCCTCACTCCCTCCCTTGAGGTATATATATTTGTTACCTATGATCCCTCTGAGTTACAGGTCTGTAACACAGACTCGAATATTTCAGGAGATGCTGACAGACAAAGGAGCCATAGGAACAAAATCCCCGAGGTTAAGGCTGCAGCTGAAGTACTCATCCACTGGAAATTAGATTAGATTAGACTAAACAAAGCATATGAGAGTATTTTCTTAAACTAAAGTGTGATGGGAGCAAACAAGCCAATTCACTTTCACAGCTAATTGCTACAGTGGTGGATCTGATACATTATTGCCAAACCAAAAGCCTATTTATTTTGGTAAGACAGGAAGGAATTTGCTCTTGGTTAATATTTGTCAGTTCCTGGATGGCTCTTTTTGATTGGATTAGTAAAACAAAGAAGCCGTCTGTTATGTCTGGTAACAGTTCTGGGAAATGATTTAGCAATGAAAGTTGCAAGACTTTGAAGACTCTCACAGAAGTATTTGAAAAACTCAAATTCCAAAGAAGTTGCATTCCTGAGACATGATGTCACCAGTGAGCCAGAAAGGACAAAACTCCTAGTAGAAGCAGATGGGGTAGAGGTTATATCAGACAAACAAACAAACAAACAATGCCCCTCCACGCTCTCAGCCCCTCCAGATCTGGAGGACAAGGTGTGTGTGCTTTTTTTGTAACAGAGGGAAAAAATACCAAATAGCATGTTAGGGAACCTGAAAGTTTAAGCACCTGGGAAGAGACAAAGAGAAGAGGTGGTCAGAAATGTTGGATGAGAAAATAAGAGGGATTTTTTTTTCAGGTTTTAATCCTGAAACTCCTTGATGGTTTGCTTAGTTTTGTCCTTCAAAATGTTGAAATTTTCTCTGTTTTAGAAAAGCAGGAATTTGGCGCTTTCTTTACAGCCGGATGTAGTTCATGTTTTTTGCAGGTCACACTTGCATTCCTTTTCTACAGCTGACAAGGAACCGATAACATTTATTAGCTATTCTAGAGCTCGATCCAGCACCACATGATTCAACAGACGTTTATCTAGTGACCTCCACAGGCTGGGAGATCAGGCAGAAAAGGCAACTTCTCTGTGGCCCATGTGTAACAGTAACCACAAACTTATCCCACACTTTGTGATGTCTCACCTAGTACTCTGCTGAAAACATAGAGTGAAGAGGACTGCAAGCACACAGCTGCAGCTCTGACACCTTAATGCATCTCTTGTCAGAAGACAACTCAGAGCTATTAAAATGCCCCAGCGTAAGTCATTTGCTGCTATAGGAAACTGAACACTGCTGCTTATACTTCCCCAAAACTCCGTAAACACCACTATTGACTGACAGACACAGGACTGTCCATTTTAAGGTATGAGAATTACCACCTTTCTTCAGAGTGAGAGATAGGCATAATTGGCATCTGAATGTGTATTGAGCGGAAAAAAGATGAGAACAGCAGCCAACTGCAAAAAGTCATGTCTGAGAGAACTGCTGGGTGACTATGCCAAATTTAAAGGAGACAACCAAAAAGATGCATTTGTAACGTATCCTTAAAAGCCTCCATCAAGATGGAAAGCATCAAGGTAACTGATTCTACTTTTTAGACACGACCATTACATTGTACAGAGTAAATAACTTTTTGCCCTTTGAAATTTAAAAGATGCCTGTAACCAAATAAATTTTTATTCTTCATACATGCAATTCTAATTTCATCTTGCTTCCTGCCTATAACAGTATACCTATCACATATGTAAAGAATAATAACATTAGCTGCTTTTTACTCTAAAATATTAAAATTTATCATATCATGATTATCTACCTGTACTTAACCAAGTTGTATGTCAAGTTTTCCTTAAGTATATTTACCCACATCAGTGACTCAGTGAGGGTCTACGACACTAATAGATATTATGAAAAGATATTAATTAAAATACAGTGTTAATTAAAATAAAGATATTAATTATTAATAAAATTAATTAATATATTAAATACAGTATATTAATGCATTGAAAACACCTCCAGATATTGGTCAAGTATAAGATTAAGTATAAGTCTTATTTCAGTGCTGAAAGAGCTGTTTTAGCTAAAAACAATAAGCTGATGTTAAATGCTGAAGGTCTTAGATTGCCACTAACTATTTAATATAAGATCCTGATTTTCACAGGAATGAATGTGAGGCTTTGTTTCATACTCCTTCCTAGTACAATTTAAATTTACAGAGTATTAAATGTTTGTGAATTTTATGTTGACCAAAAATGAAAAGGTAGATAATTCGTTAGAAAATAGGCTAATATACCATGACTACACTCTCCCAAGATGTTACATTTTTTGCAGTTCTTAGAAAAAAATTGTACTGTGAATTTCCCCCTTAGCTCCAGATTCCAAGTACAGAGGCAATGGTGGGGGTAAACAGTCACTGCTTTCTCACCATTCATACATAATGCAAAGAAAGGTTCGCATTATTTCTCTATTTATTCATTGTTAACTCTCCATATGGAGGACTGTGTTTAAACAGGGTGTAAACACAGTAACCTGAAGAAACTGCATAAAAATGATCAACATTGTCAACAGTGCTGAAATCTAGGGTTTGTGCAGCAGTCCTGAGTTTCTTTAAATAGTTTAAAAATGCTTCAAAGCTCATGTCAATGAAAATAAGAAAGAATTATGGGCCATCCAAGGAGACTTCACTTTCAGTCAGTAATCTCTGAAATATATGAACTGGTCTTAAGATGTAAGAAATAAAAGAAAAAAACATGACAGTGAAATGATTAAAAAAAAGAACATGCATATGCATAAACTCATACTACACCCAAGTACACATATTTACAGACATAATAATAGGTATTATTTTGCTGTTAGAGCATCACACTCCGGAGGTTTCACTTCTGCTCTAAGTAGTTCTTTGTACTGTTGTTGGATCAAAGCAGCAAAATGTCACACACTTTATGCACGAAGTCTCCTATATGCTTTTTTATGCTGAGGGTAAACAGGCCAGGGCAGATGATATGTCAGTTAGTTTGGGAAAGATTATAAAAGACAAATGTTTCTTTTACTCGCAGAATCTTTGAACTGATACTGCAATAATTAAAAAAGACAAGACTACAAAGCAAACCCTTGAACTATACCAGTTTATCTTCTGATTCAGCCTGAGTCCTTGCATGTTAGGGAGGTTTGTATGAAAGGTCAGAGTTTAGCTTGTGCTTTGTTATTCATTTACTTTAATCTGTTGCTTGTGGCTGTCTCTCTACGATTGATTTCAGAAGCCCAAAAGGTGTCAGGGTTTTCATGTCTTTTGTTTTGTTTGTACTTTTCCCACCACTCTGATCATCACAGAGAGGAATTACTTATTCCTAGCATTTCTTATCCAAAATAGATTGTTATCTAGTTCTCTGGGGCGGGGTAGGAGGGAGGTGGTGGAAATATGTGAAGATCCATCTACTTTTATTTAAAAATTAACACAGAAAATACAGTCCCAGCACAGTTGCCACAGTAAGAACACAAGACACATGGGTTGAAATTCGGAACTACACATATCAAAGGATGTGTATTTTACTGCAGTTTTTCACGTCTGTGTATACATTCTAGAAATAAATGCCTTCCTAAGAGACAATCTCTAAACAAACAGACACCTACAACTTCTGACAACTCGAAGAACTGCAAACTGGAAGCAGGCTGATTGCCGATGGCATCTTCCTGCACAGAATAAAGAATCGGGTCTTATGTGAAAATCGGCAAGTCACAATTACTCCCCCAAGGAAACAGAAATCCTGAAAAATTAAATGGTTATAACTCCACAAGTAAGCATAGGACCTGATCCCTTGTCTTTTATTAATATCTGCTTTTACCATAGTAAATCTTTTGTAATACTGATGTGAGTCAAGCTACCTTGTTGGATGAAGCTTTAAACTTTCAATAAAAAAGAATCCAGTCCAATTTTTGAGGTCTTAAGGATCCTTAAAGGGATTTAATTTTCTCATTCTTATCCATAATCCCTGGTGGATAGAATTTTATATCTCAAAACTTCATACGTAATCGACAAAAACTTCTGTCAAGCTCAATTCTTCAGACTGAGTCCACTAAGAAATAAGATACAATCCCTATGGATCAGGTTTGAATCACGGGCAGGATAGAGATGTTCTAAACCTCCCTGCCACCTGAATTAAGCCCATGAATAAATACAGGAGTTCAATGTCCACTGCTTTTATAACACCAAGAATTTGGTGTTATAAAGCCCTATTCTTTGAAGAGGAGTCAATTGCACTTTAAAATAAAGGGGGAAAAAAGTGTTGTAAAGCTAGCAAAAGAACAACACCTGCGCAGGCACACATGGACCCAGCTGCACTGCATGGCAGACTGATGGACATCAAGCTGGCCGAGGCAGAGTAGTTACCCGCTCTTTTCTTGGGTCATGGGACGTTTTTGTCTGCTTTCAGGCACACCAGATAACCAAGCAAGCTGGATCCCCCGAGGATGAAAAGCCTGGGGAATTGATTCCCAAAGTGCCTCAGTTCCTCTCTTTGAGCTTTGCCGACTCACTTGAGGCACTTCTATGGTGTGAAACAACACGTGGTGCAGAGATGCCCAAGTTGCTTTCATCCAGGGTGGCTGACTGACTGCTGCAGAAAATGTACTGCGGAGCACAGTGCTTAACCTGAGCAGGGTTTAACAACAGAGGAATGAAGATACTCTTGAGAAAACACATCTACCATGAAAGCGTTAACCAAACTCAGTTTCTATTTCCCCACTTCCTTCCTATGAGGATTAAGCTAGTCGAAATATCAATGTGCAGAGATGAAAGGAAATCTGATTGTTTTAATCATTGTCTCTGCTTTAAACATCCCCTGTTTTAAATTTATTTTAGAAGACGGAAGGGGATTGGAGGAAGGCAGAGGTGATCTTTTGATTTTATTTTAAATGAGAACCAAAAATATTGAAAACTTGATGGAATATGACAGCTGATACAGTGTGGTTTTTTGTTTTTCTTTTTCTTTCCTCCCATTCCACTTAGGAAAAGAGGATGGGAAAAACCTACACAAAGAGAATAGCCCATTTTAGTCATGTGAAATTCCACTTTATCATATTAGTTGATATATATAAGGCCATATGCTAAATAGAAATAAAATTGTTTGCTCAAATATGAAAATTTCAATAAAACCACCATGAACTCACCCATTAGGAACCTTGGGCTCTTTATGAGCATGATTGTACCCAGTCTTTCAAACCTATACAAGAACATATTAGTAAAATCATAATATATCTGCAAAAACATCACCTGCAAGCATTATTTTACTATAGTACTAAGATTCTATCTAGCACAGCAGTTGGTCAGCCTTAACTCATGATAATTTCAAATCATTTAATATCTTTATCCAAGGCAGCAAAATTACAAAAATGGTATTTTTAGAATTCAATATAATGGAAGGAAAGTTCAGAATTAATGAGAACAGCTAAGTGAGATATGGGAAGCAACTGAAAGAAACTATGTGGTGAGGTAGAAAAAAAAATGAATTTAGCAAGGAGAGACATTAAGTCCAAAAAATGAAGGACAACTTAAATGGGAGTATGGCAAAAGGTGAAATGTTAAAGAGGTTTTAAAATATATATTGCAAGAACCCTAGAAGTCTTTAAACTCTTAAAAACTCAGAGAGAGAGGAAATCTGTCATGGAAGAAATGCAAGTTAAAGAATGTTGCAGATGTGCAAGTTTTCAGTGCTCTGCAAAAACACATGTATAAAAGGGACTGAGGCAATACACAGAAAATAGGAAGAACAACGAAGATGAAAAGGAGAACAATCCCAGAACTAAATGCAGAGAAGACAAAATAAGAACCTGAAAGAGAGAGATCAAAGAGATGATCTGTTGGTTATGGAGAAAATGAAGAACTTCAGGGATACGTTAATATTGAAATAAAAATGAGTACAAAATTGCATCAAATAAAATAATAACAACAATAATGATAATAATAATGTTCCATCAATCTATCAGGAAAGAAGAAACAAGATGTGAAGAATCACCTTCTAGCAGAATTGTCATAGTCTGAAAGAAATTCTCTATGATTAAGAGTATAAACAAAGCCGATGCACTCCCACGTTCTGCTTCATAGCATCCTTTGAACATAAAAATGACCTGGCCTTTCAGACATTTCACCTCCATTGTCTTTAGGGTTGAAATGTTGCTGTTAATGCGAGGGTTCAGCAAGAGATGCTAACGATGTAGAAATCTGGTGGCTAATTATACAGTGGTATAATATACAATAAGAATGCTTTAACATGGCTAAAATTTCACACCCATTAACAGAAATGAGGAAAACTTAAGTTGTTATTTTTCTAGGAATATCTGTTTCGGCACTTTTTTTTTTCTAATTGTAGCACCTCAAATTGCTAAGGTGTGACTGACCTACCATGACTTCCAGCAAACAGGACTGTCTGGTGAAGGGAGTCATCTACCTTTGTGTGTGTTCTGTATTCCACTGACATGAGTTTGAGACATGGATAACTTTGCACACATGAAAGGGCTTGACCTTACAGCTATACTTAATGGTATAACATAACATGACCACTGAGGGCATTTCTCCACCCCTCTGTGCAGTTCTGTACTTTTTGAGTATTAGGAGCTTCTGGAAGTTAGGAAGCTATCCCTGCCGTGTAGCGCTGTAAGCTCCTGGGAAGGAAATAACCATCATGCTCTCAGTTCACATCTACTTAACATCACACATGAGAAATGATGGGAAGCTAGGGAAGAGCAGTGAGCAATACTCCCAAGGAAGAGGCAATCCTAAGGATACTACCAAAGAATAAAGAGGGATCAGATTGCTCTGATTTATATTCCTGTTTTCTAACTATCCCCAATGTCTTGCTTCCAGAACTAGAGCGGGGGCAAGCAGTTGTTCATGTGCGTAAGATATCAGATAAAAAATGGCCTGGCTGACTGGGCTGCACCCTTCTAAAAGCAACTTAATGCATGTCCCTCTGCATCAGGAAGCTGTAGAGCAAATGCAAATCAGCATGCAAAGGACTGTAGAGATACATCATTTTTCTGCATCATTGAGTAATAATGACCATCACAGAAACATAAAATCATTATGGTTGGAAAAGACCTTCAAGACCATCAAGTCCAACCATAAGCTCTTCAACAACATTCCTGAATCATGTCTCATCTACATGTTTCTTGAACACTTCTAGGGATGGTGACTCCACCACTTCCCTGGACAATCTGTCCCAATCTTCATCACTCTGGATTAGAACTTTAGAACACCAGAAAGCTCGGGTTTTCTAGCCCATGGGATACTGAAGTGATTCCTTCACAACTTTCCTTGGATAGCATGAAAATAATAACAATCAATTCACTAAATCTAACTTACTGAATTTCCTTAATATTACCGAATAACAGATTTACTGGTTAGGTACTCCTAAACAAGGTAAACTTGTTAGCTAATTATGTACAACAGAGTAAACCTTATCCTCAATTAAATGCCTCTGTGACATGAGCATTTCATTTCATTTTTTTTTTTAGTTTCCTTCTTGAACCTCTCTGAAGTTAACTCAGTTTAACTTCATTCTGATTGTAAAATGAAAGGGTTTTCCTAATGGAGTTGAACTGTGGTAATTATAATATCAGATAATGTAATTATAGTTTAGTTAAAGAAAAAAAGAAGCTCAGTTCAGCACTGGTAGATTTGATATACACTGGTTACTGTACAGAGGTTGAAGTGAGTCATATCACAAAAGTGCAATCAATATGATACATGGCATATATCCCTTCCCCTTTTCCTTCATTTTGAGCACATATTACTGACTGTGTTAGTGCTGAGAGAAACATTAATTTTCCACAGTTGCTTCAATAGTATGAGACTCAGTGTTTCTCACGGGCCAAGGCATTTTCACCTTCAAGATCTACTTGAGCACTTGCACGGCTTGAAATATTCTTGAAGGAACAGTTGAAAAAATTGCAAATCTATCACATGGAAGTGTTTCCTGGATCATCAATTTGAATACTTATGTTTTAACTTTGTTTACAATAAAAATTTAATTTATAATTCTGCTACATATTATATGAATAAATGATAATGTTTAAGCATGATTGAAATGAAAAAAAAATCATACCTCCTGGAAATGTTCTTCTGAGTTTTTTCATTTCTGACGTTTCTGGAAACTTTGAAATCTTATCTTTTCATTCCAGTTTATAATTAAAAACACAATTTGATATGCTAAAATGGGATGTAGAATAAGACTGAGGAACTATAGCAGCTTGTGCAGTACTAACAGTTACTTTTAGATCCTACTGTTTTTCTTCTTGAACTTCTACCCTTCTTGAACTTCTAGAGTTTAACTATCTCTAATAGCAGCAGTAGGAAGATACCAGAATAACCAATGATGCCTCAATGAGAAACTAAATTTTCCATTTCTACAAAGAAGTATTGTAATAGTCAGCATACATTCTTAAAGTCTTATGCCATTTTGTTTCAATTAGGTTATAAATAACATACCTCGGTAACTCTTTTGAGCCTGGTGACAAAATGTCAGTTATGAAGTGTAAGATTTAACAAGCTGTTAATAATATCAGAAAGTATTCATATTTTTGCTAACTGCTGGAGGAGATTTTTTGAAATTTTACGTGAAGTGCTTTTCCCACTTACCTGGTATGAATTTTTGTAAACTTAGAAACCTTCTTCACAATGCAATTAGCTTAATTTTAAAATCAATAGAATGGTGAGTAATGCTAAGACTTTCCCCAGTCACTGTGCATAGAGGCTGTGCCTCGTCAGAGTATACGTACAGTATTTCAGCTTGTTGTTTTGCTCTCCTCTGGCTCTATCTTCAAAAATTCTCTCACAAGGAGAATTTGGGGTAATTGTTTAGAAAGCTTATATTATTATTATTATTATTTGGGTTCCAGAAAATTTAATCCTTATTGCAACAATCTAAACAATTGCCCCAAATTAGTGCTGAATCAGGGTCCACGATATCTTTAATGTGTTTTATATTTTCCTTAAATGATATGCTGTTGAGGGAAAACAAAGACAAGCA
>NW_010582685.1:18904-61669 GCF_000705375.1 Tinamus guttatus
AAAATATACACATTTGTTAAAGCTAGTAACTTGGTCCCAGACTATCCTACTGGAGTATCAGTGAGGCATACAGACAGCTCCCCAATGGTATATTCCCTGAACTGCATAAGCTCAGCTCACAAGAAAAATAGACTTTTAGTTTGCCCCTTCAGATGGAACTCAAGGAGCAAAGACAAGGTTATCTCCCAAAGGATGCAGTCCCTGATAGCATGGGCTCCACTGAAACAAAAAATATACTTTTTCTTGTTGCCCTTTCTTCTGCTTGAGACAGACTTTCTCAGTGTTGAAACCTAACAGAGAATGAGATCAAGTGAAAGAAAAATGGCCAAGAAAACACAAACCAAAATGAAACAAAGAAATCTTAATAATAGTTCCCAGCAAGCAAAGAAGAAAGACACTGCATAGGTTTCCAAAATAGCAATGTGTTTTGTTACTAAATATTATCAAATTTACCTAAAGTAAATTTACCTAAAGTATGCATCTGAATGTGCAAAGTTTTATCTTATATTTGGTATTATTGTATTAGATGAATTTTGTCCTGTTCTTTCTTTGTCAGCGACCTATAGAAATGACTGAAATCAAATTTCTCGTAATAATAGGAGACAAATAATCAGATTACCAAAGGCTGGAAGACCGATGTTTGTCTCAAGGAATGTTTTTCTGTAAATTCAAAAATATTTCCTTTAGGCATACCTTCTTTTTTTGTGTGTGTGTGAAACTTACAGACACCTCCCGTTAGAGACACCTCTCTGCTGGAAACCATGTAGAAATAAACTGTCAGACAAAATTTGTGTTTCACTATATCTGGATATAACTGAAAGTCCTAGAGAAGAACTTGGATAACAGATTTCAGCCCTGCCATAGTTAGGATGGGTACTTCTGTATTGTATTCACCAGATTCATCAGATGCCAAAGATGCCAAAGACTTGGCCAGATCATGATGAGGTGGGAGGTTCAGATTGAGGCATTTCAATTCTATCTCAGTTCCACTGTTTCCAAGCTGTTGGACTTGCTGTTCAGATATTTAGATAATCAGAAACATTAGATCTACGGGTTTGAGTTATCCAAATGTAGTGTGAATGTTTAAGAAATGGTCCCTTCCTTCAAAGTACAAAAATGAGTTATTTGCATGTCTTATGCCAAGATTATTGGATCTCTACTGCATTACAAACTGCTATAGGAATCAGGAATTACTTGGACAATGTTTTACCAGCTAGAGTACAGCTCATACTGCCCTGGATTTTGCTGATGTCAATCTATTTCTTTTTCTGATGTGCATGAGGTCTGGAATTCTGGAAAAATTAAATCAAGTGATAATATGAAATAGTAAAATGGCTGGTAGGGCTGCAAGAAAGCAGATTTGTATGACTTGTCTAGAGGGAGTTGAGAATCCAGTTCAAATTAGGACAAATCTTAGTTCTAATGAGCCAGAGATCAGGTACATTCATGAACCAGGTCCTAATATTATTAATAATTGATATTGCATGTCCATGTATAGGTTTCAGCTAGTAAGACAGTTTCACTGAGCACTGTACCTACACATTCCATGAGACAATAGTCCTAGCATTACAGCTGAATTGGCAAGATGGATAAAGGCTGGGAGAAGAGGAGGGGAAAAAGGCATAGAGAGGCATACACAGATCATATTGCAAGGACAGAAACAGGAACTTGGAGAAGAAAGAAAGCTTCAGAGCAGAATCGGGAAAAGAACCAGCTTTTTTGAGCTATGTGAGGTTCAAACTGAGTCCAGATGCTTTTGTCACACAGCAGCACAGGCAGGAATAGATCCCCTCCTGCCTCAACCATAAATTGTGTTTGGCCCATGAAATATCAGACAGCTCCACACATACAAAGCCACAGCTTCTTTAATTTTCTCCTCCCTCCTCAACTAACTTCCAATTAGTATGCTGGCTTTTTCCAGTAAGAATAGATGACCTGTCCACTAAAACAAGGCAGACAAAATAAAAACACATTTACAGTATAAAGAGAAGACAGTACAAGTACTTTCTTTAGCTAATCTTCTTTCTGTCTTTGTCTCTTACATACTCTTGTTAGCGATAGTTAAAGAGCAGTGCAGAGGACAAGGTGTATCTCTGTATGCCCCCCTCCTTTATACTCCCTGTAGATCCATGTAGCCTGGCCTACCAACAAGCCCATCCGAACAATTCAATCCCACTGAAGAAACTATTGTGAATTCATAAATTATACCTGTTGCCTCTTGGAGTCAGAGTTTTGCTACTGATTTCTGTAGAAACTGGATCTGGAGTGGAGAAGGATGATTTAGTGCACAGCATAGTGAATAGCTTTTAACCAGATACTTTGTAATTTAATAAAGTGTCTGTGCTATATTTCTAGGCTGATGAGGGCAAACCCTGTTAGGATTGAATTTTTAATTAAAATTGTTACTGCCTCTTTCCCCTTTTGGTGTCAAATATATCATTTACATTTTCAACATAATTTCCTTTAATATCTAAATAAATGTTCCACTTAATGAAAGCATTTAAATAACTTTTTAATGAAAAAGTGAAACACAATATAAAGGGTTGACTCTAATTTTCTTGATTTTTAAGACACATGTGGAACTTGTTATGAACTAAGGAAAATATTTAGAACCTTATGTGCTGGAAATTACAACCCTTGGTGTATATTCAATTTTTAATTAGTTTTCTTAGTCATTCTCACCATAAACCTAATAGCTGTATGAAAAAAAAAAATGTAGCTGCCTTGCCAGAGGGGGGAATTATTCATCTTCATTTTGTGAGATGTTTAACAAAACTCTATAGCCAACAGTAATAACTGAAGAAAATATTTTAAAGGTACTGAGTTGAAATCCTGTTCAGGTTTTATCTAAAGTTTTTTTCCACTTTATTTGTTCCTAGTGTCCTAAAGAAAAATAGCAAAAAATTATATCTATCCCACTGCATTTCTTATGTTAAAAATGCATGTTGAAGAAATATTGCTATAGTGATTAGCATAAGAATATATTGTCTACCAAAACAGCCATATTAAACCATAAGATACGGTTTAGATGCTTAAATGACTTAGCAAGCCAGTCATAATTAGAGTAAGCTCAGTCTTTTTCCCTCTGTTCAGAAATTCTACCATAGCAGGAAACTACATTAACTCAAGAAGAATTTTTAAAGTTACCCTTCCACACAAGTTTCATTTCTTAAAAGGTACAGTTTTTGATTTTGGTTTTCTTTTCTTTTTTTTTTTTTTCCTAGTTAATGTCATACCTTCAGGACTGAATTATTTTATTAGCTCT
Source organism: Tinamus guttatus (assembly GCF_000705375.1). The sequence goes on from NW_010582685.1 coordinate 22,170, forward strand.
TGTTTCTCTAATTACAGATTACAAGCAGGGTCCCTTCAGGAATTCATAGCAAACTCATTTTATTGTTTATGTCATAAAAAAAGAGTTCACAAACGAATATCAAATAATATATATTTTTTTCGCTAGAGAATATGTAGCATACAAAATTTCTAATAAGCAATATAGTAAATTCTTTGTATCATATAAATTAATATTATTTATACACTCAGCTATGCTAGTGTTTACAATCTATACATTTCACCCAGGTTTTCTGGTTCAATTCACAGAAGTGTCATGATTCCAGATGAACTGCAGTGCAAACAAGTTCCACTTCATCTTGAATGCTGAAACATCATCTGGGGACCAATTCAATTGACCTTTATGTGATAATATTGAGACCAGAATTTCCGTTTCGTTTGACTGCATGATAAAGATGCGAGTGGTCAAGAATCTCATTGCCATAAAGAGGTATCCTCTGGGCATACGTAAGAACCGTATGAATAATAAATATTGTTATCAAGAGCACACAAGTCTCTTAAAACAGCTGAGTGTTTTATTGACTTTTAATAGGATGTCATGTACCAATTGAAGAAAATGGTTTTCCACCCATGTAAATCCTAAACATCTGAAGCAAAGGGAGCTATTCAGTTACTCCTACCTACAAATTTGTAAATGGAGCGAAGTAGCTTGCTTACCTCACCTCCAGATGGTCACAAAGTGCTACCATTTCCCGAACAAAGTTTCGTGCCTTTACTTTAGAAGTTATCTGCGTTGGGTCAGTCTGAACTCTGCACAGAAGTAGCCTTTGGTGCAAGCTGTCCACAGGATGGTTTGGGTCGCTCTCATTTTCAACACTGAGCTGTGCCAAACTGAGTAGTAAGGGATTTTAGAGAACTGATCTCTGTATAGATGGTGTCTCACGTTCTAAAAATATCAATGGTTTAGAAAGGGTGAAAAAATGAGCTCAGAAGTTACAGACCTCTTTATCTAGTATGTAAAACTACAGGATAGATGTTGAAGGTAAGAATCAGTAAATGACAAGCAGAACCAAAAGCAAATATGGTTTTAGTACATGTAGGTTGTGACATTTATCTGATATCTTTATTTGAAAAAAATCAAGAAGATTTCTTTGGTAAGGATTTGCTAGACCAGGAAAACCTGGTAAACTTAGGAAGGGAACAAACTAAACTAGAGATAACAACAGGTCACATAAAAAAGGGATATATCAGGCTCAAAGGTAGTTACTTTAAAAAGTTACTGAAGGATCAGTGTGAGGATCTAAATTAAACATTCACATTCTAGACTTTGGTAGAAACTAAACCTTTCTGATTGATTGATTGTTGATTACACAAAGTAGATTATTGTCAATGCAGATAAAAGATAAAGATTACTAGGGGAGGGGGAGAGGGAGTGGGTGAGGAAGAATGACTTTGAGAACTGGAATAAAGGAATGGCATGAGATTTCACAGCAAAGTGCAAGGTCATGCTTTAGGGATTAATAACAAGATTTTTTTTCCTTCACATGGGAAGTCATTAGTTGGAAATGTCAGAGGAACAGCAAGATCTAGGTGTATTAGTCAATTACAAGATTACTATGAACCATCACTGTGAAGCAGCCATGAAAATGTCAAAAGCAATCCTAGGATTTTTCAGGCAAGGTATTTCAGAAAGAAATATGGAAGTATTAATGTCACTGGAGCAGGCACTCCTAATACATCAACTGGAATGCTGCATAAAATACAGGTCAATCATGTTCAGGAGTGATAAATTGAATCTCAGGTACATTTTTACTGAATGTTAAAGCTGAGCTCACTGCCAGAAAGACTACTACCCCATGATGTCCCCAATCAGGCACTGGTATCAGCTAGAAAGTATTACAGCATCTTCCTCCTCTTTTCCCTTTATGCACAGCAGGTTCTGGTGCAAGCTAAATGGCAGTGTTAACTGCAACTGCTATTCAGACAGTACTGGGTGAGCAGAACCTTGAATGGGAGAAGAGCTACAAGGATGATCATAGTAGTACAGCATTATCTTGCAAGCAGAGCCTAAAAGGTCCTCCTAATCAACAAAAAAGGGTTGATTAACCTAGAAAACTCAGCGCTGAGATGGAATCTTTAAGTCAGTTCAGCAAGATAACTTATGGGGCAGTGTTTCATTTATATATATGTGTGAATATATATATAATGAATGAAATTAATATATTTAGTGCAGAAATCAGAAGGCATTTTAAGATCATCAGAGTGAGGCAAGCATGCTTTAAATCTGATGTTGGTGTTGATGCAAAATTAGACCCTACCATTTTCAAACCCTCTTTTCAAAGACACCAGGCTGCCTTCTAATTTTGCATTTTAGAGTTTGACATTTATAAAACCTTCAGTTATATAGTAGACTAAATGAAATATGGTTAAGAACTGCATTTTCAAACTGGAGTTGGCTATAACACACTGTATAACAGTTGACATTAAAATGTCACCATTGGTTTTCTTTATTTAGGGTCTCCTTCCAGCCATAGGTCTACTCACATATCCATACAAAATAGGTAAAGGTGACTGTAAAATACAAAACCTATTTTATGTTTGGCTTGGCATGTGTTATTTCCAAAAAAAAAAAATTTACTGGCTCCCCATGGAAGGAATCTACAGTATGTAAATATGGCATTACATTACCTAAAGAAGTTTGGATTCTTCTGGAAAAAATATCCCGCTACCAGAACATCTGCCAAGGCTGGAGAATGCTAATACTACACTATAAGACTAAACTTCACCACAGCATAGGCATTGCCCAATGAAAATAACTTGGACTTGTGCCAATATGTTTCAAGAAGAAATTAAGTCAAATTACTTATTATTATTTACTAACAGCAGCTGTTTGATTCTGAATAATTTGCAGCACCTTGAATTAAATTTTCAAGGTCTCAAGTGAGATGTCTATGAACTGCACTGATCATTTTGCATTGCCTAAATATACAGACAGCAGTAACTAATCTCTCAAGACTCTATTCTTGAGTCCATAATATTCATACACTTTTTGTTCCTCCAAAGTTTTGACTTTGGAAGTAACTTGGAAGTAACTTCAGGCTAATAGATGGCACCAATGGAGACCAACATCCTGTTTGATATTCCTAAGCATTTATGGCTGCCTAAAGTTCAGAAAAAATACTTTTGGAACAAAAAATAACCAAATTTCCCATATGCTTCACTTTGGCAAGGGGTTGCGAATGGAAATAACGATGTTTTCTTTGGATTTCTTGAGGAAAATGAGGAAAACATTTACTTTTCTTACAGGCTCCAAACAAACTCTTGTTCTTAAACACTATTGCTGTCACATAAAATCCAAACACAAGAGCTTAAAGAACTAGCACTCTCAGCTGTGACTTGTAATGCAAGTCCTCATAGTAGATAGATAGGAAAAAATAGCCAAAATAAGAGTCAATTTCAGGAAGCATACAGCGAGGAAAAAAAATCCAAGATTTTCCTAAAGCTGGGTACATGACCACACTTAGCTCACAGCTCACTGTGAAACTTGCAACTTTATTAGCTGCATGACCTGTCGCAAATATTGCCCTTCATAGGCCTAAGCAAAGAGTGATTATACACATAAGGACTATTTTATTTGCAAGACTGTATTCTTTGTTAGTGAAGGTGTGTAATTACCAAGAATGTCTTTCATCAATGATTCACATCAAAGCACTTAACACTAACAGTTTCCATATTCCATTCCTGGCTGTTTGTTTTTGTTTAGAACACTTCCACAATTATTAACCTTTCATTTTCCATCTATTAGACATAACTTTACAGTGAATCTAGCAGCAAAGGTAAATAGCTTTCCAATAGAAGAGTTTTACTCTGTTTTACTTTCTCATTGATTTTCTCTTACTGTTTAAATTCCAGAAGGATTGAGGGCTGTAATAAACAATTTACATTGTGTAATTAGGTTTAGAATTTGCTATGGGAATATTATATGAAAGAGGATGGAAATGCTTTCGATAGTTTTCCTCATGTTGTTGTAACAAAATAGAAGGTTATTTAGAAACTTCACAAATGTATTACACACTGGCTTATGTTTTCTTATATTTAGTCTCAAAGTGATTAAACAGCACTAGCAGTGATAAGTTCTCTACTATTTGTGATCTCTGTATTTTGCTATCTTTTATCTAACAGCTTGGAGTCATTATGTAATAGGCCATGTCTGAAGTTAAATGAATTATTTTTACAGTAAAATTACTTATTTTAAAATACTCATTGAGAGTTTGTCTCAAAAAAGTTGTTCATGAGGCATGACAAAATATTGTTTTGCTCCTGTCAGTTTTATTCAGTGATTACACTGAATGAAAAACCTATTTATGTAGCCTTATTTTGCTCTGTTGTCTATTAAGAAACCAAATTAATAAAGACTGAGAGAAAAGCTCCATTTCTAAATGATGCAATCAGAGCAACATGTTTTAGTGTTGTAAAGGCTTGGAAGAGAAGACAGTTGAAAGACCTGCATCAAAACAAACAGTACCTGCACCAAAGACTAGGGTTTTATCAAGGTAAAATCAAGATAAAAATAGAATAAAACCAAACTTACAAATAACTAATTGAAAACTTCATGGCTTGTTTTAGTTAGAGTTTGGTTGTCTTTGGCAAAATTACTGTTTTAGTATCAGATGTGCAAAACAAGGAGGATTTCTTCCTGAAGTGTACTCTTAATGGTTAATTTCACTTGAGTTCAGATAAGCTTCAACCAGCCACTTGGGAAGATTTATACTAAATGTCATGCATAATTACATAAAAATTGTAAAAATTTGTAATCATCATACTTTTGGATGCTTTCAAGATTCTGGAGAACCTCTCAAGCATTACAAGGCTGCTACTCAGCTTTTCTGTTAAGCAGGCAGCTGTCTTAGAATTCAATTAAAAAAATGTTTTTCATTCATTTTCCAAGTAATCAATTTAAACTTGAACAAAAATATTGAATCGACTATGAAGAAATGTGGATGCTACATTCCATAATAATACATGGTAATCTGGTATGGCCTGTAATGAAAGTTGGGTTTCTTAAATGACATACTGTAAAACTGAGCTGAGAACAGGATGTTGGATTTTCTTTTTCTTCTATAGGCTTAAGAAAACCAGTCTGATTATTGAAAAAAAAAATTATTGTTTTCCAAAAAAAAATAGAAAACACTGGAGCAATATCATCACAGTGGTTTCTCTCAAGGGCTCTTTTACAGGCCAGTCATCCCAAACTTTTTATCTGTCCAAACTGTACAATTACCAGGACCTCAGGTACTAGTTAACACTTAGTTAATAAGTCATAGGTATGAATCCCACTTACATGGCAGAATAAAGGGTGACCGCATTGCATTTTTAGTGAAGTATAAGATTTGAAGTCAGAAAAGGGCTCTGCAAAAGTTTAAATATTGCTCCAGAAGGCAGAAAATAATATTTTGTCTCAGAATATATCACCAGTTTCCCAGTAGATTAGTTCTATGTTAGTGTTAACTAGACAGTTAATGTGTTTTTGGACAGTAAGTATAACAACATCTTAATGAAATTAAGAATAAAAAAAGTCTTAAAATGTGGATTAAGAGGTTTTTACCTGAGTAAAACTCAGTTTCTCTTCAGTATAAATGAGCGTATGTATACCTCTAAACCAACACCTCTTTAATGACAGAATGTCTAAAGATGTTGAGTTTACATAAAAAGTAAATCATAGCTATGTAGAAATACTGTAAACTGCAAAGGATAATAAACAAAGGATAAACTGTCTAGGATAATAAATAGGGTGAACAGCTTACTGAGATTTGAACAAAAACTATACATTTACACTTCATGTTTATAATGCTACTCTTATACCTTCAAGATGAACAAAACCTGTTATGGGAGAATTTACCTACCCTAGGCAATGTAATTGCGAGTGTCTCATCTTTAGCCTTTCTTCTCTATTTTACCTTTTTGTAGTCAAGTGTCTCATCTTTAGCCTTTCTTCTTCTCTATTTTACCTTTTTGTAGTCTGCTCTATACTTCATGCATGCCCTGCCTTATCATGAGTTAGAAGCATAAAATCTCAGTACTTAGATTTTCACATTAGCTTACCTAATAAGAAAAAAAAAAAGAAAAAATAAAATCAGATTTGGAAGGGAAAACAATGTAGCAGCTGAATCCTCCTATTAAGGTGTTAATCATAGGCAGTGGCGAAAATTTCTTGTATGTTAAATAGTAAAGCGTGCCACAGTTTAGCTCTACTCACAGTAAGCCCTGGACTTTGTGATCTATCTCCCCAATTCAGAAGCCACATATGAAACTCTTCAAGGTCAAGGCTAGTTCCAGTTCTGGGGAAGAAGTGTCTGACCCTATAGCACAGGCTCCTAGACTAGCTGCAGGCCTACAAACCCAGCAGGAGTGCAGGATTTTATTCAGATGGCAGGTCTGCAAAGCATGTAACCAGAGCTGAGATGCGGCTTGGAAGCAGACCTGACATCTCAGCCTTTTATTTGAGGGATCTGGTTGTGCTCTCTGCTGCTGCCACCTAAAATCATCCTGAAGCCCATGTCAGAATGTTTTCCCATGTTTTCCCTCATCTCAGGCTATACATGCAATTTTGCTTCATCTACTCCCGCCATGTTTGTCTGCCTCAATCACTGTCACTTTGAGCTGCTGTGCGGTAATGTGTGCCACAGAGAGGATCGTGGAGAAAGGGCTGTGATGTGGCACTTGTGTATTAAGCACTTCAGCTTGAAGCCCAGGGGTCGTCAGCCCTAAAAATACCAGCTCAGGATCAGTTCTCCTTTCTGTTTCACCAGGATGTGTTCCCTGATTTCAGGGGTATAGCCAGGCAAGATTTGGTTATAATACGTTACCTGGTACACAGCACACAATACATCCATATTGGACCAGCTTGAACCAGGTTAGATAAGTGCTTACCTGCAACTGTGTTTTTACAGTCCCAGGGCTGGTTCTTTCTGTCTTCCAGTTGCTCACTCACTGTTACACTCCTTTTCCACGCTCAGATTTAAGATGCAGCTCTTCCATGAACTTGTTTCAAAATTATGGCAATCTCTTGCCTGATTCTGACAATGGAAAGTTCCACAACCTCCGAGCAGCCATTACACGAGTCAATACATTATTTCAGCTAATAAGGTTTCTTTTCTGGAAGAAAAGTTATCTTTGGAAAATGTTTCATGACTAACAGGAAAAACCCATGTCAAAAATAGTCTTAAAATCCCTATTAGTTCTAGCAGAGAAAACAGAGTATTCAAACATCTCCTTACATACTTTTGTTTCGTGCCATAGGATATTCCAAGCACCCTACTCCAGATGACTCATTTCTCTTCCTTTACTAGCTTATTTAGAGAGAGGTAATATATCAGGAAGCAAACGCAGTGCCTTCCAAAGCCTGATGTCGTGCAATGTGGAATCACAGTATGTCATTTTCTTGTATAATCTTATTCTACATAAATGCTAACATACTCCCTGATGTCAGTTACAACGTACCGGGGACTACACTTCCCTTTGAACATCTGCTGACAACTAAAATACTGAATGGAAGCACAAAGTACTTAGTGTTGTGGGTGAGAGCTAGTCAAACAAATCAAATGCAAATTAAATATTTTTTGTAATTGCCTCTCCTTTCAATATTCAAATGCTTGTGTGTAGAGGGGGGATTTATTTAGAGTAATGCTCCTTTTTAAAAAAAAAAAATTCTTCTTCCTGAAGTGGTTTCCAAATCATTTAAGTATTGTTCAGATAGAGATGTCAAAAAGCTTCTGACAACTTCAATTATTACAAATATTTCACCCTCTCCCTGAACCTTTGACTTTCTGCATAATTACGGAGAAGAGGAGGTTGCTTCAGTAGAGGCAGCTCATCAGCAGGGCAATAGAACTAAAACTTTCTTCAAATCTTAATTTCTGACTCCTGATGCCTTCAGAAGAATCCAGAAAAGGGACCAAGAGCTGCAATCTTCTTTCAGCAGATGGTCCTCTGTCATGATTTGCCTTTGGACATTTTGCATATAAAATGAAAAATGAGTCATTCCTACCTGGTGTGCTATTTAACACAACATCCGATGTACAGCCCACAAACAAAAAGGAAGGCACAGAAGAAAGGACAAAACCTGTGACTCTTCACTTGAAATATCTGGGACTAAAAGTACTTGGATAATAAACCACAAATGATAAACAAACAGACAATTTATTCTGATCCACTGACAACAGGGCTTTGTTTAAAGTTTTTTGTTGTTGTTAAAAAGTGCTAAAGAAAAAAATTAGATAAGATACCATTTTAGCTAAGTATCACAACATTCGACTTTCATAAGCTGAAAAATTTAATTTTATCTGTATCATTTAAATATATTTGGCTATTTCTTAAATTTAAAGTCATTTGTTAGTGGATCAGAAAAGCCCTGAAGAAATGCACAGACCTTACTGGAACAAAAATGTTTATAAAATATCAACATCAATGTTTTTTTCATTATCAGTGATCTCAAATCACGCATGTAGTGTTCCTCGTAACTTATGCATCTAAGGTGAATCCTGCTATTTGCAGATTTATCAAGCAAAAATAGTAATTACCTTGAATCTTGCCTAGTGACATCAGTTTCAACACAAAAAAAATCGAACCCAAATCTCTACAAAACGCCCTGATACTCCCAGAATTAATCTCTAATAGTCTCAGGTTTCCAGTATATGTGAAGATACAGAACTTCATATGAACAGGCACAAAATTTGAATATTTTCCCAAAATGTGAGATCTAGCAATATTACACAGTCACAGAGATCATAACCAGATGCATATGAAATTTTAGATGAAAAAGTTGCAATCTTAAAAAAGGGCTCTGTAATAGATCCCATTAGAGATTTCTGCAGTTAACTACTTCAACTTCTTTCCTTTTCATTTGCTTCATCATGGTTGTTCCTTATTACCTAAACCTTTGTGAGTAAAAATTAGGATACTTTAAGTGCTTTTATACAGCCAGACATGAGTATGAAATAACAGTAACACTCTCACAGTCATACAGCTGAAGGTTATCTTATAATTCGAGTTTTCTATGACTGTGCCATCATGGCAACAGTATTCAAGCATGAGCATATTTCAGTGCGACCAGTGACCTGTGTCATCTACAAAGCCTTCAGTGCAGCCATGTTTCTTAAACTTTTTTGTGCCATTTAATCTGACTGATCTCTTTTGCAAAGATTTCCCCTGACAGACCAGCAACAGAAGAAACAATGGCCTTTCCCTAAATAAAAAAAAAATAATGTAGCTTTGGGCAGCCTGCCTTTACAAGTGCCAGCAACATTTCTTTCAAAGGCACCTGCTGTTACACATCCAACCCAGCCTGCAAAGGACAACAGCGCTGACAGCATCCTTATTGTTCTGCTGTGTGAAATCAGAGTCAGGGGTTGTATACAGATGGTTTTAATTTACAGTATGCAAACAAGCCTAGGTTTCCTCAGCCTTCAAAATCATGACTCATAAACATTACCAAAGAGGGTAAGGGGAAGCAAACCATTCCAAGAAAAATGAGCTCAGAAAAGATCTTCTCTAAAAACATTTGATGCCTTTCCAGTGTTACGTAACTGAGGCTGAAGCTGCAAGTTAAACTCCTAGGTACAGAAATCATGGAGTATTAGTCATTAGCATCTTTGTTTTTTTAACCTTTACCCGGGACCATTGAGTTTGCGTTTACATAGAAGTGAACCTAATCTGATGGTAAGCAGCAAAAAGCGCCATCACAGTACTGCATTTTAACACTGCCAATTCCCATGACAGCAGGTCTGAAAAGAGAAACTTGGTGAAAACACAAGGATTCATCAATGCTGTGCTGGCAGAGTCAGAATTATTACTAGAGCTTTCAGAAACTTTCAAGAATTTTTCAAGACTTTTTTTTTAACCTTTACCTTGAGATTTTTTTTCATACTGGGGTTTTCCCCTCCTCCTTTTTTTTTTTTATTGTGTTTCCTCGAGAAAAGCCTCCAAATAAAAATACACGTTTTCATTGCACAGCTACAACCTTTAAAAAGAGCTAGCTCAACAGGCTGATGGCTCAGCATGATTATAAATAGACACAGAAATAGATACGCTGAACTATGGGTTTTTCTTTTTATTACGAATTCTTGGGTTAATTCCGAAGCATACATTCAATCTGTAAGAGCAAGCACCTAAATCAGTATGCTTCACTGACCTGATAACTTTAAAAGAATGGGAATTTAAAAGGATTTCTTTCTTTTCTTTGATGAAAAGGAACAAATAATTACAAGTCAGTAAGTATTCACAGAAATTCAAGTTATATCACTTAACCTCATATAAATACATTAGTTTACAATAACAGAGAAGTAATATTGAAATACATTTGTCAATTTAAAATTTTGACATTCAGTCTGTGTGTCTATGTATACAATAGAGCAAATAAAAATTATTATTTACCTTGGATTTCCTCTTCATAGTTTTAAGCATAAGGAAGATTTTGCTCAGGTATATCTTTATCTTCGAAATGATGACTTTTTCCTGTATTCCATTGTCCTCTGGAAAAAAAAAATGAAAGGTTAAATTTATTCCTTTTATTTATTAATAAATTATTTGATACTAGATATAAGGAGCATTCTTCTACTGGTACTATTATCCTTCTTAAAACTGACAGAAAAAAAATAGTAACAAAATGGAAAATGATGTATAGATTGATTCAATGTTTAGAATGCTCTTGTATCTTGAAAATCTGAAATATAAATCATCAAATTACTCGTGGGACTAGTCTCAGTAATGGATCATTTTCCTATATCAAAGAACAATTAACTTCATTAAAAATTTAGAAAAATGTCTAATTTTATTCATGAACATATCTAACTAATTAAATTTCTCACTTGAGAAAAAAAAATCAAGTAGGAGCTTAAGTGTTTTCTTACATCCTTACATCTCACCGAATTCATTGAAATGTAAGCAGGTGCTTTCCTAACCAGAAATATTATCTTGGGTACTGAAAATGCTTTTCCAAAAGAATGACACGTAATTAACTAGCATTTTCTGGGTCAGACTTCTATAAAATATGAAAAAAGTTTCAAAAGAGAAAAGGTCTGTTCATTTATTTTTAAGTCATGTCTGCATTCCCTAGGGAATACCAGACAAAATTAGAACATTCATTTGCTTTGTATGTTCTAGTTGCAATCTGAACTTCATATCTCAAGATCATCTGAGCAAGTCATAAAAAAATGCATTTCCTTGCTAGTATAGCCTCACAGTTAGATATTAGCACAACATGGTATTTGCCAACAGACAGAGCATACAGTATAAAAAATAGTTACATATTGGGAATTTGTTAGAGTATTTTTTCTATGTAGTCCCTATTTTTTTCATATTCACTTCAACTTCAGTTAGATCTGTGCATACTCCCCATCCCCATCCCACTAAACTTTTATGTATTTTCTCCCCAGTCTTACAGCTAGATACAATTTATAAGCATGATATTTATTCAAGATACTACATTGAACAGACACCGAAGAATTATAATTGTCTCTGCTTCACCTCAAAAAATTTAGTACTCACTGGCCACAGCCAAATCACCAAAACTGACTAACAAGAAGCAAGGTTCATTAGCATAGTTAGCAAGCTTTTCTTGCTATTAAGTATTTTTAAAGGAAATGCTTCCTTCTGTCTAGTAAGATAGTTCCCCAACCTCAGCATGTGATATCTTTATAAAATAGAAGCTGTACATCTTGGAAACTTGTATAGATGACAATACAAGCATGTGATAGAGTCAAAACACAAGGTTCTTGGTCAGTTATGCTAGCAATCAAACAACTTTTGAGCAGCAATAGGTGGGCACTTTGGGGGGCATTGTGGACATGAGTAAGACTTTCACTATTAACTGGAATGATCAATAAAACTCCACTGTTTAGTCTATTTTTTATGTTAACTCCCATGCTAGCATGCATTTGAATATACTTATTTTCTCACACAACAGGCAAGTTAAGCCAAGAATTCCATTAACATAAAAGATGATGGTCTAGTAATATGACATTTTGGAGACCTGGTGTGACATGTCTCTACCATTCTCTGTTATTCTGCCTTTGTCATGTGAGCACAGTTGCTGGGGAGCTACATGATAAACAAGACTACTGAACTGATCCTCACTGAGTAACTTTTTTTTTATGGTCCATTAATCCATCTCATTGCCTATCCTGTAAAGGCTTACATTAGCAGAGCAGCAGAACTCTTTAGGCCACCTTGATACCGGTAGAAATGTCTGCCAAACCATAGCCTGAAGGACATGTTCATTGTCCTCTCTATTTTACTTTAATGTATGTTAAAGTATATATTAAGGCATATATTGTGTAGAATAAGACAGGTAAGAGATGCACTGCTCTACAAGCTACAGGCCAAGTTCTGTCTGGACCTATGCTTACAGTTTGATTTCATTTGAATTAGGAAGGACACAAGTCACAGCAGAATCTGCTCTTCGGTCAGTTCTGACTTGCTCACTTTTTGTGTGTTAACTCTGCATCCCTTCATTTTTATTTTTATCTATGGACTATAAACATTTGGTCATTTGTACCAACCCTGAGGGTGATGCTAATCATGGCATAGCATAATTTTATCCCATGCTAAACAAGAGGAACCTGAAAACAATTACAGATCTGGAGGAAAAAAAAAAAAAAAAAGGAATGGAGAAACAAACCAAGCAAAATAACTGCAATAAGTTTGTGAAGGACTTTTTAAACCTTGCAAACTCATTAGTTTACAATGAGTTGCCAGAGTTGATGTCATGCTCTGGCAATCTAATTTGACCAGAAGAGTATCTAGGAATAGGTACAATTGAACTGAGTCAAAGCTTTTCTTGAATTAGGTAACATGACTGATTCCATGTATAATAGTATTTGGCTAAGTCTAGAGGACAAAATAGAAGTGGAAATATGATTAATGACACAAATCATAAAGTCTACCATCTCTACTAGCATTTAACATTGATAATACGACTTTCAACTCAAATTTATAATTCTTAAGAATGATCTAACATTTGTTGTGTTTAGTTGATGAGTACTGGCAAGAGTAAAAAAAATCAAGATAGTTGCGTTCTAAACTTTACTGTAAAATATGTTCTTCTTTGGCATAAAACATACTTTCAGCACTTCAGAGTGTTTAGGCAGGACTTCATACTATACAAGACTCTAAGGCTGCATGTGAAGTGGTAGAAGAACATCATTTATAAAACCTGATACTGCACTGTCAGCTGTGTGACAAGACACTTTATTAGTAGCTTAGGAACTCTACTATATTTTTGCTATGGCATTCCAGGTTTTTCATTTGGACAACCAACTGCTGTGATGGAAAGCATATCTTGCACATTTTGTTCTTCAGTTACTCAAGAATTGGTTGGATCCGCAGAAGACCACAGGAACACTTATTGTCCATTCTCTGTCACAAAACCCTTTGTTCTTTCTTCTCTGCATGAGCAGTGCAGTAGTCAGAAGACTAAGTGGTCATTGCTGAGAATACTTTACTGGCATGCTATTTTTAAAAATTACCGACATATATGCACACCTTGGACATGCTATTTAAGATCTAGCATTTATTTAACATTAATTTTATTTATTATTTTATTCAACATTTACTTAACATTAACATGCTAAGCAACAGCAATGTTCAAGAATGTCAGTAGCCCACAGGTATAAGGTCTCTAACGACTCTTCAGAAGCTTTTGCTATCCAACCACTTTCTCGTCACTATCTTTGTGCTAGATACTATCTACTCAGATGCTGGCAGAAAAACTTGTAAGGGTGTTTATCACCCTGTTTTAGTGAAAATGAGCCACGCTAGTTTAAAAGTCTTGTAGAACTGTAGATATTTTCATCTGAAGCAAGTTTTCAAGCGATCGTTAAGACATCGTTAACTCAGCCAGAGGATCTAAGCAGAGACTGCACCAAGCAGCTGACTTATTATATTTGTCAGGTGCAGGAATCTTCCCAGAAGGAGCAGAACCAAGCTACTCTGCAAATTCATTTATTCTTTTTGACTAGTTCGCCTCCGTTCAGTTGACAAGGAAAGAGGGGGATTGGAATCTGCAGAGAAGTCTGTGCCATGCCACAAGTGGTTCCTTCCACCATTGAAAAAAGAAAAACGAAGAAAGAAAAAGTAAAAAAGAAAAAAAAAAGAAAAAAGAAGAAAGAAAAAGAAAAAGTAAAAAAGAAAAAAAAGAAAAAGAAAAATAAAAAGGAAAAAAGAAATAAAAAGAAAAAAGAAGAAAAAAGAAAAATGAAAAAAAGGAATTCTTCCTTGCTGTACTGAAAATAGAAAAACAAACATCTTTAGGAAGTAGCTGTTTAATGATGATGATCACTTATTTATAAAAGTCCCACAGACTGCAGAGTGTAAAAATTCTTTTTAGCTCAGCCCGGTACAGAGCATCACTTTTATGAAAGAAAAAAGGCCAAAAACTACAAAAAGTACTACAGTGAAATGGAAGGAGATATGGCCAGATAAATATACCTCCCTGGAAAGAACATTATTGATTTTTATAGTGTTTGTTCTGCAGGGATTTTTGATTCAGTCCTGGCAGACATTCAAAATCTGCATTTAAACAGATTTTTTTTGCTTAAGTGATGATCCTGATCCATTTTCTCAATGTCAGGAAATAAAACTGTATTCTTAATGAAAAAGGCACTCTAGATATAAAATATTTAAAAGCTTAATGCTAGAATACTTACTGGTTAAAAAAAATGGGGTGGAGGCGCGGAGGACACTTACATTTGTTTTGTATACCAATGCCAACAAGCAATTCATCTGAGATGAGAGGTAAAATCAGTACTCCACCACCATCCATCAGGACCATATATTTTTATTGAGGATGATGTTTGAAAATTATTGATGACTTGAGGTGCAAAGACTATTTCAAGCTTCCAGATTCCAGCTCATATGATGAAAATGTCACCTCAAAGATGTGTCTCCATTGATTTCCACCATTCCTTCTCGTGCTCCCATTTCTTCAGAAACTATTTAGCTGTTAGCAGGTCTTGCTGTATGTCATGCACTAAACAAGTGATGAAGCCAGGCGGATAGAAGTGCAGAGCTTCATTGTTAAAAATAATCTCTCTCTTCTCACCAAATATTTATGCACTGCAAAGACTTTTCTAAACGCTTCCTCAGTGCTGAGTTAGTTTTATGCTAAAAGAGAGAAAGAGCATGAAACAAAACTTTCCTGCCTCACATCCCTCCCTTCTTTCTGCATACATTCTGCAAATATTTGGTATGCAAGCTACAGTAACTTTGTTTGTTTGTTCAGGAATTTGGCTTTTCCAGTAAGAGTTTATTAACTTAAAATCACACCAGATCTGTCCAGATTTTTCATACCCATCCAGTTATAGCCTCAGACCACATTATAGGTATTCTAAACCCTTGAATTAACCTAGATTAAACAAATCTAAACCACTCATATGGTGGTAGAGATAATAAGATAAGGAAGAGGAGCAACAAGGGTGCTATCAGGGCAACTGCTGGTAGAGGGGCAAGAGAGGTAGGGATTCTCCTCTGCAGAGCAGCAGTCACTGCCTGGTCACCTTTACAGGTTCCCATACACAACATCTCCTTCATCCTTCCTTGTCTCCATCATCCTAGGCACCCCTGCAATAGGAAGGGCACTCACTCCTTCCTTCCCTATCTCCTTCCCTCCTTCCTCTCATCCCCTGCACTACGAATGATCCCAAAATACACCTTGTTTAAACTCCTCCCGTGTCGTCCACATCATCTCAGTGAAGGGATCACACATTACTTTTGGAAAAGGAAAAGAAAAAAAAAGAAAACTTCACACCTGTCTAAGTGATGCCTACCCCTTCCTCAGAGCCTCTGCTTCCCTCTCTCTTTCGTTAACCCCAGACCTCCTGGAGTTAAAAAGGCCCTACTGACCTGAAAATTGCGTCCTTTGTCCTTACCAGAATCTTCTCTACCCCTTCTGCCAAATTCCATTTTATACACACTCTTGAAAGCCTTGAACTGCCTCTTTGGGGACCTACCATAGAGAGAAGGCTTTAAATCCTGGCTTAACAGCAGAAGCAGTCGCTCTGCTGCCACTGCCTATCCTCACTGCAGGAGGGCCAATATTATTCATTTCCTGCTCAGACACTCCCATAAATAGGAGCTCATATCATATCTCATTGCATTGTATCTCACTGCATTCACATCTCTGTGTATCTGAAAAAGGGAGAATAAATTATGCCATGCTGAAATAGCAAGAAAATGGTCTAATTCTTCATCAAAACCAAGCCCACTTCTGTGAGAACTCGTTCTTACTTTTAAGGGTTTCAAGTGAATACCCTCTGAGCTCTTTACCTGTTACGAAGGCAAATGGCATGCAAGGAGCCCGCTGCATTCTTTCAGATGAATTCTACTCAAAAAGGAAGATGGGGAAGTGACACAGCAAGGTGAAAAGAAGAATTCCCACAAAACAGCAGTGTCATGTTTCCAGCTCACGGTTTCAAATCTACCTCGCAATGACACTTGCTCCTTTGAAAAAAAATGTTTGTATTTAAACACATCCATTGCACTGAAATAAGCTTCAGTCTGAAACATACTGTGACATTCAACCCAAGTGCATTATAAGTCACAGAATCACAGAATCGTTAAGGTTGGAAGGGACCTTTGGAGATCATCTAGTCCAACCTCCTGCATGCACAGGGTCACCTAGAACACATGATACAGGACTGTGTCCAAGTGGGTTTGGAAGATCTCCAGAGAGGGAGATTCCACAACCTCTCCTGGGTTCTCCTGCCACCTCGAACTGGGACCTGTTTCAATTCTTGTTCATCTCTTAATACTGTTAATTCTTCCCCCTTTACCCTATGGCAGGAGGGCAGGGGATCCTCAGATCGATTTGGGGGTTCTTTGGATGCCCTTCCTAGGATGGCTGCAGAGCGCAGCCCAACCAGTCTGTCTAGACTGTAAAAACGTTGTTAGTAACATCAGCAGTAGCAACTACCAAAAGAAGACTAAAGATACGATTGTACCTTGCTTCATGGTCTGCATATTTTAAAATACACAATTTTATATATTTTGGAAAATATTTTCCATTGCATGATTCATTGATTTATTTAACTGGACATTAGGCACAGTTTTACAGTTCTGCACACACATAGCTTAATTAAATCTATATTTAAGTCAGTTTACAGAAATGATTGCCAACCTATGTACCACCAGTTTTAGATCAGCTTACAGACCACTTCAAGAAACCAAGGGAGATTTCAAACAATTAGACTTAAAATGGTCATTTATTTAACTGGGCTTTTATGAGAAATCTCACTGGTGACTAACATTGTGCTTTATCTGTTTACAAAAAAATACACAAGGGCATATATTTTTTGCATTGTTAGCATCTTAATCATGTCCAAATGCAGATCTATTTTGTTTTACCCATATTAAGTTACTAAAATATTTTAACTAAAAAATTGGGGAAGGACTGAGGGAAGAGTTAAGTGCAGACATGGTCTTGTTCTGTATTGTCATCTTTTTTCTTGATTAAGGAGCCAAGGTTTGCCTCTAGCTAAAACCAATTGACAGATATTCAACCACAAAATTTCACAATAGAACTAAAAAGCTTTTTATTCCACAAGAACACAACACTACTAAATTATACACTTCTTTCCCCAGGAGACTCTTAGTTGTAATGAAATGGTCAAGAAGAGTATTTTTCATGGCATGTTGTACAGAACACTTTCTTAAGCCTGACGGCAAGCTGTGGTCATTTGATTTTCCATGAGTGCCTCACTGGACTGTATCACAGTGGGAGATGGGACCTAAGTTGCTCCGTGTCACTTTGCCAGACAGCGCTGACAACGTGCTCTTCCTCAGTGGACAGTGATTTTTAAGCTACAGAATCTGATAGTGGCAGCAGACGCAGGAAGAGCAGATTTCCCTTCCAGCATGGGGCAATATAGGACAGCTTGTACCAAGGATGCCCGGAGCAGTCCCTTAAGTCACTGAAAAAGAAATTAAAAAAAACAAAGAAATTTTGGTAGATCACATAATGAAATGTTCCTTAAACAGATTGATGAAGATGGAAGCAATAGGTAATATATTTATTGGAACGGAGTGAAGCCTAGGAGACACAGACATGAGAACATTGTGATAGTCCATATAAATAAAATAAAAAGACTGGTTATTTTTGCAATTTATATTCTACATGAGTAACAGTGCTTTCTGAGGAATAGATTTGAAAATATATGTGCTAATCAGTAAGTTTAATTCAAACACAGAAAGAAGGATATATCTTTGTAAAATACTTCTGGAATTCCCTGAATTATCTCCTGAAGAAATGTTATGAATAAAAGACAGTCATATCAAGAATGTAAGCCTGATAGCATCAAAAATGTGGGGAAGGAAGGATACAGAAATGACAGGAAAGTATTAAGAAAATTACAGGCTGAAGTGTTAACAAAGGATACTCAACCTGTCTTGAATTTTATTTAGCACCTTTTTTTTATTGCTAACAGGAGCTTTGATGAGTGGACTCGCTATTATTTCAGTGCTCTGGGCAGTACATCCAGGGTAGGAAGTTTTGCCGTACTTGCACAGCAGTATATGGTTGGGGTTTCCTAATTAGTTAAGTCACAGGGATGCACTAGCCTCAAGGATTAAAGTGCCTGTGAGTCTTTGTAAAATACAAAGCCAAGAGGCACTGCTTTTATTCTAAGTAAAGATAATAAAGTCCCCAAAGGGGTTTTCAGTCTCCCAGCTGGAAGTTCCTCCTTGAGGTGAAACGCTGATGGCAAGGAAGTCTAGATAAGCCCAAAATCTTAAACATTGTTTGGTTACAGTCACGTGAGGGGACTACAGGGTGTTCTGGGGGCACTAGAGCAGCCCTGTTCATGCTGTTTCTTGGAAGATTAAGATATGGTAAGGGAATATAGCTATTGACTTTGCTGTCTGTATTCTCTTTTTTTTTTTTTTTTTGTAGTGGTGACTCTTAGAACAATTTACTACTTCCAAAACAATACAGAACAAACAAGAATGAGATTAAAGTTATTTTTTTGGCTCACATCTTACTGGGAAGCAGTCTATCCTGGACAACCACCTACTTTGCAATAAACAGAACCTAGATCTTGCCAACAGCAGAAAGGAAAAAATAAACATGTATGTCCTCATCAGAAAACTCTACATTTCGGCATTAAAAAAGTCTGAACTGAGGCTTTTTGGAGACTTCATTTTAGCCTTTCATTGCTAATAATTTAGACCACCACAAAGTAGCTCTCCCATGAATAAAACTGTTCTCTGATTAATCTTGCATTTATTTGTAATGACTGTACCTTTATTGTTGTTGATAATCCAAAGGGTAAAACCCATTTTGCTGAGCACATTAGGATCATTACCTGACAGATCAGTGTTGCAAACATGTTCTCTTCCTCCTGGCAGCACTAAAAACAAAGGGAAACATCCAGTAAGTACACTTTGATACTTGCATTAAGATTGGCCAAAACTGTGCTTAATAGGAAACAAATCTTTATGCTTTTTAATCTTTTGGTCTTAAACAAGCATAATTGAACTCTTCTGTCTGGAATACAAACAGATCATGTTTTACCTCAGTAAGCAGACACGATTACTGCTGCTCTGTCGAAGCCCTGTTACTTAACTGTCTTGGGCTTTCAAATCAAATTATACATCCTCTCCCTCCGCTGCACTGAAAGACAATAAAATAAACAAGGCAGTAGCAAAATATACTCTCATTTCTCTACCCATTGGTTGAAAAAGACAGTGGATAAATCCCCTCTGGACCCTTTGTATTAGATAAAGCAAGCTAACAGAGAGAGAAGTGATCACTTTACAGCACAGATGAACTTCTTGCAGGAAGTTTGATAAATTGACATCATTCCAGGCAATTTGAGGTAATACAATCTTCATGTCTGAACAGTGTAATTACTAGATATGTTTCCAGCATTCAGGTACGCTATGTATCAATCATCATGAACAGTTTTAACAGGATCAGTAACCATTTGTTTCACAGAGGAAAAAAAGAAAAAGGAAAGGAAAGGAAAGAGAGGGGGAAGAAAAAAAGAAGCTAAGTGGTAATTTAAGGCTCTTTTAGTGTTAAAGAAGATAATACAGTGGGAGGAAATACATGAACGCTACATCTGCCACCTCAGTTTGAGGCCCTGAAAAATAAAAGGCCCAATGTACCTGAGATAGCCTCAGCAAGTGTCAGGCAGATGGCTGCGCTGAAGCATCAGATACCCTCATTTCCGCAGTGAATTTGCAGTGCTGTTGATGCTGTCACTCACTGGACCTCTCCAGCGTGACACGTGGGCATTTGCCCAGCAACACGTGATGAAATGACAGTGTCTCATTTCTGGGGGAGATGGCACGAAGAGTGCAGAGGCACTCACTGAAATGAATGCATGGTGTGCGCGCACCACCACCCAAGTGTGGGAAGATCCTGCTCCTCACCTGTTCTGGACAGAGGGGTTGGCCCTGTCTATCCAGTGCAAATATAAGGTGTGAAAGCAGCTAGGAAGCTGGGCTTTCACCCTCCCAGCCACAGGAAATGTTTGCCTCACTGATGTGCCACATTAATTCGAGGAACTGATTTTCAAATATCTTGTCCTGTTCAATTCTATATGAGGGCCATGAGTTTAATTTCTCAAGCTACATATAAAAGTGAAATTATTCATTTTTTTTCCCTTACAATGATGTTTATCAAAGTGGCAAGAACCTCTACTAAAACTAAACTAATTGACTTCCAGTGTCAAGTCAGAAGCAAGTGAACTGCTTCATATGGTCCATACAGAACCTATTTGTAGGATCATGAATCTCTGGGACAGGTCTGATCATTACCATCTTTTGCCAGGAAAAGGGCCAGGAATAGAGCTGTCCAAAAATATGGTCTGGACGAAGCTTCAGGTTTTTAAATCCTCAACTAATCGATCAGGTCTGAGACTCTTGGTTTTTCTCATTGTAAATTCAGAAGGGCCACTTTATCCAGGCCTGCTACTTTTTGCATGCTCATTTTGGAGACAGGCCAGAGCATCCTTGTAGTTTAAGCAGAATTTTGCTTTTCAGAGTGAATCACTTCTGAAGATAAATGTACACCATTTGAGAGCGTTTGGTAAAATTATGACAGGTCTTTTCCCCTTGTGTTGCTATAAATAGGAAGTCATTTAGAGCATAAACACACTACAAATCCATGTCTTGAAACCTATGTCTTGTCTCTGCATCAAAGACAAAAATGTAGCTAAGATGAGAAAATCTATTCTGGGTTTAGATTCAAATTCAAGGTCTATGTATACAGATCCTTTTTTTCAAATATTATAAAACTGAGATCCAATGTCCAAGTTAGAATATTCTGAGACCCAAATAATACAACCTTTAGGTTTCAAAGAGCAAAACAGTACTACTGAATTCAGGGTAACTGACACTAATCTTACATCACAAAACAATGTGTAGGAGACACATCTAACCAAAGCATCTGGAACGGATGCCCTTTCTTAGCGTTTCTTTTCACAACAGGCCTCCTTGTTTCCCGAGGAATCAGATAGCGATCGTTTTGATGTCTGCAGATTCACATCTGAGTAAAAGCAAGAAGGCTTTATATTGTACAAAAGATATTATTTTAGAACAAACATACCTAAAAGAACACTTTATTAAGTGATACTGCAGGTATCACCACACAGAGTAAATTGGCAAAAAAAAAGACACTACTCCTTTATTCCAATCTTGAATTTATTCTCTAACTGGCTTTTCTTTATCCTGGTCATTCTAAGACAGTAATGAAGATGATGAAGTCTGTGGGCAAGCTTTAAAAAATGTGACAGGAGCTGCCACTAAAAAGTTAGCTGGCAAACAAATTTGCCTACATGATGGGGGATGTAATTAGCATTGCTTCATCTAAACATTCACCAAGACATTTTTTAAAGGTGAATTATTCAAAGAAAAAAGTAAGAGTATGCGGCTAGAACATTCCAGTAAAGAAGTGTCTATGGTTTCAAATATTTATAGAGCTGCACGCTAATCTACTGCTGGCTTCACGCAAACAGAACATTTTTCAAAGCTTTGATAAAATATTTTCCATGAGGCTTCACATAGGTGTATAGAGAAGTAACTTTAAAATATTTGCCAGGAATATAAAGAAACTTAATAGAAACATTTCTGTAAGAAGAATAAATATGCTAGACAGTTCAACAGAATTATTGCTCATCTATGTACATCTATGTAATTTCAGAATTTGGGGCACAGTGAGAACTTTTCTTCACGTTTTCTTTGTATTAACCATACGATGCAAACTATACTGCTACCTTTAATTATCTACATATACAGTGTTTTACCTTTGTGCAGTTAACTGACAAACACAGTGAGATTATAATGTCCAAATGCTTTAAGAATATTTTTCCAGCATAATATTATTAAGATGATTTGGGAGATTTTGGGGATGACAGTCTTTTCCCTAAGAAAGAGCCAACTGGTGAACCAGAAATATCATAGTTTTCCCATTATTAAGGATTGCCTTTCCAATATTAAACTGTTTTCCTCCCTAATTTCAGTAATTATCTCCTGTTTCTATTTCTCGTAATATGAGCACTAGGAATTAATAAATAAAATGAAAGAATCAGATTTAAAATTAAAGGAGCAAGCATTATTTTTGATCTAATGAAAAAAAAACACTAAAAATCTTTGCTGAAGCAATCTGCCAGATAAATAACTAAACAAACACTGTGAAAAGATAAGACATTTGTGATATGTATAGCCACGGCTATGATGTTAAAACCACAAGGAAAAGATGTATCTATAGGTTTAGAAACAGATTTCAGCTTTGTATACACTCTAATATAATGGGTCGATATTTCTAATTTTCAAAAACATTGAAAGCTGTAAATCTTTTTTCAGAAATTATATATATATATATATATTCTGTTATGGTGAGCTCATTCTTATGGTAAGGACAAAATACGTGTTAGCATAGTGACTAATAATAAATTGACTGAATAACACCATAAAAGCGTCTACACAAAGATGATTAAATGAGGCAAACATTATTCAGAATAATCTCCTACTATCAGCACAGCATAAAAGATTAAGCAGCCAACCTAACCTGTGCATATCATTGCAAGGTAGGGCACACGAGAATTTTCCCTCTTTTATCCTGAGTTTGAAAACAGGCAGATGAGAAGAGATGATCTAATTTTCCGAAGACGCACGAAGCACGGCTGCAATTATCTGCAGAAACACCTGGAGAATGCAAATGAGAGGCAGCAGTGTTGTTCCTCAGCTGCAATTTTTAGCACAGGGAGTAACAACTAAATGTTACTGGGGCAATGGGGTCATCACTCCACCTCCCCAGGGCTTGAAAGCGAAGCTTTTTGCTATCACACAGCACGGACCTATTTGCGGGCAGCCCTGCAGGTCCCGTGGCACATGGACCGTTTGCCTGGTCCTAACAGCTGAAACTTGCCTCCTCTGCGAGAGAGGAGCCACGCAGCCACGCGGGCCACCCGTCAGGCTGCAGGCACCCCCAGGATCTCTCCACGCACCGCCTGCCGTTGCACTGCGATCAAAAGAAGCCCAATTAGAGCACATGGCAATTATCGGAAAGCCTTTGGAAATAAAACTTCAAAAGTAAATCACCTAATGCGGGAATGAACACTGCGTATAGCAGCTGTTACTCCCCACGTTATTACTAAACCCTTTTAGCACCGAGAGTTTATCAAGACCAATGACATACATAAGATTTACTGCTTGGCTTTAATAAACATTTTGAAGATCCAAGGAATTAAGAGTGGGATATTTTTGTATCTATCTACAAGCATCTACAGCAACTAGGGAAGATCCTGCTTTTCATCTAATTCTACCTAATTATTAAAACTAGAGTTTTGATTAATAAAAATGGCAATTATTTTTAAATGATTTTTCAGGAATATTTACAAGTTTCAACTATTTGAATGGATTAGATTTCCTTAAAGCATTTAAATAGCTAGAGCATGTGCGCAGGGTATTCCAGGTCCCTGGCAATATATTATATACTATAACTATATATTATATTATTCCTAATTATTTAATTTCTGGTAGGAAAAAAATAAAGAAAAAGAAAATTACAAATATTTTTAATATTCCTACTCTGTCTATGAGGTAGCCAAAGCATAGCTAGCTATGCTCCTTCCTTACTTTTCCTATGTTAATTCATATATAATACCCTCTCCCCAATACTTATATAGTAACAAATCATCATCTGATACCAGCTTTTTATCTCACCTTGACCTTGTTTACTGAGGAAGAACTAATCCATCAGTAAATTACAGTAAAAGTTTATAACTTTTTTTTTTTCTTTAATATCTGTGCTAGGCCCAATTGGCTATAATTTAAACCCTTTTCAAGCCTTCCCATAAATATTTGTCATTCATAACTTTATACAAATAGAAATTTGACTCATACTCAAACCTGAAGAATTATTTTTATTTACTCAAATTGCCATCTTTGAATGCTAGGTAAGATAACTTATTAAATGAAATTCTTCACAGAACCTTAGCAAACTAAGACTACCAGACAATAGGGAGAGAGGGAAGGAGGGAAGGAAAAGAAGAAAGGAAGGCAGGAAGGGAGGAAGAAAGCAAAGGAGGGAGGAAGGGAGAGACGGAGGAAGGCAGAGAGGGAGGGAGGGAGGAATAATGGAGGATGTAAGGAAAAGAAAGGAAGATGAAGAGGAAAAAAAAATATAGGTCTCTAGTTATGCATCTGCTATAAAGTCTGCCCAAGTAATTTTGTTCTTCAGATGAAATGGCTGCGGAATAATTAATTTTACTTTCAGTGGCTGCAAAGAGAACTTTTCTTATAACAGTTCTGATCCCAGCAGGTTTGTAGAACATCAGTGGACCATGGTTTTTTAGGACTATATTTTTTTTTCCTTCAACAGGTCATACTTCTTTTAATGCATATATACATCCTTAAATCAATTGCGAAAATGCTCAAAAATATGCAATTATGTTGTTCAGAGTGTTAAGCAATTATTGTCAGTTTTAAGGCTTTGCTCCTATATCATGCCTAAGGCAAATGCTCTCTATGCTCATGAATATTGGAAAGAGCAAGTTATAAATTTGTAATCTGAACACAAACATCTTTCAAGCTGCCTGTAGTCTTGGAGTTTTTCATGGTGGTAACATGTATTTTAATCTGAGACTGCTGTTTTTACTTGCCTCCTTCCAACTTCTTATCTGTCTATACAGTGCTTCTTCACGCGATAATTTATCCACCTGTTACTTTCTAAATTAGTAAAAGAATGGAGGATAACAAGGACAGTGTATGTACAGAGTTGTTCACTTTCAATCGTGTAACTACAGTGGAGATTTTGTCTTGCCCTTCAGAAAGGTACACAGCACACATCCACAGATTACCAAGAGAAGAATGAACATCCTATCTCAATTCCCTAGTAAAAGGAAGGTTAGCAGAATTTAGTGCAGTGATACAAAATTCTTCAATACCGTTAGAGCAATTTAAGCTTCTCTAACAGATGTAATATCAGACAAACTTTTCCACTTGAACGTTAGTGTAAGCACAAATAACAAACCACAAAGTTTTAATTGAAGATGGTTGCATTATACCCTTACACAGGAAAACAACTGTGATCTTTTCTCAAGCGAATTAGCTCTTACAGATATTCTCCCTTAGCCTAATCCTTCAGTATGGATCTGCCCTTGACAGAAAAGACAGAAGGAAAGGAAAGAGGGAAGGATGAAAGGAAGAAACGAACCACACAGAACTAGCTACCTTCTGCATTCAGTGTATATGGTTTTCTCCAGAGTCAAGGCAGGGTACCGGTCAGCAATTTTCCAGAGCAAATTCCGCAAGAGACTCTAATGCTTCATATTTGGAGCCTCTCTTTTGTGACTTATTTGAGAAAATTATACAGTTAGATTAAAGGCAAATTCTAGCTTTTTCTCATGTATATTCTCAGATGATGAAATAAAGAGAAACGAGTAACTCCTGAGGTTCTCCTAAAATTTCTTCTGCACTCCTTATAAAAAATCCAAGAAGTCAGACCCCATGCCACTTCAGCCTCAATGTGGAGAAATAGATGCAAAAATTTCTCATGAAATAAGAATAATTCTCATGAATAATACTTTGGTTAAAGAGAGTCTATTACAAAGCAAACAGCTGTGTGCTATCATCCATGCGAGTTTCAGGGGACCTAAGAACTTTACATTAACAAGTTTCTCAATACATCATTCATGAGGTCCTTCCTTCCATCTACTCCAGCATGAAATTCTTTGAACGCAAAGAGCACTTATGCTTGAGAGACTCATCTCTGGAAATCAAGGATCCGACACAGTACAAAACACTTGGAAATTTATGGGAACCTCAATGATTTATAATAATTTCACAGTTATATTTCATATTGCAGGTAAAAAAACACTCCCTGACCTTAGAAGAGTGCAAAAGTTTAAGCTGTCAGTGACATGATGTCATCTTAGTATTTTTATGCAACATTGCCAAACACACAATGAAACAAACCACAAACTATCTGTATTATGCAATATGATCTAGTGACAATGATCTAGTGACTTGACAAATTTATGGACTGAATGGTTACTATAGCTGCTAAAACAAAGTACAATTTGAAGTAAAAATGTCTAATGTATTTTGAGTATCTACAAATTCATCACTTTTACTATATATGCAGGAAGTGCTAGAAAAGGTGTGTGTGTGTGTGTGGGGAGGGCTTGGTATGTAGTAAATTCTCACTCAATCTCAGGAAAGCAAAAATGAAAAAAAAGGTTTTCTGAGGACATATTGGTCATTAAAGATAAATAAAATAAAATAAAATAAAATAAAATAAAATAAAATAAAATAAAATAAAATAAAATAAAATAAAATAAAAGTATGTGAGTAAACTGAGACACTATGTAGAAGTGAAAGATTTTTCGTGAAGCCGATCAGTGAACATTTCATAGATGAAAGGCTATTCAGCATTCAGTTGTCACTTAACCTAGTATTAGACAAAAACTAATTTCCCTAAATCTTAATGAAGATCCACAATAATAAGGCTGAGGGGATGCAAAGGAAGAGTGCTCCCTGATACCTACATCCATTTTTTACAGTGAAAACTATAGTATGACTATTTCATTAGAATGACAGCTTATTACAGGAATACTATAAAATCATTCTTTGCTATTATGAAGACAAAAACTATAAATGTAGTGCAAATTGCTTCTAGATATCATGTATTTCCTAATTTAATACAATTTTATATTGTTTTACTATGCATATTTATGTAAAGAAAAAATGTAACAGTATATACTTTTAGGTTTAATTATTTTTCTCCTGCCAACCCACAATGTTTTTCTTTTCTGGATTAAAAAAGTAGCATATATTGGTTAGATAGAATATAATAAACCTGAAGAGACAGAGAAATTAAAAGGCAATGGATAATTCTTGGAATTTGTCAAAGTAAACAGTCAAAATAATCACAAATATTATCTCTCGCATTCTACAAAGGAAATAATTAGTTTGAAGCCTGACTTTGTTTTTGCCTGAACAGTAATTCAGTGATTAATTCTTGTGATTAAAAGGGATATGTTTGGATCAAATCATACATACAACATTCTGCCTAAAATTTATGAGTTCAAAATTGTGCTTAAAATGCAAGAGAAAAGAGGTATAACCTTATATTTAAAGAACAATGCACCTGATAACTTGTAGAACAAACACTGAAAAGTGTAATTTCCAAACTGCATTTTATATATTTGCAAGACTGTTCTTTCTCATCTTTTTTTGTTCAGCCAACCCTACTATCTCATATCCGATACCTCTAGGTGGTTCTTTCTTCCAGTTACCGATTCAGTATCTTCCAATACACTATCTCAATTTCCTAGTAAAAGGAAGATTCACAGAATTTACAGTGTGGTGATCCAAAAGTTCAACTATGTATACTGCGTACCTCCAAAAATTATCTGAAAGACTCTGATAGCAAGAACATCTACTTATTTGACATTTTCACTTATCTACTTTTTACCGTCTTGATGGTCTGCCTTACATTATTTTTAACATACCTGGCTTATTTTCTGAATTTGATGGAATGCATATACATGGTGTCCTGCAAAACTGAACCTTTCAGAGAGGAAAATGGGTCTTGACATATTGCTTCATTCTTCCCAAAACAAAAACAAAACCAAGGAAGAAAACTAAAGGCTACCCTCTTTGAGACTGTATCTTCCGGGACTCAGCTACTTATTCTCTGATGCAAAACTATTTTCAGAGTCAGGGGCTGAATCCCACTTTCAGCACAGCCGTCTTCAGTTGCAGTTTTGCAATTCCTGTTACAGCTAGTAAGGGTCATATTTATATTTTTAGATGAAAACTCGGGGCAGTATAAGGGTCCAACCTACTACAAATGCTTTCTTATTTTGATTTACTTTCTTACTCATCTGCTGTAAGATGTCATTGTGTGACACAAGATCATAAAAAATTCATAACATTTTGATACAGAGAACAAGCACCAGGGAAATGCAAGGAAAAGCAGAAGCATGCATGCAATAAGAAGTGCAAGTTAGACTGACAAATAACACAATACATTTATGAGAGAGGTCAGAATGCCATAGATTAAACATCACCTTGGAACATGTATCTGAGGAAGGTAGGGCAATAGAAGAAACTAATTTAATAGGCATAGCATTAAAGAATTGGTTTAACAATGTTCAAAGAAAAAAGCTAAGTAATTTCAACGAGAATTGAAAAATAAGGCTTAGGAAGTAGATTAATGAATCTGTTTTATAGGTAAGTACAGTTAATTGATGGATGTTTTCAAAGGATTTTCTACTGCTACAACTTTCAGATGTAAAAGACGTCATAGGAGGAAGAAAATGAAATTCTGAGAACATGCTAGACAACCAGGGTTCTATGACTTGAAAGGAGAAGAATATTTAGATATGCAAGAAATATAAAGAAGTGGCTTAAAAGACAATGCAATCAGATTGGATTGGTTAGAGAATAAAAATTGGTGTGGGCTAAAATCTGCTTTCAAAAAAAGAAAATAAATGATTATTGAGGCATTACTAAACAAAAACTCATATTTAAATGTTGCATTCTGAAACAAGAGGGGCTGAATTTCTTGAGAATAGAATTAAAAGCTAACTACGTCTGCTGCTCTAATTACTGCTGTATATTGCTATTGATATAATTGCCTGTATGACAATAGTGCCTGAGGCCCCAATTAAAGCTGGGCCACAGTTATGCACAATATTTATAAATACATGATAAAAATCACATTCCCGTGACTTTACAAAATGAAGTTGATAAGCAAGGGAAGAATTGTGATCTCTATCTTAAGTTTAGCGAATGAAGGGACAAAGGTTAACTGCCTACTTCATATTGAAAGATGGAATTTAGATACCTAAATTACTGAGGTGCTGTAAAAGATTTTACCTAAATTTACAGCTGAGAAAACAACACAGTGTAGGGGGGAAATGATTCCCTCAGATTTATTTCCCAGACCTTGAACTGGCATTTATATAGTCACTGGACTTTTCTGATTCACTTCTCAAAGTGAGATCACTAAGAATTTCCCCCTTAGCCATAGGATGCGGTCTCTAGGAAAGAAGACTTTATTGCAATCTGGACACATTTCAGAAGCCAACAGAATTAACAGTATTGAATTAGCCTTCACTTTTCCTCTATCATGTCAGATAATGTAGAAGAGCACCATTAATGCAGGTAACAAACAGAAAATACATGATCATAAAACACTAGTCAGATAGACAGAGAGAGAGAGAGAAAGAGATAGATAGATAGATAGATAGATTATGATCATAAAACACTAGTCAGATAGATAGATAGAGAGAGAGAGAGAGAGAGAGAGATGGATGTGCCCAAGGATCCTTACAGTGCTTATGCTCTTCTTTAAACAACAATACATTCATACTAATGTTTAAAGTAAGAGAGCCTAAGTCTCTTTACTGATGGAGCTCCTAGCAGGCACACTGCTCAAGGTGATTAGGTACCTAATCAATTCAGTGTACCTATGCCTTCTAATTTGACCAGGAGTTGTGAGATCCTAAATATATATTTGCATTGAATCCACCTAAAACTGTATTCTTTTAACAAGTGAAATCTAAAATCAAAAAAACTTAAAAGGAATTATTCACAGTGAACATGGGACAAACTTTTATTTTCCCAGACCTGTAAAGGAAGTTCACAAGCCAGATTTCCATGCCCCAGTGCAAAGTAAAAATAATACAGGTGTATGCACCCAGAAGTAACAGTAATTAGATTCCTAAATAGGAAAATATATAAACTAGATAACAAAGATATCATAGATACATACAATCTGCAAAGTTTTTCTGACTTTTAACTGCCTAGTTACAGCCCAAATTATGTGCTTATGTGAAAGTGGGATTTACTGCCTAGAATCCCATCTGCACTTAAATGCCTTTGATTATGGAAAATTGGTTCACTCTTTTCTCTTAAAACCTGTCTATCAAAGGAGGAGGAGGAGGAGAAAGGAATGTTAAAATAGCCTAGTTATTACAGCGGTTTCTAAGGTAACTGAAGTCAATGCCCTCCTCATGCAAAATTAGCTGAAATTCATACCTCTCACCTCCCAGGGGAGTGCCCCATCCACCACAAACAGGGCTTAGTTTACGGCTGAGGCATGCACCAAAAATGGCAAGTTCAAGGCAGATGCTCTGCGGTAGCTGTCCATGCACACACCCCCTAATTCCACCATAAAATCCTTTGAGGCTAAAACCCTGTCCTTTTGAGATAAACATTTGAAAAAAGCTCTATCTGCTACTGTAGCGTCACTCAAATTTCATATAAAAGCAAAGATTAAGAGAAGTCTAATGGCATGGAGAAATGGTGCAAACAGTGGGAGAATATCACTGAAAAGCTGGGAAAGCTGCACACTCTCCAGAAAAACATTTCAGAAAAACGGCAGCTAAAGTTCAAATTACATTTGGAGAAAGCCATGCAGATTAAAAATCAAGAGATAAAATAAAGAAAAATAACAATAAAACCATAAGAGAGCTTTCCAAAATATAATAAAGCATTCTTACCAGGAAGAATACTCTAAGCACTGGAAAACTAGATGAAGATTTTTGTAGTCCCCTAGTAGGGTAAAGATATATGCTGATAAGAGTTACTGTTTAATTTACATCTGAGAAACAGAAGTAGGAATAAACCTGCAAAACATAACTTTTTTTTTTCTGTAGAGATCTTAAATATTCCCTAATAAAATACTAAACTACAGACGGAATGTGTAAAACGAGTTTTAAAATAGTTGAAATAAGCTGGCCAAATTTTAAAGAAATGCTTACCATTACAATTGCTTAACTCCTGCACATGGAGGAGATTAAAACATTGCATTTTTAGTGCAGCAGAAAAAAAAATACATGTATGCTGAAACTGAATGAAGCAAAAAACAGATGTTCCAAGATGCAGGACATGTAAAAGGCTATTAAAGCCAAGAGGGGACGTGGAGAGTACTAAAGCAAGGATAGAAAAAAAAGGTAAAGAAAAAGATAAGAGCAACACAGAATATGAACAAAACCGTGAAACAAGAAAAAGGATGATGATGATGAGTACCAGACCTCCATGAGTTGTTGCTGAAGATCATAGCCTTACAAGTATCATTGCCTAAGCCTAAGAATATCAGTCCCCAAAATCAAGCAAATACTAGTCAGTTTATAACACAACCCCATGAAAAATGACATGTTTGAATGAAAGCCAGAGCAGATTCTTTGCAGCAGCTTGAAGGAAAAGCTGGGGCCTGGATGAGGAGCAGGAAGGTGCTCACCCTCAGTGCATTTGCCCAGAATTTTTGCTGCCCATTCTGTAAGTTATCACAATAGCATCAGTTTTGTTTCCCAAGAGTGGAGGGCAACACAATATGTGAAGACAAATTGCTGCAAGGCAATAAGCATGAAATGGGATTGCATTGCTTCAACATGAACAATGTTGCTATGTATACCGCAGTCCCTCAGTTTAGACTGGAACCTACTGAAAGTCACTGGAATTTTTCTCACTTTTAAATGCCTTCTATCCCATTTTCTACTTAAAGTTAGCCTCGTGTCTACTCAAATTATGTCTTTGCCTCCTACATTTTCTTACATTCCCTGAAAGGCAACATACTTCCTCAGAAGGCCAGCTTAGGTGCACCTCTCTTAATGACTAGACTCTCACACACAAAATTGGTGTGGATTGTAAATAGCATCTGCCTGTCACCGAGCAGTAAGATGTCAGGCATATAGCAAAGGAGAATTCAACAGGAAGATGTTCTAAGATTAAGAAAATACACTTTTTAAGACAGCAAGAAGCATGGTATTCTGTATGTGGTGGCAGATCTGCCATTTGCTTAGAATGTTTTGAAATACGACAAAGTGCCTGACGGAAACGGCCAACATAAAAGACCTTCGCTAATTACAACATGCAAAGCATGCCTAGAAATTTCTGATTAATAATCACATTAGCATCTAACATTTTGTTTTCAAAGCTAATTTGTTAGCATTGTTAGAGCACTTATTGCACATTGTTGAATGCTGATTACTGAGTTAATCCATGCTACAGCAACCTGACATCCAAAACACCCTAACAACACCAGCACCATTAACTAGCTCGCATGTGCGGTTTTCTGCAAGAACCAGAAAGGTACAATTCAAGGTCATTACTATTAGAATTGCAGAAACCACAGAGAAGAAATGACAAAATAGTACCTCAGAAGGGATTCAGGAAATTGGTCGTAGTCTTAAATGTGAGCAAAAGTATTCTAAAGGTACATTCTAATCAGTGTATATAAATACCTCAAGGGAGGGAGTGCAGAGGACGGGGATGGCCTCTTTTCAGTGGTGGCCACTGATAGGCCTAGAGGAAATGGCCGGAAACTGAAACATCAAAAATTCCATAGGAACTTAAGGAAAAATTTCTTAACAGTGAGGGTGACAGAGCACTGGAACAGGCTGCCCAGAGAGGTTGTGGAGTCTCCTTCTCTGGAGATCTTCAAAACCCGCTTGGATGCAGTCCTGTGCCACGTGCTCTAGGTGACCCTGTGTGTGCAGGGGGGTTGGACTAGATGATCTCTAGAGGTCCCTTCCAACCCTAAGCATTCTATGATTCTATGATTCTATGATTGAGGTAGTCCATATTGCCAAATAGCGTACATAGCTTACTATCTGAGTAACTATCTCTGTTATTAGCACTTGTTGGTGCCTGAGTTACTGAGAAAGTTTAGTCCTTAATCTTAAAATGTTGGAAAATGACAGAATCACAGATTTGTTAGGTAATCATGAATGGCTTGTATCTGTTTCTAGGACTTTTTAAAATTGTTGATATTTCAGAGTTGAATGGTGCCTCATGACTTTTATTCTCCTTTGTTTCTCTACCATGTTCTGCCCCATCCCCTTTATTCCCAGTAAAGAAAGGACTTGTTTCTTCTGAGTAGTATAGACTGAGTGCATTTGCCCTGGAAAATATAGAAAATTATCAGCTAGTTCTATCCAGCTTACAGTTCATAAACTCTCTGACTGTCAATGGCACTGCACTACAGACCTCTTGACTTCTAAGGTACACTGGATACACTGAGAGTCCCTTTCTCACATGATCCAAAACACTTTTTTTCTCTTTTGCTCAGAAATAAAGAATCAGTAACACAATTGTATTGCAGTTAACAACAAGAAACTATTAAGTACTAATGTTCTTTGAAAGCAAAAATATCTCTTGATCTTGATCTCATTGTTTCCGTCCTCTTATTTTACATGCTCTTAAGCTATTGAATAATAGCAACAGATAAGAAATCATTAAACTAGCATTAGGATCTATATATTTGCATATATATTTATAAGCATCTTGCAGAGATGATAATGCTATAATATTTGGAATAAAGAGGCTATTCAGTTTCAGGGCATTTTGAAGTTTTTCCTCAGCTTCACCATTTTCACTTCATTTACAATTAACATAATTTCTGTGATAAGAAAATAGTTGTTTCACCCATTTTAGATTTCATTATGAAATAACACTGCTGAAGATCAAATAATAGAAACAACATGGGTCTACCAGAAGATTAAAGTAAAGCAGCAAACCATACACTTTATCTGAAAGTCTAAAGTTTTAAATTGTTATGAAGGCTAGGGTGAGTGATGATGCATTTAAGATCACTATGATAAGCACACATTGAGAAATTCCCTGTTTCAACACGCTATACATTACTATCAAGCATAAAGAGATAAAAATCTATTAACTAGCTATGGGGAAAAAAAAGAAGAATTTGAAAAAAAAAGGCACAAAAAAAATCAAAACATTGAACAAAGTTTGGTAATTAGTTTCGAGCATGAACCCCTCAAAACAGTTAATGATGCAGAGCAAGCTGGCCAAAGGATCATCATTGTAACTCTATTGTCTGTTTGTTTTCTGTTTTTCTGTAATGATCATTGAAAGAAAAAAAAAAAAACTTCTTCAGAAACATGACAATTTCAACAAAACACCTATCCAGAAAAGGTGCAGGTTCACAGTGGACTTTTTTTGACAAAATATTCAGCAACCAAAAAATTTAACTTGCCTCTCAAGCCCTTCATCTGGGATGTGTGAGACCAAAAGTCAAATACCTGCTGTGAAGAGAATTTAAAAAGTTATTTTTGGACAGAGCTCTTGTGCTGATGAAAAAAAAGCTAAGAAATTCTCCACATAAGAAGGACAAGTTAAAAAAAATCAACTAGTTTTGATTGATATAAAACTTACTTTTTTTCTACAAAATTAATAGCAAAAAAAAAAAGAACTTTGGCTTCCTGATTTTTACCTAGGTAGTTATCAGTTAGATCTCTTCTGCTGAACAGAAACATATTTAATTTTTTGAATCTTATTTACTTTAGGCTGACTTCAGACAGAAAAGGACTGTTGCATCATCCAACTTTTCCTTTATGCAATATTTTCTAGATAAAACATTTTAACAAAAAGTTATAAAATTGTCTCAAGCTGCCTGTTAAATGGTAATACCCCCTCCACTCTACCAGGTTTTCATCCTGTGAAATTATTTTACTCATATTATACATTATTAGCTATCCTAATTGCTAGAGCTTTGCCCTGCAAAGAATAATATTCAAAGGCACTTTGCTCTTTTCTCATGCACTGAAAGTAGCAGCATTCAGAGTGCACACACCAGACCTTGCCCACTGCTTCTGCAGGCCACACACTCTCCCTCTCTCCCCCCATCCCCCTCCCTTTTTTTTTTTTTCCTTTAGCATTTGATAGATCAGGGGTCTTGTAAAATTTATGGCTTAGTGTGCCTCTGAAAGCTGTTGCAGTGGTACCTTACAGATTTATGTCCTGAAAGATGTGCACGGAGCAGCCTCCCATCCTGCTCCGAGAGGACAAAGTCTAGCAAGCTTTCTGTCATGCCTCTGACCTTCTCTGTCCATTCGCTCTGTGCAAACAATTCATCTTCTTCCAAGTAGTCAGCAAGCAAAACTCCATTGAGCCAGTTGACTGGTGTCAAGTATTTCCCTAGCTAGCTACCCCTCTGCTCTTTCCTCCGTGCTGTCAATGCAGAGAAATGACTATATGGCAGGCTAAAGCTGGTATTTTATGATGAAGGGTACAAACTGAGCAGGAGGGGAAGAAAAAATGTGCTTGTGTATTGATTCTGGGGAGGGAAAAACCCTGACTGTAATGTACAACAGGCCAATATAAGCTCTCATTTTTATGTTATGCAAATTAAAGTTTTGCCATATCTATAAATTATACTGTGCCAATGCATTGCAATCTTCAAAGTAATATCTTTGTGGGTTTTGGCAGGTTTTAATAGGAATATAAAACTGTTTTTACAACAAAATTAAATTACTTTGTTGGTGAAATATGCTGCATATAACAAAGGTAGAAAATCTTTAGAGAAAGAATATTAGTTACATCTGATATAAAAAGTGAATGAATCTGGAGCCAAATCAATTCTCAACATAGAGAGTAATGGGCTCAAAGGGTCAACTACTATAATTAGGTCTTTATTTCAATAAACCAGTTTGATGACCCATTTCCTAAGGTATAGGTGTGCACCTACTTGCATGTCTGGCAAATTCTCAATTTTGATCCTTATTTATAAAAAAAAAATGACATGGATGTGTGCACATGTGTGCATAAATTTCAGGTTATGATAATACTTTCCAATCCAATACAAGTTAAATGAATATGCACTGTTTTATTTGTCCACCATAGAATCATAGAATCGTTAATGTTGGAAGGGAACTCTAGAGATCATCTAGTCCAACCACCCTGCACACTCAGGGTCACCTGGAGTATGTAGTACAGGACCATATCCAAGCAGGCTTTGAAGATCTCCAGGGAAGGAGATTCCACAACCTCTCTTGGCAACCTATTCCAGTGCTCGGCCTCCCTCACTGTCAAAATTTTTTTTCCTTAAATTCCTGTGGAACTTTTGTTGTTTCAGTTTGTAGCCATTACCGCTAGTTCTGTCGGGCACCACTGAAAAGAGCCTGGGCCTGTCCTCTTCACTTCCTCCCTTGAGGTATTTATCAGGTCCTCTCTCAGCCTTCTCTTCTTCAGGCTGACCAGGCCGAGCTCCCTCAGTCTCTCCTCAGAGTGAGCTGAACACGTGGCTGGAAGTTCAGCATACTGGGTGCACAGGACTGGGTTCCTTTAGACAGGAAAAGTTATGGGTTAGTTTTATCTGTTTTAAGAGCTGAATCTCCAGTGCTTAGCCTTCTGGGCACACTGAATATCTTCAACCTAGTGGCTTCGTTTCACTTTGCTCCTGACCTGTGAGTTACACAGTGGGATAATGCTACTATGTAATGTCGTTGAAGAAATTGAGGTTGTTACCTTACAAAGAAAGTTTCATATTTATCCCATATTTTACAAGAACAAAAGCTGAATTCTGATGTTTTTCTTATAGGTGTGTGAGTCCAGAAGAGTTCAGGAAAATGATATCACCATAAAATAATTGATTAGGCAGAGATTAGTTTGCATTCTAAAAGATTTCTTCCCGGGTAAGTATGTGCTGCTTCTTGTTCAGTTGCTATGTTTCAAGTCAATATGAAAATTTAAATGTATCAAGACAAGCTGGAATACATGTGCATTTTTAGAAACCAAAAACTAAAAAAAAAAAAAAATTAGGCACAGAGACCTGAAAATGAGAGAAGCCCTCTAAGAAGGTTAATGTAAGAACTAAGAAAATCATCATCAGTAGCAACACAAAATCTATAGGTCCTCAGAATTATAAAAGGTTATGATTTCAAGAGACTTATAAGACAACTAGCCAGATCCTCACTATAAGCTGATACTGCCTGAGGATTTAAGCAAAACTAGAACACAACTCTAAAGCTACAGTTCCTAAGTCTGAGTATTAACAGTGACAGTCCTACTCAACACTCCTAGCAGCCCTACTCTCTCTAAACTTTCTACAGTTTCCCAAACCTCCTACTTTATATTTCTCTAGTATTAAAATTAATGAGCATATACATGCCATATACATATACCTACCAGCCAAATTGTTCTTATGATGTATATCCAGCCTTTTTTTTTTTAATTTTCTAAATGGAAAGTACTATTACAGAATATTAGGCATTGGCTTTTTATGATTTTAGCCAGACCAAACCATAATATTGCAGGTGTACACTACATATACTATTGTGTGGACTCAGCCTTGATGAGCTGTTTAACACCTCATGTCACCTGCCTGTGGATGACAAGATTAGGTGGCAAGAAGTGCAGGTGTTGTGGAGGATGGGGATGGCATAGCTGCAGTCAGCAACATGATTCAAAGGGACCGTGTTGTACAGTGACAGTATGGAAACTCTCAGATGAAACAGCTCATCAGTCAGCATCAGACAGGACAAAGCATCACAACAGCAAGGTTCCTCACGGGACAAGATAGGAAGAACTTGCTGTCAACACCTGCTAAGTGCAGGAACCAAGTGCTAATTGAAATGACTAAGGAATGAATCACTACCCATTAAATCCTTCTGGAAATGCTTAAGACTGGAAGAACAAAGCAACAACAAAAAAATGAACACCTTACTGAATTCACTATCTTACCTATTGACATTTCCCCAAGAAATTTTCCTGAGAAAGTAGCTTTCAAACTGATGCAAAATGTAAATCATACTCCCTCATGCAACTTGCATTTGCATGGGGATTTATAAGATCACAGCTATTCTTGCTACCATATGTCTAAATTAGACAAACCCTAGCAAAACATTTTGTCAAACTGAAGATTAAAAAAATGAAAATGTCTGTCAGTCTAATGTGGAACCATACAGCTAGCATGGCTGGAAACTAAGCGTAAATTCTAAGAGATGCATTTCAAAAACATTTTTAGCACAGGAATTGCAAAAAAAGTACAAGTGCTTTCTATTAGACAGTCCCAATGCTTTTCTGTGTCTATATTGGCTAAAACATGTCTAAACACTTGCTCAGCCTGTTGAGGGAGGCCTCACAACCTGTCTTGCTAACCCTGAAGAAAGGACCAGAGCAATATGCAGAGGGTGTCCCATTTCTTCAGCAGGCTGAGGGAGATTCCCAAGGGAAGGAGCTGTGCATCCAACTGGAAGGGCTGCTCTGGAGGGAAACGTCCAACATCCTCATGCTGCCAATGCACCACGCGCCAATGGCATGCCATGTAACTGAAAGGATGCCAGGTCATGTTAATTTGCTAGGTCAGCCTAAAGATAATGCTACCGCTCAGACTGGCCTTCAGAACTGCCTGCCCCCAAGTTACAGACCCCAACACTAACTGTGCATTAGTGTTACAGACGAATCAATTCTAGTAATTTCAGTAGCTCATTTAAACCATATCAACAGAAAATGGTTAATAAAGGCAAGCCAAAAGAACAAATCACATTTAATAAAGTAGCACCAACAAATAAACTTGATCTTCAAAACACATTTACATACAAAAGCAAGATTCTTATTCCCAGTTCCATCTGCATTTTCCTGGTAATCAAAATTAGTCTCATCTAATAACATGGAACAGATATAAACAACCTAACAAACCTAACACTATGCATGACCTGTATCCATAACTATACTAAGAAGCACAGTCAAGGTGAAATGGTAATAAACAGAAAAAGCAATTTATAAATCACTAAAATTTGAAAATTACAGAATTCTGTGGCTGCATTAAAAATAGAAAATTAAGCATGTTACCAATAACCTCAGTAATGAGCAGCTGATTTCTGAAAATAATTACATGCAATAGTGACTCAAGGACTTTTAGATATGTTTATGTTTAAATACATGAAACTTATTTTCAAACCTGATTATTCTTTGCTAAGTACTGTTAGAATTTACCACAATAAAGAAACAGAAACGGGCACCAACAACTTAGCTCTCTAGTACCATTTTAAATTGATCAAGCATTTTTATCCTTTATATACTCTGCTACAAGCCTTTATGTAGTTTATTGAGTCAAACCTTCTGGAAATAAGATATAGAATAAACAATTATAATTATCTCTCTTTCCTGTAAAGTATGTGCTCTCTTTCTGTAAATATTAGCATGAAATGACTGCTACACCACCCTCCTCAGCTACGTTGAAAAATATCCGAGATGTAAAAGTCATACAAAAGGAAATTGGTTGTTTTAACAAGA
>NW_010582685.1:61687-73036 GCF_000705375.1 Tinamus guttatus
AAGGGTAAGTGGATAATTTATGAACAATTAATTAGGCAGGAGACAGTAAGGAAAGAATTATAAAACTGTAGAAGAAACAGTTGATAAAATGCCTTTTACTATCATGGAATTCACAAAATGACCAGTTTTCCTTTTGAGTTTGAACTGCTTCTCTCAGCAGTTTCTCAACATATTCACTTTCAGCATTTTCAATCTTTAATTTAAAGATCAGTGGCCAAAAAATGGTTTTCCTAATGAATACACACATAGCATTTCATGATGTTTTACTTTAAAATGGATGTAGATCCTTATATCTTTTCATAATTAATTTACACATAAATTAGATTTTGTGTCTAGATTCAGCTTTTTACTATATTATTAATGCACATGAAAAATAAACACATCATGATTTCATGCTATTCGTTTTTAAATAATTGGAGGATTTTTTTCTGCCTTAGACACGTACAACACGACACATTTGTTAAGTAGATACCGTATAAATACAACTGTATCTAATTTTGTCTCCCTTTCCGTGCAGCTATTTCTAATTACAGGGAAAATGCAAATTGCTTATTTTTAGACTCTCTCTCACTGGTAAAAACAGTAATTCCTTTCTTCTGCTCTTTCAAAAAAAAAAAAAAAAAAGAATTTGATCTAACACACCTGTCTATCCTGTCTGTCATAGTAGAAGATAATAAGTACTATCAGATACATTTTTTTGTTAAAATTCTAAAATGTGCAATGTTATTATATATGCAATGAAATAACCTTTAATGAAACACACCCATGTGAGATTAGTAATAACCTATTGCAGACAATCAAGATACTTCAAGAAAAAGAACAAAATCTTTCTGTATAAGTCACTGCCCCATAGATATTGTCCCTTCCTTACTCATCCTCCCTTTTTCCTTTTTGCTTTAATTCAAGCAGCACTGCCTTGCTTTCACAAAGGGCCAAAGCAATAAAATCTAGTGGTTATTTAAGACCCACTCTGATTTCCATTGTTGTAATTGTTGTAGAGTACTTTTGAAGCCCCTAGATAAATAATGGGCAAATTAAAATACATTAACAGCAAACGGAGATAACCAATAGCTCTTTTCCCCTTGAGAATCACCATTTTCGTTCAAAATAGGAACTAAAGAATTACTTCCACACAAAATAGTTTGTAGACTAAACAACTGTGTATTGCACAAGACTGCAACATTCATGCAATGATGACATTTGACTAGCACTACCTCTTTTTGAAGTATCTGAGTGCATTTTGATAATATAATAGACCTTGACTCACTAAATCCTCAAGCATGCATTTATGCAACTGAAACCTTGCCAGTTAACTATTTAAGCAGATCACTATCTATAGCCAAGGAGAGCAGATGGAAGGTCCCAAGTAATAGTTAACAGTGGTAACTAAAACCAAGTAGCATTTTCCAATGATAAAGCTGAGTTACCTTGGCTTCTGCAAGCATCATAAATTTCTCCACTCCTAATTTCAGGTTCTTTAGAAGAGATAGGATGCATCAGCTGTGTTTTTATTCCCAGAATGAAGACACTTTCACATGGAATATCATAAAAACAAGGACACTATTTTACGTTAACAGCTTTATCTTTCAAAAAAGCTTGAAATAAGAAAAAAATAAACACTTTGGTTGCTCTAATGATCTAATATCATTGTTTTTCTAAATAACATGAAATACAGGCACACTTTTTTTTTTCCCCTCTTATTTAAAACCAAGATGAGTTTTGAATTCTTAAAATCTCTACCTTACTTAAGTTTTGCTTTTCATGGATGGCAAATATGTAATCTCTTTTCTTTTATCTTTTTGGTAAAAGTATGCAAGTTGTGAAAATTTTCATGTAACAAATATTTTAATTTCTCCATATTTTTTCCACTCATTATCTGAATAGAATTTCTGGTATTACAAGAGACGACTTGCCAAGCAACATCTTTGTAAACATTTTTCAAGGATCTAATTTTCATACAGCTCCTAAAACATCTCTCATGAGTGATTAAAAAGTGTAAGAATTCATAATGTTCTGTTTGAGAAAAAAATAATTAAACTAGCTTCAGTAAGATGAGAATTACCTGAACTTGATGACAATCTCTTTGATGTTTAAAAAAAGTTAGGGTCGTGTTTGCCTTTTCCTTTTACATAAGTTTTCATTTATGTTTTTCACTATAAATTCTCATCCAAGTGGAATAGAAATACCAAATGTAATAACAAAATGTTATTGTGGTATCTTTGACCTTTGAGAAAAAAAAAAAGAAGAAAAAGCCAACAGAAATTTCATTAGCCTCTCTCTTCTTGTGAGATCTAAATCCCACATCAAGAGATGCAGATACTTTGGATAATTATCATGTTATCAGGGTGATATTTGAACTGAGATTCCAGCCATTTTGAAGATTATTTTTCACAGTGTGTTAGGTGAGGAAAAAAAAAATACGAGATAAATCAAAGTTAGAGTTAATTTGATATTTGAATGACTGAATATGTAGTTTATTGTTATTTACAAATTTCTCGCTATCACTTTATTCCTTCAGAAAACAATGTAGACTTACTGTATAGACCAAGCACCTGGTTCATTAAATACCCCTCCTCAAAAGTCAGAAGGAAAGAATTGTGGGATATCTGACCAATGCTATTTTAAAAACAAGCACTGGCCCCATGCCCAATGATAATGTTAGCTTGTAATCTATTTACCAGTCTATTTATCTTGCAATCTATTTACCATTCATCTTTTTACCATTTTTTTTTTAATTAGGAGAAAATTAAGAGACTGAAACGTACGATTTCCTCTGTAAAAGCTAGGTATTGTGAACTCAAGCTTGATTATGAAGTGAGATCAAATTACTTTTTAAATTGCATAACCCTTTTATTTTACAAGTGAATTTACAAGAATCGAAAGGAATTTTATTATGAAAAACAAATTATATGTCCCAAAATAAGGCATACACAGATTAAGAGGCATACACACTCTTAAAAGAACTTTCCTGCTTCTCCTGTCAGAAAAGTAGGAGATAAAGTTGAGAATATCACAGCTTGATTTGCATAATAATTTGATTTGCATTAGATTAAAATCATATGAATTTTTAAGTTATGACATTTATTTAAAACTCATTAAACCTGCATGACAGCCCCATTACCTTTCTCTTTCCATCTTATTTTATTTCCTTTTTTTCCTCTCATTTTTCTGTCCTTACCCACCAACACTTCGGAAACTAGTTTTTCACTCCCTAGTTTCAGTGTTCTGGAGCTCAGTAAGCCTATTCATCTCAATTTTTAACCTAAGTTATACTAAAAAAATCTAAAATTATAATTTATTTTCCCCAAAATTCAAAAATCCTATTTCACCCAAGTCAAATCTTCATCATTGACTCCTAAGGCACGTAAATTCCCATTGCACTGTTGGTTTTACACCAGAAAGCACAATTTTGACCAACTACTCCAGCAAAAAACCCGTGCTCTCACTTAAGACAAATAGCTAAAATAACTTGTTTCCTCTCTAGAGTGGTAGTGGAACTGATCTGAAACTGTTTCTAGGATATGCCAGTGGCTTGAAATTAAATTTAATAATCTTAGAATATCTGAAAGGAAACAAAGGGATAGTCTTTTTTAGGGTATTGGAGGAAAATAATTCACTTGATAACAGAGTGGAAGTGCAAATTATTATTTTTACACATATTACTCTCCATTAATTTGTTCTGGTAAAATGTTACATCTGTTTCTGGCACCATTTAAAATGATTGCTAATTCCTACAATGGAATAGTAATGTTTTATCCAGGAAAAAAAAATCAAAGCAACAGCAACTTAGTAACAAGGGAGAGAAAGAGCCAAGTCAAGATAAAAGTAATTGCAGAGAAGTTTTTCAGTCTAGATAATCCCACAGCAAGAAAACGGACTAACATTTTCTTCTTTCCTGTTTTCCTGCATTCAACATTTATATTTCTTCCACATAGAATCACAGAGGAGTTGAAGGTGGAAGGGACCTCTACAGATCAGCTAGTCCTAGTCCAACCCACTGCTCAAAGCAAGATCAACCACATCAAGTTGCTCAGGACCATGTTCAGTCAGGTTATGAATACTTTCAAGGATGGAGATTCAACAGTCTCTCTGGGAAACCTGTTCCAGTGTTCAGTCATCTTCACAGTGAAAAAGTTCTTTTTTACGTTCAAACGGAACTTCCTGTGCCTTAGTTTGTACCCCTCGCCTCTTGCCCTGTCACTAGGCACTGCTGGCTTCATCTTTGTCTTCTTTGCTCCTTCCTATTAAATATTTAGATATATTGATAAGACCCTCCAAGCCTTCTCTTCTCCAGGCTAAACAGCCCCAGCTCTCTCAGCCTTTCCTCATGTGAGAGATGTCCTTTTGTCCCTTTGCTCGAGTATGGTCATATCTCTGTTCTGCTGCAGAGCCCAGAACTCGACCCAAAACTCTGAATGTAGCCTCCACAGAGCTGAGTAAATAGAAACCTCCACCTGCTGCCAATGCTGTGCTCCATGATGGCTGTCTCATGTTCATCTTATCCACCAGGTTTTTCTCTGCAGAACAGCTCCTCATCTGGGTGGCCTCAGGCCTATACTGGTCAATGGGATTATTCCTCTCCAGGTGCAGAACTTTTCACTTCCCTTTGTTGACCTTTGTGAGGCCCATTTGTCCAGTCTGTCAAGATCTCTCTAAAGGGTAGCACAACCACCTGGTATACCAGGCACTCCTCCTCAGGCACTCCTGATGGAGACAGCCATTCTCAGCTTGTATATTATCTGATACCATGGAAGTCTCTTTTTTTTTCCCTTCCCCTTCCTCTCCTCTCCTCTCCTCTCCTCTCCCCTCCTCTCCTCTCCCCTCCCCTCCCCTCCCTTCCCTTCCCTTCTCTTCCCTT
The DNA here is from genome assembly GCF_000705375.1 of Tinamus guttatus. Next base: position 66,546 of record NW_010582685.1, read on the forward strand.
CCCTTCCCCTCCCCTTGTGAATAATAATAGTTACTCATTCCCCGCGACTTAAAATGAAATCCAGATTGGAGAAGTCCAAGTCCTATCTTGAACATGACTGCATTTACATCAACAACAGTAGTCAAAGATGAATCTTTGCCACCTGAATGGCATTTGGGTGTATTTGCCACCTACTACAGAATCACAGACTGGTTGAGGTTGGAAGGGACATCTAAAGATCATCTAGTCCAACCACCCTGCTCCAGCAGGGACACCTAGAGCATATGGCACAGGCTGGCATGCAGGCATATTTTGAAGATCTCCAGACAAGAAAATTCTCTGGGCTCTCTACAACCTCTCTGGGCAGCCTGTTCCAGTGCTCTGTTACCCTCAGCTACTACTGCATGCCAATTACCATTTCCTAGTATTTTTTTTTCCATCGCTACAAATCTCTTTTCTTCTATATTGAGTTTCCAATCTTATCAGTTACAGTGTTGCATCACACTTTCTTTGGTCATTACAAGTTCCTACTTGTAGACGTAGAAAACAAACCAAAAAGCTTTTAGAAATGACTAGTCAATACCACCTTTTCATTGCCACTCACAATAAAATTACCAAAAGGGAATATATCATAGATGTTCAAGATTGCTTTCAATTGCTGTGTAGTGGAGACAACAGATTGTACACTTAAAAACGCAGAATGATAACATTAAACTCCACCCTTCTTTATTCCTCTATTCTACTAATTACACAGCTGTTAGAGAGTTTCACATGTAACAATTTTGTCAAATTCACATAAATTGTCAGTGTGCATCAAGTGACAAATAATGTACAAGATGTTTCATTCTTAACATCTACATTTTTCCTCATAAGTATTAAAATGCACATAGTATCAGTAATCTCTACAAATAATATAATAACATGGAGATCCACATAAAACCTCACACTGGATTCCTTAACCAGTTTAGGCCAATTTACACTGTGCTATTTGTGAAATACACCCCTAAATTAGACTGTTTAATGAGAGGTATCATCCCAATATCAAGAAAAGCTTCTGATCTTGAATACTTAGAGGCCAATAATTCCCTCTCTTCTCGTGGTTCTAGAGAGCAGAGCTCTCTTCATAATCTCTGTTTTGGCACACATATAGAATGTGCTTTATTGTGTGCCCACAGGAATGCACACAACAGTTAAGATGTAATTTTAACATTTATCTTAAGTATCTTTCCTTTTTTTTGGTTCATTTTAATCTTTTAAAATAATGTAGGTAAAACAGCCTTCTTCAGAACTTACTTTTTTCCCACATTACAGTACTTAAAGGCAGCCATTTTTTTTAATCACTTGTTATTTTCATGTATACTGAAAATCCACATACAATGAAACATTATTTCCTTTATCTATCCATCAGAAATGTTATGCAGAAGTACTTGACATGACTAAAATGAATTAATTTGTGTCTACATATTATAAAATTCAAAGAAATTCCATAATTTTTAAGAAAACTAAACTAGTTCACTATATTTAAATTTATAAGCACATAAGTATATTAAATAGTGCTTTTCTATAAATTTATCTGTTTTGATGAAAGTGAAAATTTGAGGCAGTGAGTGTTAGCTAATATTGCCATTTTAATTTATCAGTCATATCAGGATTTTTAAAATAAGATGTGTATGAGTAAACTTTGAATAAACTGCACACTGTTTCTTACGATCCTTATAGATTCTCTTACCTCTCACACACATGTTCAAGTTTAAAGGGTATTTCAGCAAATTCATGGCCTAATTAGAGTATCACCTGAGGTGTTTTGAACACCTAAGGAAATTATTTCTGTGGAACTATTGGTTTCCAATCTTCCCTAACTCTCGCAGGGAACACATCCAATTTGTTTCAGAGCAAGTGAAACAAGTAAGATTAAAACCACACTAAATCATGTCTCCCACACAGAAGAGGCTCACCAAAAAAAAAAATAGAAAAAAAAAAAAAAGACAATGATAAAGATTATACTTCTAAAGGCTTCTAAAGGCTGAATTACACTGACAAACAGATGGAATCTTTCTCTTGGCTCTAATACAGCTGACCTATCAGTGATGTAAGACATGTAAGCTCAAACATTCACCTAACAGGAAATTTGGGAAAAGGAAATATGTTTATAAATAAGAGGATTTTTTTTTTTTGACACTGGGACTGCATGGGGAGGCTAGACGAAAATCAAAAAAATACATCCGTATGCCCAATTGAAAGGACAAGCACACGAGCGGAGCCAAAAGAAACATCTTAAATCAGGTCAAGTACTAAAGAAATTAAAAACATCTAAGTGACTAGGACAGGAAACTTGCAAAATAGAGTGTGTACAAAGATGATTAGCTTCTTTAGCAACTGTCAGACATCTACTGGATAAAACTAAACACAAATGTGAGAAACAAATTTTGTGTCAAACATTTGTATTCACAAATTATAACCAGAAACTGAGTCAGCAGTTGATTCTTTGTTGCCTTTGTCGCCCATTTCTGCAAAAACAGGATGCTAATTAACATAGAGTGAGCTATTTTCTGCCAACATATGCATACACAATAAAAACACAGCATGTATTCATATGTACATTGTATAATTAGCACGTGGTCAAAAAGGAGAAAACAAAGCAAAAATAAATAGCTAATTTTCACAAATGAAGAGAAGATAGCAATGGGATACCAGTTGTTCATCATTTGCATAAAAGATCCATAAAAAAAGGATGAAAAAATAAAATTATGCAAAGTAAACCTTGTCACTTATGTCATCAGTTATCACACAGCTGACTGAAGAACTGCAAAGGGTCTCAATCCTGAATTACTGAGCAATAAAACGGCAAATAAAATTCAGGGATGACAAATTTCAATAAGAAAAAATATTTGTAGCACACATCACTATATCTGTAGCTAGCATTCCCTGACAAGAGGCCATACACAGGAGATCTCTGGAAACACAATCAAAGAGGTAAGTGAAGTGTAAGGTTTTATCAGAAAAGAACAGGAAAAGGCAGGATGTTGTAATATGGAGGACTGATATGCCCATATCTTTAATGCTATACACAGTTCTGATCTCTATCTGAAAAGGGTATTTGCACAAAACTAGAAAAAAGAAGTAGAAAAGAGCAAAGAGGATGATCAGACATAGAAAGGAAAAAGTAAACAAACTTTGGGATTCCTTAGAAAAGAGATGAGTTAGGAAATGGCATAGGTCCCTCAAATTGTTAATTATCTGGAGAAATTACATTGGCAATATATTATAATTGATTCCACCTTTCTCTGAGGAGGAGATTTTTTTTTATTACTGTGAAGAATTAGTATCTTACCAGTTTCATTCATCTGTAGGTTTTATTGTAATCTACTGAAGCAAAACACCAAATTTGCTTGCCATCACTAAAACCATAGCGACTAACATTGTGCGATATTATTCTTTAATTCCTTCTGGAAATCAACATATATTTGCTTTTCATTGGCTCAATATTATGTAAATAGATGCCAGTTAAATTACACTCTTAACTATTTCCCTAGCATTTATGGCTCAACGAATTAAAATCTCATTGTCTAAATTTGTTAAGAAAAAAGCCCACCAACCAACCAAAACTTTACCTGATTTTCCTAACTTGATAGGGAGCAAATATTTTAATTATTATAATAAAATCACTTTAAAAGAGGCAGTTGAGCAATAGGATTTGATACCTACAGAAGAAATTTGTTACTCACTGGACTACAATATTATTATTATTATGTGTACAAAATTACTTTTAAATATTTTTTCTAAATAAACTGAGTTCATTTGATTTGCTGTTCACCAAACCTACGGGAACATAGATATTATAGATATTAACTACTTAACACACCTGCTACACATTTCAGAACTTAGATGCTGTGTTTGCGTAAACCTCGGAAAATCAGTTTTCTACCCCTTTCCAGGCAGATCTCTGTCATCTTCTTTGACTGAAGTTCTGAGCTAATCAGCTCATCGTTACCAGAGTCAGCACGGGCCACCATGCGATCTCCTTCTATCCTTAACTTTATTAGGAAAGCTGCTAGGAAAGGCAACTATCCTGAGTAGTCACAGAGAATTGCTGGTCAACAAATGCACAGTAGTTCGAAATACTGGTTTAGATTCAGAAGATGACGGAACTGGTAAAGATGGATAACAGAGAGAACCGAATTTCTGCATAGGGAAAATGGCTGATGGATAAAGTCCTCTTCCTATAGAAAACAAAGATTTATTTTTCCAGAATGTGCATCACACATCTCAAGAAGAACATTTAAAAATATTGCAAACATCTGGCAAGCTTACAAAATTTGGAATGATCCATACAGGCTCTCCTCAGTTCACAACAAGGGTCATGTGTGCATGCTACAAACCAGCTGAGCACACTTTTCTTCTTCTCCCCCTTTAACAATCCCTTTTAGGAAATCAAGCAAAATGTAGAAATGTGATAGAAAATATGTTAGCTACAGTCTCTGAATTCTATTGCAGAGAAATCTTCTAACCCTTGCTCTTTAAATACTTGCATATATTTTTACTAAGGCTACCTGCTAGTGATATTTTGGGGTGGTTTATGGTATTTAAGACCATAAAGCTTTGTGTTCATTAGATCATCCATTAACAGCTGGGAGTCCTGACCCCTTGGACAACCTCCTAGGATGGGAGGAAAACTGATGAAAGGTGTCATGGCTGCTGCTCCTTAGGAGCTGGGTCCATCCAGGCTATACATACAGAGCGCAAACTATGGAAGATGCTAGACTTAAATTGCCTGTATTCATGAGGCTATGGGAGTCGGCAGGCCAGGGCATCCCCTAGTTGAATACATTATTTAAGAATTAACTCAGCATGGTAATTCTCTACTGAGTTGTGTCTTGGTCGCTTCAGAATATGAGAATACCGATGGCAACCTTAAATAAAGAGAGCTTATTAAGTCCCATTGCAAACAATACTGCCAGGAAGGTGCTTACTATGGACTGGAGAAGAAAGCTTCAGATATGTAATAATGTGTTTTTGCAGTCTCTCTCCTCTTCTGCACAAGTAGACTACTTTGGGATGATACAGATGGAACATGTCATGCCAAAGAAGTAACAGGTAAATTTTAGCCATGACTGAAAAACGTGCAGTCAACAACATTGAAAAAATCAAGTGTTATTGTGCACTGTTAGCAGCAAAATTTTAGATGACTGTGGAAAAGCTAACAGTTAAAGATGCTGAGGATATACATTTTAGATTTAAATGTCTAAACTATTGTCCAGACCTGTATGTATGCTACTTGATAATGGTAACAAGGTGAAGGGGGGAACAGATTCTGGATCTTTAACTGCTCCAAAGCTGGACTCTTAATCTTGTTGATATTCGCTAAAACCATGTACTTCCTGACTTGTTCAATACTATGTTTAGACTCTATTTCTGTAACTTAGAGTCATAGATGTCTATAGCTATTACTTTAATGCACTTTCTTATGTCTCCATTTTCTTTCCCAATGGAAAAAAGTCTACAGTTCTAATAGCTAAATATACATATAAATATATTTTATAAATTAAAGATTAAAAAACCTAATTGTTATTTGAATAAAATCTAAAGACTTTTTTTTCCTAATTTTTTCTATTTGGTTTATGGAGAGGTACAAGTCTACCACTAGAACCTTCTCACAGACACTGAAAATAAACTGCTATCTTTGACACTGACAACAAAAGAGATACTATATATAAATGCATCATTTAAATGATTTCATCAATAATTTTGATGATTTTCTTTGGGGATGAGGAGGATATTTTCAATTGCATCCTATTGCACAAACAGTTAGGTAATGCAGGGATTTAATGGTGCATAGAGGCAATCATTGAAAGAAATTTTCCTTTCATTCTCTCTACCAGTCTCATAGACAGAAAATCCCACTGTGCTAATACTATTTGTTTTCTGCTTTTTGTTTTTACTTACTGTGTAAGTAAAAACTTTTACTTTTAGACCTTAACCAACAAATTTGAAATCAGAATAATATTTAGCATTTAGGTCTCCACAAAGCAATGTACTGCAGCAAGCATAACTGTGAATAAGCAACTTCAAATCTGCTACTGTTCCTCCATTTAGCATTTCATGTGTTGTTCTGTGAGAAATTCTAAGAGTTAAAGAGAAAAACACAAGCTATTTGACATATAAACCATAAAAACACAGTCGAGTATAGCACTTGATTTCTTGAGCCAAAGGAAAATAGACCTAAATGGATCCAAAATTCCTATTTTGTATACTTCACACATTATTGATGGTAATATTGCTGAGTAAATACTCCAAGTTTAGCAACCACACACATGCTGTCATCCTGAGCCTGGAAGTGCTTTAGAAAGACAGGCAAGCATTTATTTCCATTTTGAATATGAACGAGCAAAGACCAAATGTATTAAGCAGACAGTGCAACGTCACATGAATCAGTCACAGAATGTGGACTTGTGACTCCTAACCATATGCTTATTCATTAGTTCATGGATTTCTTGTCAGTGTCTTAAGCTTCT
>NW_010582685.1:73194-120787 GCF_000705375.1 Tinamus guttatus
TTTCCCTACTACTTTACATCTCCATCTTTTGTGCTGAAATCCTATCAATTTTCATTATCCTATAGTGTGACCATGTCAGCTTTCAGATTAAAATGCTCCAAATGCATGGTTATGAAGTGGTTATTGCTGATGATAGCTCTTTCCTTTTCTGTTCGTTTCAGATTAAAGCTTTTTATAGATATATGTATGCAATATATCTTTTTTTCTTAGAGTTGTTCTTTACATTTTGTACTATCCTGTGCCAGCAAACTATTGAGATATTTTCTTCCAGAGATGGATGTTTCTCAAAATCTGATCCCAAATTTATTTAATGATTAAAGTTTTTGGAAATCTTTCAATATGCAATTTTAATAAGTTCCATTTGAAGGGGATATTATTTCTCAGAGCTAGATCTATTTCTTCAGAGACTGTAAAAAAATAAATAAATGTAAGCTGATGTTCATTCTTTGTAGAAATGACTCCACCTGTGAGAAATGATACTTGTCTCATACATACAAATTGAAAAACAACCAAAAACTTAGGAGACCACAAAGCTCTGAACTGTAATTTTCATAAAATATGAACATGAAAGGGGTAAACCATTAATTAAATGGCTGTTTTTGATGCTGTATGTGTTTTGGGAAGAGAGGAAAGAGGCAGCAGTTACTAGGAGGTGTTTTTAACGAGACAGCAAATACAGAACACAGAAAAGCAAAAAAAAAAAAAAAAGGGGGGGGGAGATTTTTTTTAATTAAAAAGACAATGAATTGCATTATATGTAGCTAAATTTATCTTTTAAAATTAATGATAATCATCATCATCAAGGAAAAAAACATTACTATAAGGAAATAATTTTTCTAGTGCGTTTTTAAAAGAGACTCTCAATATTATAAGCCGCCATATTAATTATGATTGGAGCAGATAAAAAGTTTCAAAATAAAGATATTACTGCTCATTATAAGAAGATTCACTTCATTATTTTCTGCAATTATTAGAAAATGAATCACATTGCCTGCCTAAGAATTTAGACTTCTACTGAAGTGCCTGGTTCAGCCTTTGATTTTATGGACATATACATCAGAGGCAACATTGTTTATAAGATGCTGGAATCTGTACCATCAACTATGCTGAAAACTGTTTAATCATGGTAACTCCTACATATTCAGAATAATTTAGAAAGAAATTGAAGAACAAACAAGAAACCAACACAGAACTGCAAAGATGGATGTGCTTCCAAATAATTACTAATTTATTGACTGCTTCAGTAGCACTTCTGATGTGAAGTGGCACCCAAACTTCTTTGCAAATGCCTATGAGATAAGTCCCTAAAGGAGCCACGCCATAGCATGACTCAATAAAGAATGGTTAAGAATATATAATTAGTAATTATGAACAAAGTTTACCAGCATTCAGTAAGTGTTGTTTCTTATAATATTAGATCTATCAACTTTTTGTTACTTGGAATGTTTGCAAAGTCTTTACATCTAATTAAAATGATTACATTTTCCATGAAAGGGTTGTAGACTGGCAACAATAGAAATCAATACTTCAAACCAGGCTATAGATGTTATTAGTATTCTGACTAGTGAAGGGAAGATGCTGCAGGAATAAGTTTTTAAATACATCCGTGGCCCAACCGAAGGAGAGTTTTGACAGCGGCTTCACCAGGGACAGGATTTCACTGCATTCATTCAATTTTGTAAAACGTGCTTCTGTTAAGACACATTCTTTACTTTATGCTTATCATTTACATACCACATTCCTTGTGGAAACAGTCTTTAACTGTGAATCGTGTAAGTACAAAAATGCTTTCTTTGATTATATTTTCTAATTACCCTCTAGCTAGTGGTATTTAATACAAACACATTTGAAATATGGTCATCAGCCCAAGAGAAATTTTCAGGAAGGGTCTGTAGATGCATTTGGATGGTTGTGAAAAAGGAATGATGAAGACTCCTTTGTTTTTGCAATTACAGTGGTCTAGAAACAGACCTTTAACACACACATTGAAGAAAAGTCTTCATTTACAGAGCAACTATATTCATATGAGTCAGCAAATAACATTTAAGCTGTGGAGAATACATAAATAAGGTTATTGGAAAGTTCACAGTAAAAAAAGTCTTCATTTTTTTTTTTTCGTGTTCCCAGAATAAGAATAGGGATAAACTTGAACTGTGCCATACTAAAGAAAACTACAGACTGACAAAAAAGAGAATTAATTCACAAACATTTAAAGGGCTCACAGATCAGAAACAGGCAAAGAAAAGGAGAAGGTGACTCATCTTAAGTGTCCTCCAATCTCTCCTGCTTGACATCTCCCCCAGGAGATTTCATTATCTGCTGTCCAGAAGCCCCTGCTCTCCTGAATGGGCTCCAACTATCCTAAGGTTGCCAGATTGAAAGGTAGGAGGAAAAAAAAATCTTAAGACAGCAAAAGTAGGGAAGGATTTGTCTATTATGAAACAGTTTGAGATTGCAGAAGCATGAAGTAGAGACTAGTGTCACATTGAATTCACATAATCCCCTCAGCACCATCTTTACCTTAACTTACTGAAGTAAAATGCTCAATGTAATTTTAAATCTTCCATTAAGAACAAGCTTCTGTTTTGCCACCAAGTATCGCATTAAGGGCATGCTTCACAACGTTACATAGATACACAGGCACGTAAAATGGATTTGAACAACGGATTCATACCTTTTGCGTGGCTTTCAGATTTCTTTAAACTTATGGTGGACACAAAACACTCAAACACATTAACTGAGGTATCCACCAGCTGCTGAATATCACTATTGAGAGTGCCAGCTTGCTATTACTATACTTACCATAAAATTACAAGACTGACTATAAATTGATTGCAAAACTGCTGCCCATCAGAAATCACCAGGTTTATAATGCTTGAATAGATTCAAGTTTCTTATGTTTAGAAACTTCTGATAAAGAGCACACTTGATCATTTCAACCATCAGATAACTCTGCATTTTATAGATAACACAGAAACTGAGTAACAGAGAGTGGGCATAGGAGAAAAAGAAAAGCAGTTCAGGGTGGAGAGATTCATTTGCTCCAGAGTCACTCAAGTTGCAGTTTGATTATAATTTATTACTAAATCTTAGTCCTAGAATAATTAGTTGTGATAGACAGAAGCGGAACATTTTAAACTACGGCTTGATCAATTTATACCAAGTCTGGCTTTGTAAGGTATATTTCAAGAAGCTTGTATTTTCAAGAGCAGTGATTTAAAAAAAAAAAGAGTTTACATCTATAAATTAAAGAAGCTTTATATATGCTTTTCTTGAATTTAAATGTGAAAAACTTCCTATTTCACTTTATGCTTTCTCCAAGGAAAAAAAGTTCTCTCTCTGCATGCAAGATGCTATTCTCAGAAGCATCTAGTAAACTTAGGAGAACAAATCCCAAGCAGGTCTGCAGAACTTTTTCTGCCAATTTAAATATTACTGAAAATCCATTTTTTTCTGTAATAAGGAAAGATCGGAGATTTGAAAGAGGAAGTAAATTGATCTGCTAAAGTTGCTCTGAACTCTCAGGACCAAGCATGAAAACCCAAAGAAAACAATCTAAAGAAAGCATAAGAATGTAGTTATCGGAAGATTTAAAAACTATCATCTTTTTATTTTTGTTTTGTTTTCTGGTATCAAATAATAAGGTTTCTCAGTCAGCACAGTAAATACAAAATCACTGCTTTTCAACAGGAATTCAGAGCCACAGGAAAGGAAGGCCACCAATCAACCAACTGCTGAAGCACATGAGAACTTCCAAGTGAAAAGAAAACTGCACCAATCAATGCCATCTTCATTCTGCAGGGGTCCAGAACTATATCTATTTCTTCTTGTAGATTCAGTCAGCCTGGGAAGGGAAGGCAGTAGATGTCCAAGTCCATTCTCTATGTGTCACTGCCATTGCATGTGTCATTGTCACTGCTATGTGTCACCTGCTTAACTTGCACAATGTTGTCTAAGTGTCCTAATGACTCTGTATAAATCATCAGATATAAAAAACACTTAGCTTAGGGATGATTAAGGTCTTCAATGTGAATTTAAGTCTCTGCTCCATGGCAAGTATCTCAGCCATTCACTTTTTCCTTCAGGAATTATCTTCTATTGCATCAAGAACAGAAAGTCGAGTAGCTACTACTAATAAAAAATGTGGGTTCATGTTTTACCTTAGAGGGGAATTGAATAACTCAGTGAACTATAGCTAGAGTCTTGTTCACTTTTTCAAGTTAATAAATTATTCATACTCAAACAAGCAGTTCCAGCTAGAAAGCTTTAGCCCTGTACACCTAACGGCTTAGGAACAGGCACTCACTTAGGAAGAAGATTCAACATCCTTTCCAATTTTGACAGATGCATTCCATATCCCAGGCAAGTAATGGCTAATAGCTCCTGGCTATTAGCTATTCATATTTCTAGGCACCCTTATTTTCTCCTCTTAGATAGATCAGTCAGCAGTTTAACTCGAAGAAGCCTCAAAACTCAAATTCCCTGTTAAGAAAGGAGTAGTCAGCTTAATCACTTATGGGAATTTGGGCTTGAAATGCAGAGAAGGAGTAGACTGTAAAGTTTTCCCCGGGATCTCTTTTGGGGAGAACCTGACTATATTAAACTTGGCTTTTTATCTTAAAATGAAAGATTGTACTGCTTACCTGGAGATCACATGTTGTCCCGCCTCAACGCTGTAACGCTCTCACCTTCGTTTTGTGCCCTTTTGTGCTCTAGTTCCTGATTTGTGAAATACAGATAATAGCACTTTATAGCTTAACAGTTTTGAATGAAGTTAATTCTCTAAACTGACAACTGTTAGAGACCCAAGAATGATAGTGGTATTAAAATAAACAAAAATAATAACAACTGGTCCTTTGCTAGTTTGTTTTCTGTTCCAACCAGAAGGCAATAACCAAAAACCCTACTAACAGTGGAGGGGGCTGTTAACAGCTCTGGCACAATGAAACACAAACTGTTTTGTGATTACATTTAGGAAGGGTCAGCATGTAGTAACTGCTTGATGTCCTTTTACCAACAAACATAGCTTTAGTAAATACTGACCAGGAAGAGAGAAAAACAACTCTTCCAGAGACAGTTACACAGTTCTTTATTGGGAGCATCACCTCTGCTTACATTGCATCTTCCTCTGAGATGGTTAAGAGTAACTCTTGCAAGGAATTAACCCAGTCACTCTGCAAATTCGTTTGCATGCAGTTATGTTACATTTTCACAACACAATTATCCAGTCCCTTTAATGAATTAAACTTGTTTAACCACCACATAAGCTTCACTTTGTGAAATCTAATATCTAGAAAATTAATCCAAATGACATTTTTTTTTCAAATGACTCTTTCTATATAGGTATTAATACATCCAGAAAATGTCTTTGGCAACGTGCACCAGACATATTTGTTTTCCATGCTGCAGTGCCTGGGCTAAAAACTGTAATTACACAGTGACCTCAATCCACTTCCTCTCCTATTCAGATGAGCAGCTTAAATTCAAAATGATTTCACCTTCCCATAGCAACCAGGCAACCGTGCCAGTAATACCTGTTACTTTTTTTTTAGTTGTGTAATTAAATCACTGGCTATTATGCAATACAGTGGTTCAAACATACAAATCATAAACAGAGTGGTCTGGTACACAGCACATGTTGAGTCCTTGCAGATCATCCACAAATCAATTGGTCTTTAGGAAAGAAAATGAAAAACGAGCATGTGGAAAACAGCATATTCAAGAAAAATAACAACTAGAAAAACGGAATTTGTTGCTGAAATAATTTGTGACATTAAGGAGAATAAAAGTAAGATAAGACAACGACAGTAAACCAAGTGATGAGATACCTTGGAATAACTGAATTTTCTAAATGGACCTCTAAGTCTTTTCTGCACGAAATACCTGGTCTTGACATCTAAACAGTCTTAGAATATTTGTTAGAAACTTACTTTCCTTGTTTAGCTACACCATAATGCCCAGCTGCCTGTGCCTAAACTGCTCTATTTAAAAGGTGAACAGCATCATACACATTTATCCCAGGACACAATTTCTAAATCCCTAATGTCCTGTGCATCCAGCCTAAGGGAACGGCCTTTTTCTCTTATGTATCACACAACCAAAATCCATCAGCACAAGTTCTATCAGAGACAAGCAGCTTAATTTAATCTCTGGCTACAATGTCACTTCTGAGCAAAGAAGACAAGCAGGAGTTTTAAGTACTTCAGATACAGCTGAACTACATTTTCAAAACTCTTAAATACTATTAGAGCAGAACACAAACATCAACTGGAAAATATATTTTAAACTCTTAAACAGATTAGTACTTAAATCATGAACCAAAAATGATACAGCAGGAACCTTTCACATGGATTTCCTACTGGTATCTTTGTTACCTTTTTATAGGCTCTCTCCCACACCATATGCAAGTTAGTGTGCTGCAGGAAAACAAAGCACAGCAGATTTTCGAACAATTGACAAAAACTCTTGGGCTAATGACCTTCAAAATTTTCCATTATTGACCCATTCACTTCGATAGAGATAACTCTATAATACAAGCAAAATTGGCTCAGCGTGGTCCAGCATTTGCCAGGAGAAGTAGGTATTAATGTTTCAATGATCAATGTTTTATGTTAAAATTTTGTTACATATTTGTATATGCATTTATATAGCACAAATGCGCTACGTATAAGTAATACACCCTCATACACAAACACACCTAAAAGCACTGGGAAAATGCTTCATATACATTTGACCAAGCCCAAGCATTTATAGTTTCTTATGTCCCTCCACACCTTTCTAAAAAGATGCTTCTTCAACAGAAGAAGAAGCTGCCAGAAAGTGGATGGAAGAAAGTGTCATTTTGGAAGAGCATTAAACCAAAGTGTCTTGCACAAGTACTACACAGTAGAGAGTACTACACACTCATAACTTTGGAAACATATGGCAGTACTTAACCTTTGAAATAAAATAAAAATTGAATTTCATTGTACTTGGAGTTACTGAGATTTTGGCAATATTTCATGCCTCATTTGCCATAAATGTTATTAGATCTCAGTGAAGTATCAAAGTAGAAATCAACACAGCCATTTTATGGCAAATGGCCAGAATAACTTGATTTAACTACTTCACACCTGTTTATTACTCAGCTGATCACTTTTCTAATGACTAGCCAGTCAGTTCCGGAGCTGCGCATAGCTCAGCAACATTATAATCTACTTGAATTTATTTCAGTGCTTTGCTGGTTAATAAAAAGGGGTGGCAGAGTGGCACTTCCAGCACAGGTGTGGTTTTTTTTCTTTCTTTTTGTTGTTGTTGTTGTTTTGTTTTTTTGTTTGTTTGTTTTTTGAGGTGCCAAATCCATAACCCAAGTCAAATGTTAGCACCAGAAAAATTAATCCAACTGTGATCGACAAGTTGCTTAACCAAGTGATTTTTTAAACTGAAAATGTATGCATTAGATTCCTCAAAAAATGTCCATTGTTTTCAAAACTAACTTTAAGTTTAGTTGGTTGTTTAGTTGCCTCAATATGGATCTATGAAATCAAATGCAAAAAAAGTTTTACTTCAGAAAGTCATATACTTTGATGTAAGGGCTTAAAAAAACCCTTACAGATTAAATTCAGCCTTCTAGGTCAAGTGGAGAAAGTTATATAAGCACATTACCTGTATTATTTTTCAGCCAAGATCAGTTCAACACAACTGGACAGCATTTTCAGATATATCTACATAGTAAAATTGCATGTTTTTTTTTCCCTTTATGCAATAATTATGTCTGCCTTTGCTTCCTTCTTTACTGAGAAAAGTGGGAGATCATCTATGTAAAAGCCATCGATAAAGACTGAAAAAATATACAAGTAGTTTTTATTGAGGGAAATTTTTGAAGGACTTCCAAAGATGACATCATTTATACTACCCTCGTATAATTAACATGTTCTGTGAGTTTGAAGAATATTCCATTTTTAAAAAGCAGCCAATGTGCTAATTCTAGTAATTTAAAGTCTAGAGGCTGCCCAGTTTAAACTATGTAAATTACCAACCTTAAGCAATTATTCCATTTTATTGTCATCACATCATTAATTCTCTACAGGTTAAACAAATTTGGATTCATATCTGCAACTTCTACACTGCACCAGCAGCTCTTCCAGCGTACTATTTTAAGACAAATTAATTAAGACAAACTGCTATCATAATTAAACTAAAACATGCAATTTTGAGAAGAAAAATATCTTTTGATATTGCTACTGAGTTGCAATATACAAAACACTCTACAGATATTTCAGTCTTCTATAATTACACTCAAGCAGGTATCATGCTCATAAAAACTAAAGATTACAAAACATCCTAAAGTATATGGTTACATGATAAATGTCTCCTTATTCTTTACAGGCTAATTTGGGTTTTTTTTTGGTCATGTATTACTTTATATACAGATACACAGATATGCACCATGTTTGCATATCTAATCTACTTCTTTGAAATGCTGAGCCAGTTTAAATAAAAAGAATAGATACACAGGTAGAAATGAGACCAAAACTGGAGCAACAAAAGTGGCTCTGGATCACAGGGCAGTAGTGAGAACTACCTTATGTATCCTCTTCCAGTTAAAGATTGACAGAAGAACATTTATCCTCTCATTCTACTCTTTGCAGCTAGATGTCAACTCATTTATCCATATTATCTTCACCTCCTCATCTACTTTCTGAGCTATTTGTCTAAACACTCTTTTGCTTGTTTCTATCAAAATGAGGTGAGATAATAGATTAAACAGTCTCTGCTAGCTCAGCTTATTTTGACTAAATTGGACTAGAGAGAGAGCTGTAAATTCTGGCAAAGAAGCAGCGACAAGCTACGTCAGGTAAGCTGAAACCTATAATCTTTTCAGCTGATATAAAGGCTGCTCATAGAAAATATTTAAGCAAACTTTAAGAATACTTATACTTCAGAGAAGAAGGAAACTATCAGAAGTAACAATGACAACAACGGGAAAATGGCTTAGACTTGATTTCCTCTCCACCATTACAGGGCAGCCCAAGGACAAGGTTCATGAAAGCACAAGAGCGACAGGCTGAAATGGATGGGAGCTTAGCTCCTAACCTACTCATGCCCTTCCTAAGCTGTGAATCAAGCAAGCATGCCATATGGCTACTGAGAGAACACCTTGTACCCAACCTCACAGTAACATGCACTCTTTCTTTCATTCACTGAATATTGAACATATATTTTAATTATTAAACTGTCATGGAAGAAAAAATGTGAAACAGCTTCCAACTCATGTAGTCTTTAATTAGTCTCACACATATCACTTTCATCCATTCTAGATGCATGGATGATGACCTTTGGGGATTTTCAATAAGTGTGGCTTGCTTTGATAAACTGAGCCCATTAAAAGTTATGTAATGTAATGAAAAGTCTCTCATATTAGCATTCAGTATTAGAGCAACCTCTTATGGAGATTATATATATTTTTAAAAATCTTTTTTAGTGTACATTTGTACTAGAGACACCTCTTTTTGGTGTTGCATTGACAACTGGTCTGCTTTAGGATCCTGAAGTCTTTTCTAAGAGAGGTTTTTCATACTTGCGTCAAGCAAAACAATGATTTTAAAGGCAGAAAACAGTCTCTGTGGTCTGTTTGCCTACATACAGCATTTTTCAAGTGATTAAACGGAAGTAGTAAATACATGCTTTACGAAAAAGTGTACAAATAAAATTAAATGGATGGCAGGCATCCTCAGAAGTGCTCATAGTTCTTATATGGATATCAGAAAGTGCCATATTGAGCCATATGAGATCAGAATTTGAAGAAAATGCATAATTATCTCAGGAAGATAAATATATATATATATATTGGCATGCTGTTCTGAAACACTCTTGCATGCTCACTTCATAATGGTGACATAGCATTTGTCTTTTTATTGCCCCTCAACCAACTTGTAACATTTCATATTGGGAATAAATGTTATTTAAAGCAGCAGCAGCAATTTAAAACACAAAAAACACTTGCTTAAACTCTAGGTCATTTTACATACCTAAGCCTTCATCACAAAAACTTCACCTTTGGCTATCAAAGGTACTGAGGCTCATCCACACACACAGACCAATTGTATGGGGAAATACACCACCAAAAACCTACATGGAGACTGCCCTGTGGTTTTTAAGTTGTATAATACTAGGTGCTGGGAAAATGGTTTGAATACGTAAATATTATTAAAATATAAGATGCTATTTTCCCCTTTATTTCTAGTCTTATCTTTTCTAATCTTCTATAAACTGTAGTATGGGCTAGAGAAATACGAGCAATTTGGAATGAGTTCTGTCTTCTGCTGAAAGTGAGAAGCATTATAAAATTTTATTCAGCTATTCATTCAACGTGACAATACACTAGACCAAGGACCATAAGACTGACAATTTAAAGTCTTCAGATAATGTTAGGACAACTACTTGGTAGCAGAGTACATATCTAACAGCTCCAGTGCCATTAATCTGATGGAAAAAAAAAAAAAGAGAAGAGCTTCTTTTAACCATTTCTACAGTTGAGATATTTTGGTTAATTAGCTTTTGAATAAGATCTTGAAATTTAAGATGAACGATTTATAACCTAAATTGGGCAGCATGAAATCTCTGTGAACTAGTATTTGTAAGAATAGCAACCCCTCCTAGTAAATCTCTGCAGTTAATTTCAAAATTCTTACTTGACTCTGACATTTAAATATTCCTTTATTTTGATTCAAATTCCAGGAGTTGGTACATTTCAGTTACCTAAATATCCCATTTCTTCTATAACATATTTACATCTTGTAATAGCCACAATATAAAATTTTATATTTTGTTTAGGCATTTACATATACAGCTGCAAATAATAGCACAGAGAAACAAGTCTAGATTTTAACATTCAGTATAGAATGCAGTTTCTTGCAGAAGGGAAAAAATATTTTAAATAGAACACAAAGCATGCAGATTCAACTGGCTCGAGAAAATGAGGAATGCCACTATATCAAGTTTTTTTTTTTAGACTATTGCTTCATGTAACATTTCTATGTCTCAAAACATAGAGAGTACTGAATTTTGCTGCTATTAATTTCTAATATCTTACTAGAGGCATTATATAGAAAAATAGGAATTACCTTTAAAATTCTGGCACATAATTCCTAGATCAGATTTTTTTTCAAGACTTTCTTAGCTCATTTAATATTATGAAACTAAATTGTTAAGGTAAAGCAAGTTGAAAAATGCAACCAAAGTATGTAGTCCACGATGAGTAAGTTAGCTTTTTATAGGGACATTCCTGTTAAGATTTTAGACTCATTTTTAATCCAAAAACATAATCTATCCCACAATCATAAGCAAATCTTGTACAGATTAAGTACAATCTTCATATTACTTTTATATATAGAAAATAAATGTACATCATGGTTTCTAAGACTGACATACAACTAGAATATATAATTTGTCTAGAGCATTGCCATTTTGTTCTATGAAAAGGCTACTGATTAACACCAGACTACCAGCAAAAATCTTTTACAGAGTTTCTAAACTTTTGAGATTTTTGGCCTAAAGAATAGTGCATACTGTGTCTTAAGTTTTTAAGCAGAGCTCTTAATAGACCAAGTAGAATTTTCAGATAATAAAACAACAACAAAATAATGCTTTGTCTTCAGATCAAGTTTCTTGGTATAACAGGCTTATGCCACTATAAATACTTTAACTACCATGATGCAAATTTTCTCAAAATTTATTCTAACAGTGAAGTAAACAAACCTACATACATCTCTTTCTAACTTCATTTAATATAATTCCATAACTAGAGAAAGAAAGAAAAAAAAGTCTATTTTATTTGGGAAGCTAATGTCAAAAGTGCAATCAAATTAAAAAGTAGAATGCAGGTGGAACATAAAAACTCTCTTCAACCACCCACTGATCAAATAATTGCAACGCAAGTGCTGTTATTATCGCAGTTGCTTTTCTCTTTTTTTTCCTAATAAAATAGAAAGCCTTCAACTTCAGGTGATTATGAAAATGTTACCTTTACAAACTCTGTAATAGAGAGAGAGATGTTGCATTTCAGATGAACCTTTTGCTACTCTTAGGTTACAAATTTCTCCCAGACTATACAACTTGTAAGTGGGGAGATAGAAGTCTGAGATAGTGACCTTTTTCCTCATCAAAGGAAATTTCCTCAAAGAAAAGAATCTTTTGTAGTTAAAATAGAAGCATATGTTTCAAAACATTGGGATGAGAGAATTAATTAAGCATTAAACATAATAAACATTGAACTCTCTTTTTGTCCCACTCAATTTCACAGTAGTGTAATCGCATCAGTCTTCCATTTTCCAAATTCACCATTGTTATAGGAAGCTGAGTGAACATTAGTAAAGACCTTTTTTTTCCCTCAATGTTATGATCCTTAAAAACGATAACTGAAAGGATTCACAAAAGTATCAACAATGATGGATGTTACTATGTTCTTTGGAAACTCAATGTTAAGTATCAATGCAGCTAGGAACAAAGACAAAAGAAAGATCAGGATATGTGTTCTAGATAATAAGATCCAAAGTTTTAAAATTGACCTAAACCCTGAAGTTTTTTTCTTAGTCACTGTTGTTATCTACAAGCTGACACAAAATAATTCTTCAAGATTATCATTCTCTTGTTATTTCCACAGTTATAAACATTTTATATAGTACATTACATAATACATGTTATAACAATCTCTAATAACCACAGAACACGTTGCACTGCTGACTTAATCTGAAGGAAATATAATAGCTCTAAACAAGAGTAGTCCACCAAATTAGTAACTGTGAGGAAGCAGGAGAAATAGCCTATACTTTGCACCTGAAAAAAGCATTAAATCTGAAAAACAGCTAGCTTTGGATTAAACAAGAAAACCATATACAGACAGAAGTTCCTCCTTACTAGCTCTTAAAAACAGGCTTGCTTTTTTCTTAGAATGGAATTTGGTTCGCAGAAGATGGCAGAAAGCACCACCCACTGAATTCAAGAAGAAGCCTTCTTGACACATGCAGGATGTCAGGATTAAATGATTCCTGTGATCAAGTTATCGAGTGATTCAGGTCCCTCCCCCCCCCTCAAAAAAAAGGCCAAAATAAGGCAGAAATGGATCTACTGTTAAATTAATATGTCAAAAGAGCTCAAATGCTACAGCAGACCTGACCTGTGGGAATGTTACACCAACTTGGTAGAACCAGCTCTCTAGAAAAAAACTTCAATTTACAGCGCGCAGACTCATTATACGAACAAAAGCTCAGACACACAAATGATATAAACCACTGTGAACAATACAGTAAATTATGTGATTTTTGCTTTCTGTCTAAAGGCTGCAAACTATGCAGATCAGGAAGCTCCGTGAGGCTTTTCTTTGAGTACCTTAAGCTGACTATTAAAGATATTGAATGTAAAATTCCAGCAGGACTACCAGAGGGTTATCACAAAGGCTACAACAGACCCTCTCAAATTGTATCCTGGCAGATGACATATCCTGCTCAAAACTTGTTGTCCTCAGTATAGCAGAGCAGTAAAGAAAGCTCCATAATTTAAAAGTAAGAAATAGCTACTCTTCTCATGCAGAATCCTACTGTAAGCTGTATCATTTTGTTCGGACTTGTGGGTGCAAGTTTCCTCACCTGCAAAACAAAGCTAATGCTATCCTCCTCAGGTGTGTGTGTGTGGCGGTGGGGGAAGAAGTCATAGATGGGTTGTTAATTAACATTCCTTAAACACTATTTGTGTGTCAAAATATTCTAAGATAAATTGAAACAAATGAAATAAGCTGTCAAGAGTCATCATGGAAAGGATGTCATGATTAGGGTGCCTAAAGGTTTTTAAATCAAATTTAATGTAACTGTTTGCATTCTGGACAGAGGAGTGTACACTAGTGTGGCAAAACTGGCTAGTGACATAAATCTTTAGATTAGGAAAGTCCAGAAGAAGCCACCAATATTATACAGTTTGTCAGCACAATGGCAGATTGAAATTGCACAAGTCAAGTCACGCTGAGAAAATTTGCATGAGTCATATACATTGTTGAGTTTTAAATTAACTGTGTCTACTCAGGCAAAAGTCTTGACATGTCACTGCAAGTGAGCACACTGCAAACATAAATAGTGCTGAAATAGCTACAATAGAAATATCATCAAAATTATATTGGGTGAAGAGGGGGACAGAAAATAATGGAAAATATTTTGCTGTAGGAATGTTAATTATATTCTCCCAGATATTATTATGTTCATCGCTACATATTCCAACTCAAAGTGAAATATTTCACTAAAGGAAAGCTGCAGACGGATATGGAAATACCTCCAGAGGTAAGTAAAGAAGAAAATCATTAGAATAGCTTAGAAATGAAATAAATCAGAAGAGGCATTATATCCTGACTCTGTACAGAGCCTTTTGAAAAGCCTAAAGGTACCTAATGAGTGCCGAAGAAAACAGCCAGGCCAACTCATCCTTCTTCATTCAGGAACCAAAATTCAGTGGAGACTGAACAGAAAAAAAATTTAGGTTATTAATGTGAATAATGTACAAAATGCTACCATGAATAACAGAGTTCAGGTATTCAGTAGGATTAAGAAAAGAATGAGCATGATTTGTAATAGGATACACCACAGACATAATAAATTGCATATCATGATAAGGGATAGAACCCTGCCCCAACTTTCTATCTATCAGTAGTAAATATATAGACATTTATATTTAAGTTTACAGACTTTTTATTGGGTAGTCTTTCATTATGAAGCTTTGAATATATCTGTACTCTCATTCTCAGGCCAAGAATAACTTGTTAACAAGTCATAATATTTTTACTTATAGAACTTGTTTGTGCAAAACTTAACCCAATATACCTTGTCTGAATCTAGATGTCCATTCAAGGAGACAGTGAGTCACTCTAAAGTGTTTCTTTGTGAAGTGATGGAAGAAAATCAAAGGAAGATTGAGGAAAGAAAAAAAAAATCACTTCTGTTATCTCCTGTAAGGACATAAGGTCTTATCTCACTGTTGAGAAGACTGTGCCTTTATGTGAAGAGGTACTGTAAGAGCCAGCCAAAATCATGACACAGTCATTTAGTTCCAACAGCTGTGCACGACGCATCAAATATTCACCTCACCAGTACCACAGGAAAGTTGATCTTGCCATCTCTTAAAATCAAACAAAATGTTATGATTCTTTGTCACTCTTCCTCCTCCAGAAGCAGTATCAAGATTCACCTCAGCCCTTTTAACCACATGAATCAGAGCTGGCAGCAGCCAAGATTTTCCTTCCCTCCAACTATGATTCTTTCTTGGTCTTTGAAAGTCAATCGTTTGCTGTTTCTCACTGATCATATTGATTTCTTGACTTTATGAAAGCAATCTTATTCTTTTTGATTCCTTGGGAAAATGTCGTAAGAAAAAGAACTTAAGAGGTGTCAGGTTTTGGAACCAGTAGCATGTTGGAATATAAAACAAGAAGGTAATGGCTCAGCTTCTTATACAAAGAAAAGTTTAACAAACCCCTCTGTATTTTGGAGGTGGCAGGGATGGCAAATTATGTTTGAAAGGCAGGCACAAAGGGACACCTTTCTTCCTTACTCTTTCCATTTTCTGACATCTACAACTTGTTTGTTTGATCCCTTTTTCGGTTAATGCAAATGTCCCCAGATATCCTGCTGTTTGGCCTTTTTTTTTTTCCTGCATCCTGCATATCTGCAGTTGTAACCCAGAAATACACCTTTTTTTTTAGTATTTTCCTCATATTTGGGAAAGTAAATAAGTTGTCTCAAACAACTGTCTCTGTGACTGTTGTCTCAAAAGATTTTCCTCTTCTTTCATTTATCATGATCTATTAAAGAATCTATGATCTATTACCATGATCTATTAAAGAGTATCATTCAGTCTTTTAAAATTCTTGGGAAAGCAAAGCATTAGCCTTAAACAACATACAGAAGCTATCTTATTCCTCTAGAGAAGAAGAAACAGGCAATATGAAAGGACCAGTAAAATGGAAATGCACATCGCTGTGTCTTTGAAGCCAGGCGCTGCTGTGAAAGAAAGAGCAGCAGAGATGTTAAGTGGCAAGCAGAGCTGCAGAACAGTATTAATTCAACTAAAGAGATGCTGGTTTGGTTGACGCAGGCTTCAAAGTTTGATCCAGGTAGCACCCTGTTAAACCAAGAGACAAAAAACAGATGGGAAAAAACGTTAATGTACATTAAAAAAAAAAACCAATTGCCTAGACCACTCTCTGACAATGGGCACCTCTTAACTAACTGGGTTATGTGTCTGTGTTAATGATATTTGTCTATCTTGATAAGAAGATTTTGAGATTTTCATAAGAGACATTATATGAAATGTAATCTGTTTCTGTTAGAGGGCTGACACTCCAAAATGAAAAATACTTTTCTGCCAGGAAGATCACTAAGAGACAGGATTGTAAGGAGATATTGTCTGCTTATGTAGTCAATACCAGGTCTACATGAAGCTGCAGAATTGAATGGGAGCAGGAATCACTTAAGAGAGGATAAGTTCATTCTAAAGCAGAAATCGAAGAGAACCTTACCTGTCAGATGTTGGAGACAAAGATGACTCTTCCTGAATGTAATATTCATCTTGGCAATCAGTCAAGATTGACTGCAAATACACTGCTGGCAGTTTTTCTTGACAAAATTCCTTAAGCACTTAAAACATACCTAAAACTGACTGTTTTATTGTGGGTTGCATGCTGACATAAGGTGGGCACAGTCGTTCTACTGAGAGAATGGGACCACTATGATTTTTGCAATAAACACATAATAAATCAACACTTTTCATATAAACATTCTCTGAAGGGAAAAATAGAAATATTTTTCAAAAATAAAAACTGTTCATGTTCTTTAAAAAAGAACATAAGCACACTCCCATCTATAATAAATGATTAATTGAAAGTAAGTATCAATAGGAAAATCATACAACAGAGAGTTACTTTGATTATGAAACAGTCAAACCAAGTGACACACAAAGACAAAAGATGTGCCACGTGCTCTGGCCATCCCTGCTTGAGCAGGGCGGTTGGACTAGATGATCTCTAGATGTCCCTTCCAACCTCAACCATTCTGTGATTCTGTACAGTGATTCTGCGATTAATACAGAAATTAAACATCTGTGTACAAGCCAGATTTACATAGGGCACTGACAAAAGAGGGAAAAATCATTCTCCCATTTCATATCTGTGAGAACTTGAAGTTCATAGATTAGCAGACCTGGAAATTTATCTGGGTGCAGCTCGTGTTCCCCCACAAGGGGCAAAGTTCTCGGATCCCCCTTGAGGAACTTAACATGAGGACCATGCTTCTCATTCTATTTAAAATCACAGACATGATCTATTCCAAAAAATATCCATTATAATTTTATCCTCCCTGAAGATGTTATTAATGCTTATTTAGGTTGTGTCTTATTGCAGCTGAGAGCTCAGTCAAATATAAACTTGGATCTGCATTATGAAAATAACGATAGTGATTCTTAGTTTAGTAAAAAGTGCTTATGTTTAGTTATCAAGCACTAAAATATGAGACTTAAACACAATTTCGTCTCCCTTGTTTACATATCTTAAATCAAATTATTCTGCAATATAATAGGTTATCATGTAATAATACATATATATATACATACATGTATAAATGCTATCGTATCCATGGTGTTACCATAACCTATAAATGCATAAGATGCATTAATGTGACAGACAAAAAGGGTCAAATGGAAGATACGGGGAACATAGGCCTGTCAGTCTGACCTCAGTATTAGGGAAAGTTGTGGAGCAGATCATCTTGAGGTCAACCAAACAGCATGTGCGTGACAACCAGGGGATCAAGTCCAGCCAACATGGGTTCATGAAAGGCAGGTCCTGTCTGACCAACCTGATCTTCTTCTATGACCACGAGACTCACCTGGTGGATGAGGGAAAGGCTGTGGATATGGTCTACTTAGACTTCAGTAAGGTCTTTGACACAGTCTCCCAGTGCCCCTCACTCAAGAAAGACTTTAAGGCACTGGAACTAGCCCAAAGAAGGGCAACGAAGCTGGTGAAGGGGCTGGAACACAGACCTTATGAGTAGCCGCTGAGGGAGCTGGGTTTATTTAGTCCAGACAAAAGGAGGCTCAGGGGAGACCTTATCACTCTCTGCAACTACCTGAAAGGAAATTGTAGTGAGGTGGGGTCAGTCTCTCCTCCAGAATAACTGATGATAGGACAAGAGGAAAGGGCCTCAAGTTGTGCCAGGGGAGGTTCAGGTTAGACATTAGAAAGAATTTCTACATGGGAGAGTGGTAAAGCATTGGAACAGGCTGCCCAGGGAAGTGGTGGAGTCACCAACTCTGGCAGTGTTCAAGAAACAGGTAGATGAGACACTTGGGGACATGGTTTAGAAGGGTAGTGATGGTTTTACAGTTGGACTTAATGGTCTTGAAGGTCTTTTCCAACCATAATGATTCTATAATTCCAAATTGTCTAGGAAAAGATTTACTGCTGCCAGCATGAATGAATAAGATCTGATTTAATACAGAGATAATCCTTTCTAAGTCCTGAATCCCATTATTTCAAAATACAATGGGAATAACCATATTTGCATCCTGCTTGTTATTTTAAAACACTGAGTCCATATCAGACTTCAGTAAGGAAATAGTTAAAATGAAGCAAGAGTAAAGGTTTCTGAACAGAGTTCACTCAGTATTTGTGCTCTGTTGTCTCAGCCTTGATCTACAAAGCACCGGCTTGCCAGTCCACACACTCCACAAAGTAAAGGCCATCTATCACATCTTTTGCAATATATGTTTTTCCTATGCGGTCAGCCAGGGAATAGGATGGAATAACCCTGGCATTTGAGCCATGTGGGAATCCATGCTGTTTAATTGACAATTTAGGGACTGGAAGAGGGAAGGGATTCAAAAAACACTACTTAACCATCAAATATGAAGTGCTTAGTTCCAGTTAAACCCATTGTACGCATTTTCAAAACAGAAGAGGTACCTTTGTTTACATTGTGTACCTGCCAGTGTTTCCTTTCCACATAAAGTTCATCATTTAACCTCTGGTTTTACAAGCATTTTTATCTCAAGAATTAAGCAGGAACACTGTCAGGTTTAGAATTTAACTTAGCCTTTTTTGTATTTGCTTGTACTTGCTAAATACATAGAACAAAACAAATCTCTTGAACTGCATTTATTTTATAGTAATTTTACTGTGATTTGTTTTTCCACAGGTGATACTCATGCTCTGACCTTAAAATTAGTCTCTCGTTTTGGTTTTGACATTTTAATACTGATCTGTGTGTTGAGGAAGGAAAATGTGATGCAAACAGCAGTTTGCAGCTTACACATGCCCCTTAAATTTATGGAGATTTTGCATTTTTCCATATGCAGGTGATAACTGCATACACTACAAATCCAAGCAAAATTTAATTATGATAGGAAGGAACAACATAGTAATGAAAGAACAAAAAACCAAACACGCAGATTGTTGTTGTTACTAAGTAGTCAGTGTCCAGAGAACACAAAAATTCCCTGAGCTCACTGAAATAGAAGTAGTCCATAGGTGAATGCTGAATACTTTTACATCATTTTTCATCAGTTCTGACCATGAATGATAAAAGACTGTTAAATACTGCCCTTTTGGCCCTTTTATGGCCTCTTTTTCTCTCTCACTCAGAGGAGATTAAAAAAAAATAGGTAACAAGATCATGTCATTCAGAGCAACATTTCCTCTCCACAATGACTTCCTGCTGCTTTCTGACTACAAAAAGGCAGGTTATTCACCCATAAGTGCTACACTTTGAGATGCAGCACCTCTATGTCAATCATACTGAAGGCAATCCTCTAGCAGCCCCACTAGTTAAGGTGGTGCATCCTATGTCTCTGCATATGTTTGAGCCTTTTGGCCAAGACCTATGAGAGGCAGCAGCTCCACTCCCCTTTGCCCAGTGAGCTCGCTCTAGAGGAGAATTGCTGTTGACATCTGGGAGATGGAAGAACCTATGACTTAATGACAACATGGATGGATCAAAAACATGTCAAATGGTTTTATCATGTTTGGAAAACCGTGTCACAGATTGTGAGGAAGTTTACAGTTGTGTCAGGATGGTAAAGGCTGTGTTGCTGTAAACTAAGTGAGCCCAGGGTGGACAGTCGCCCAAATTAAAGGAAATAGATTGCAGTTTATGGTCTAAACATTACAGTCTTGGAATGAAAGAAAAATAAAAAAGGAAGAAATGATGGAAAAGTGTAAAAATTTAAGAGATTCCTCTAAGCATGAAATCTGTATGATGCTTGAAAACAAACAAACAAAAATCTATAATCAAGAAAGATGTGCAAAATAATATGTATACCGCCACTGAAGGGTTGAAACAGCAGTTGGGCTGAGACTCTTAGAGTCCAAATGGTTGTCTAGAGCGTTGTCAAAAAAACAGAGACACACCGAGCAAGCAAAACCTCTAACAGACCAGGAAAAGCTCACGTTACAGGATCAGCTGCCCTGTACGACAGTACGACAAAACCAGGCATCTGGCAACCACAACCTACAACTGAGATGCTTCTGCAGGGGATCTAACATCTGCCTTGCCAAGAAAAGTGCAATATTTGTATGCCATACAGAGCTCACAGGATGTGCATTTTCAGTACTGCAAACTTCAGTCTACTTATCTTTAATTTAGTAAAGCAGGTGAGGATTACTAATGCCAATGCTAAATAAGATGATCTACGTCATGATGATCAGATGACCCAAACAAACCTCTGCTGATGCAGGCTGGGCTAAAGAGTCCCACATGTGTCTATTCTTCTGAATGAAGGATTGCCCTGCCGAAGCCGGCTACAGCCAGAGTTCGGGGCCCTTGCCTGACAGATCCAGGAGCGAACTGAGGAACTATTTCAGAGTGACGAACCTAAGAAAACACATTCCTGGTACTAAAATTCTTTCAATTCCCCTTTAAAAAACATCTAACTAAATTCTCGGCTGAGTAGATGTACTTCATATAGTATTTCTCTAGAAGTATCATATATTAAATATCAATTATTATTTTAAAAACGAATTGTCAACAAACATAAGAATATAAATCAGATTCATGAAATAAGATGGTCAAATTCCCTGCTACAGTCAATGTTAAGTGATGGTCAAGGCAATGCAGTTGCAAGCACCAAAATCAACTTGTTTTGTTCAGTAATTCCTTGATTTTATCTGTCATGATTGTGCTCATCCTCTTGAAAAAAAATCTCAATTTAAGGCAAAAAATAGACCTATTTTTACTTAAATTAGACAATTTAAACAACAATAGAATATAGGAAATTTCCTCCATGTTTGGGATACAAAGTTGGGGAAATTTAGCATTATCATCTTCTATTCATTCTTTTGCGCTTTTAGTGTTACAACGTTTTTTAGTGATCATTTCTGTACTTGCCTTTCTAAAGCTTTCACCTAAAATAAGAAAAATAAGGAGCTTGCACTTTAATGTCTTGGCAGCATGCCTGTCACAGCACAAGAGAAAGATCTAAGTGAATGGTTTCCTTTGATATCTGTCTCTCACAGTATTGTGCCACATCTAGCAATGTGAAATGTAAAATAAATTTTAAAACCCTGTATTTTTTTTTTTTTTTTAGAAAAGGGCTCATGGAATTAAAGAAAAAAGAGTATCATTTTCACCCAGTGTTTTGAGAAAACAGACCTTTTTTAGCATTGAAATCCAAATTATCTTCCACAGAAGAATTCATCATGTCTGGCCAAGAAACTAATATTTTCTGTACGGAAACTAAATAAGAAACTAAACAAGGACAAATAAAATAGAAATTAGTATGTAAAAAAATGAAACAACACTGTTTCAGCAGTCTTCTTTTTTTCTGCTTTCCTTCTTTCAAACTGCTTTGCTAATTTTAAGGCTGAAGAAAGAAAAAAAAACCTTCCAGAGATAATTCATCTGTTATAATAAAGAACTCTGTCTATTAGAACTCTGTCTATTTTAAGACAATAGATAGGCTCTGATATGTTGAGCAAGCAACACCTGTCTTCATATAATGACATTTTTTCAATCAAGTAAAACTCCTCTTAGGGTCTATTTAATCCAAGTAGAAATATTATTCTAACACCCAACTTTTTAACATTGCTGGAGTGTTGGACTACAAATTTTGAACAGAATCATTTCCTTCTTACCAATATAGTGCCTAATATAAAGTGTAAAGTTCCATCAATCCCCCTCTTCCCTCCAACTTGTTTAGAAGTAGAGAAGATTGTTTAGGTGGAAGGAATTATTCCAGGCTCAAGGTTGCATTCATGCTTCTATTTTTAGCATGCCTATTATCTACCTCATTAATTTTTTTTTGTTAAAGAACTCATCTGAAGAGGAGTGAGATAATTTCTTCACCCTGTTCCCTTCCATAACCACAATCCTGACAAACTATTAACTTTCAAATTATAGTTTGATAATGAAACTTTTTAAAATTGTCAGTCATGGTCCTGTTCAGTCTAGAACCTCAGCTCTAACAACAATTATTGTGAAACATTTCGGAAAACCATAGAAGTGATTACAAGATAGCAATCCACAGTGGAAATCTTCACAACAAACCCAGAAATAAAAAAAAGGGCAAGATGAAATTTAATTGGCAAATGTCCTTCCTTCACAAAAATGTTTTCAGAAATTGAGCTTAATTTACCTACATAACAAATAATAAACTTGGCCTTCTCAAGTTGTTGTTATGAATAGTTTTGATAGTAGTCTCATTTTGTAATTTGATTTTTGAAGTGTTTATTGCTTTTTTTTCAACAGTGTTCGGAGACGAAGAGACTTAGGATAAAAAATCATTTTTCAAACATATGTATATATGTATATCAGTATGCAAGAATCTTAATAACTGCACTGATTTTTTAAAGTATTAGCTCTCTTCACCACCATAAACTACTTGTCAGGAATAAAGTCGTCGGGACAAATCATATTACAAACTTTTTTTTTTTTTTTTTAATCAATGGTCAAACTTTGTCGTCGTTCCTAATTCTGAGCCAACACAGGTCTAGCGTATCAGTCTAGCCAGCAAGTAGCAGAATAGAGATATGATGAATAAAATATATTCTGCTACAGGGGTTTGCTATGTAGAATTATACAAAGAAAATCAATGTCTTGAAACAAAACATGGTTATTAATGCAAAATTTAAAGATACTAATGCATATAGCAAACAAAAAAAATGTAAATACAGAAAATATATGCCCCAGCCCTATGAATTAGGTAAAATACAGATGAGAGAAAAATGCTTATGAATCAAACACAACAACGTAGGGAAAAGCGATCCAGAATATTTGTTTTCAGTCTGAGTTTGCTGAATTCAGAACAGGAATATGTACTTGAGTTGCTTCAAGTTAAAAACCTGAATAGACAAGTTAAAAGAAAGAACCTGAGGCCTTAAGGAAATTAACACACTTTTGTTGCCATGTTTTTTTTTACAGCAGAGATCAAAACTAAATCCTCAGTTGCCCTCACACCATCCTCACCACAACTCATAAGAACTTTTGAAAGAGTGAACATGCTTACTGAGCTAAATCATGAAGTCAGAATTGGGAAATTTATATATACAAAAAAAAAGTCAACACTGAAAACACACTCTAAAAATACAGAAGCTTTTTACTTTGAAAGTCCTTTTTTGAAAACTTATTTAATTTTAATTACATTTTATAAATTTTTATTTAAAGGTTTTCTAAAATTTTGAAATGAAAAGCACTTTTGAAGCAGTAAATGAACCATACAATCACACTGAAATATGTGATCTTATTTGAAAGCTTTGTCACTACTAAAAAATTTGAATGGAAATATCTGTCAAAATGACGCAATTTCATTTTTGATGGATCACCATCTTGGCAAAAAATAAAATAAAGACCTCCTGACAAGCCTTACATGGAAGACTATTATGCTATGACTGTAAAAAGCAAGAAAATGCTTCTCTAAAGTGTCATCTTCATATTTGAAGAAGAAAAAAGGCAAAGGTAGAAATAGAAAGTGACAGTAATGACACTACTTATGATAATAATCATAATAGAACAAACAATAGTTTTACCTGTGGGGAGAAGGGACAGGGCCCTTACTGACTCTTAGTGCCTCACCTTTAGCTACTGTATTATTACAATTAATTTGTTTTCAGCCATAAGCAAGAAAAATAGAATTATCTGGTGCAGATACCATTTTTCTTATTTCTGATTAAAAAAAAAAAATTAATATAGAGCTAAACCAGATAAGAATGAAATGCAGCAGCCCAATTCTGTAGAGTACAGTACCATCTTTCCTCGTACTACAAATTAACATGGAAATTAGACTGGAACTTAGGAAAAGATCTCCTATCACCCCTGTGATATCTCATATTAGAGTGAAATCACCTGGACAAAGTGACCAAACAGGAGAAGAGCTTGGAAATAGCAACAGAACCTCAAAATGCACACAAATAGCATAACCCTTTTTCTCATTTCTTCCTCTGCTCTATCAGTCTGCAAAGAATTTTTGGGCCATTTAGAACAACAGATACCAAGAAAGTGTAAAATTAATTACAATTAATAAAGTGAAACATACATTCATATTAATTTTTATATAAAGCAATTCACATGAAACTCCTGAAATTTTAGTGTTAGAAAAGGAAAATGGTCTAAACTATTATTTCATTCTTTTGAAGAATGAGAGCATGAAAGGAATTAAGTTTCTCTTGGATTTATTTCATCACTTTTTTCCTGAAATCTTGAATTTCAAAGTATAAAAAGAGTCTGACAGAAATGTCAGGATCTCGAACTATAGATTCTTGATATAAAGTGTTCCAGTAAGCGGGTCAGAGATAGCAGGGCTTAAGCCAAGCATTATTTTCCTCAATTGCTTTTATTAGGTGATGCAATGTCAGACAGCAACGCTCCTTGTGACATGCAGGATGCGTAGGATAAGCCAGAAAACCACATCACTGACTGCCTCCTCTAACAAAGGCTTTCAAGCAAAGCAATGCCAATGATCTCATTAAATCCTCTTTGACCTACTCTTACTCTAGTCATAATGGATAAGCATAGTACTTAGGTACTTAAGTTATGCTCATCTGAAGACTTCCTATCTTGATGTAGACACACTGTAATGGACCCATTGCTTTAGAAAACTTACGATATTCCACCTCTGTGCTTCTCCTAAATACTTATGATTCTGTAAAGCAGTATTAGCATAAAATGTGTCAAACTATTTTAAAACTGTGACTACTTCAAGGCCTTCTAGTATGTGATCTATAGATTTTTTAATTGAGAATGGATATACTTATATATTCTAAAGTATGTGTATACAGCCATTAATATATGCATGTCACACACAGCCTTTCATATTACTTTGCTAGGAATAGTTAATTTGGCCCAAGTAAGAAGATTTGCATCTAAAAGTGCTAGTCACTTGGAACCCTGAAGGATTTGGAGGAGTTTAAGGAGCTGATCCAAAGGCAACAGAAATGGAGGTGGCTATGTCTTTTGATGCTTCCTCTTAGACTGCTAGACAGTCGAGTTTATCGCCCATTTATGCTACGTAGAGCATGCTGTGGTTTAGACAGCATTTGTCCAATACTGCTCCACAAAGGTCTTTGAAAGTGAAAAAGATTATGAAGAACTATTATAAGGAAAAGCAGAAAAAAAAAACCTTTAAGAAGCAGCAAATCTCTATCGTACACAATTCAAACAAAGATAAGAATAAATTATTTCAACTAACTATGTCAAGGAGTGGGAATCTACCTTTGTGTCCCTGATGCACCCCCTTTATTCAAGAATTTTCTTCGGGAAGTATTGATGCTTGGAAGCCTCACAGTCATTGAGGGAATATATATTTTGAGAAAATAGTCTCCTGTTTGGCCCCAAAGAATATTAGTGGACAGAGTAAGTCTCAGAAAAAAATAAATTTAAAGTTGACTAGTGCTGGATAATTTTTCTCCTGCTAAGTTTAAATGTTTGTGTGTGGAAATGGGGTTCTTTCCACTGAACAAGGCAAAACACTAATTTAGCAATTATTTATCCAATAGGATTGGAATTACTCACAGAAAATGACTGTAGCTACTCATCTTAGCTATTATTTGATAGTTCATTTACTAAGTAGCAAAAATATCTAGTGAAATTCCAATGAGACATTAAATACAGGTATATAACATTTTACTGAATGACAGAATAAAACTCAAAGTGGGCACATAACAGACAGTGGGCCTGATTAAAAAAAAAAATCTAACTTTACATCTTTACACATTTGCTTAAACTTGAATCTGAATATTTTTAACTGATCAAGATAAGTTTAACTGAAAATGCAGAATTTAATCCCAAAGAGGTTGACCTTCATTGAATTCATCATACTTAAAGATATAGTTTTGTGTAGGCTCTCTTCAGTAAAATCAGAACTAACTCTTCTCCCTGTACTGCAAGAACTTGGCTTATTTACTTGAAATATCTGAAAACAAAGCAGCAGTGCATAGAAGATGGAGAAAAGAGAGAGGGGAGAAACTCTCCCCCCACAGAGCCGAAAAGTAAAGAATGAATTGAAAAAGGCAATATCCCATCATTCTTTAATTACTAGCATTTGATACAAAGAAAACAAAAACATTTTTCCTCTTAAATTTTCTCTAAGAAATACTTCTTAAACATAGCTTTGCATGGATGCACCCACGCACCTAATAATTATAGAACTATTTTCCACAATGTCCTTAGGAGACAAATAGTTTAGAACTGGAAGCTGTGAAAGTATTGAACAAAGATTCAATTTCTAGCCCTGATTTTCCCAAGGAAGGGAAAAAAAATCCCTCTCCCAAGGAAAAAAACAAACAAGCCAATCAGAAAAACAAAACAAAAAACCCACCCACATCTAATGAGAGATGACCTAGACTGAGACTCAAGAGCTGCTGAAACATGAGTTAATAAAAGCAATAGGACTGATGCACTTTGTGATTTATACAGGCTGAAACTGAGACGAGAGTGGGAAGAAGGGAACTGACTGAGTTGAACACACTTCCTCTTGGTGCGGGGATGTGGGGAGAAGATTTGAAAGATAAGAACAGGAAGAGACATGGGAATGGAGGCAAGCAGCAGAAAAAGAGGTCTTGCCAAAGTAGCAACATGCTTCTCTGTTCCCTTTCCTCTCCCTCCCCCACCCCCTTGTAAAGAACAAAGGTTAACAAAAATGATATTCTGAAGCAGTATCGTAACTTTGCATACAGCAAGCAACTGAATTATAAATAAAGGTTCTCAACAGCATGAAAGTGAGTTTTCTTGTCTTTTCAAAAAGCATCCAAGAGAGTCTTGTGTGCACAGTTCTCTGCAATATTGCCCCTAAATGACTAGGTGACTTGTGAATTTAGTAAATACGCACAGCCGCATCAGGCACAACATACTTTTGTTTCCAGAAGTCAGAAGAGTAGGGAAAAAGAAAGGAACTGAGTAATCTTTCTAGGTTGCCTGACTATAGCTATGGAAGTTGAGAAGACTTGCCATAGAGAATGAAAAAGCAGGAAAATGCCAAGCATTAACACATCTTTAGTGAAACTATGGAGTTTTTTAATTAAAAAAAAATCTCTGCATTATCTTTTCCTATCAGGATTTATTATTATATTGCTATAATAATTATTATGCCAAATTAACTGCCAGCTCTTAAAATAGAGGTAGTTATTTCAAACACAGAGAAATTTGACTCATAGGTAAAATTCAGTGCTCTGAGACTGAGATTAATGAGAAGACTGTACTGAAGTTTATTGCTAGGGTTAAAAACATGAAAACAGGGAGCCCATAAGGGAAAGAAACTGAAAATTTCACAATACTAATATTGACTATCAACAGATCCAGAACAGCAACAGAGTCATACTGCATAGGAGACCAAATACGTGATAAGTGTCCAGAAAGACACTTAATTAAGTTTACGGAGAGTTTAGAAGTCCTGTTGTTGACGGTGAGGCTGGATCAGAAATTGACGCAGGAAGTTCTGGTCCAGGCTTTGTTGTCATCTGTTACAGTTTTGAGGATTTTTTCCTTTCTCTCATGAATTTCATCTGCTCTTTATACTGTCATGTATACATAGACAAAATTTTCAGAGCCATGTTTTGACACATTACACATTCACACATGGAAAGTCTGGGTTAAAGAACTTTCAAATCAGCTGCAGTCATTTTGAATACAGCACCCATTCTAAGCAAATAGCCTTTTGAGAACAGTATGGGGGAGGTCAGGGATAAGTCTTCAGCACGATCTAGAAGAGAGATCTTACATTCCCATACAGGAAAAATCCCCCATAGCAGTAGCATCTTGCCTCTTTGAGGGACTGTTATCTTCAGCCTCCATGGAATTTCAAGTAGCATGCTTAACCTTCCCCTTGGGAAAGGAAAATACAAGCTGGCATAGTCCTTGAAAGATTTCCAACAACTGCTTGAGGTGATTCCCATAATGCAAATCAACAATAATCTTCCCTTGTGCCTTTGTATTTCCAAGTTCCTCTTATTCCCCTTAAACAAATTGTGAATTTGATTATTTTAACAAATTACAACAGCATTTTTATGCAGTTCCCTTCTATCTTCAGTGAAGCATATCATGTCCAAAATTAACACAGCCTGATGTACAATAGAACATTAGAAAAATTATGCATCTTTTTTTCCCTTAGTAAAGCTGCTGCCACCAATAGTAGACTCAGATTTGCCAATTGTAATTACAACTCTAGGATTTTATTGTCAAATACATTTCCCAGATAAATGGCTCTTGCCTTTTCAATGATTTTGACTGATGGGCTGAGGATGGAGTTTTTTTTTTTTAAAGCTGGAATGTATAGGGTAATACAAATTCTCAAGCTATACAAAGCATTTTTATAAATGTATTTTTATTTTTAGTACTTTTATCTACATGGCTTATTTTACATGAATCTGTACTGCCTTGCAGCAAATCAGATTCAAGTGTATCATTTGTGAGCTACATAGAGAGGCAGCAGTAAGAGCATTAATCTGCTCTTTTCAGCACACTAGGTCTCAAGGAGCTCCCACAATCCAACATTAACAAGCTATTTATTTCATTTACCATCTTAATGATTAAAAAAAATAGAAAATGATGATTGCTTGTTTGTTAATGAAGGGGTGCTGTGGTTAACCACCGGAAAGACTATTAAGTTTCATAAAATTGCCCTTGAAATTCGACACTTTTAACACCGCATCTGATGTGCTGTGCTAACAATCCAAAATAAATTAAGATCAATAGAGGTTTCACCTAACTCACCACTAGATAATTTCATGGATTTGTGTAAGAAAACAAAAATAAATGTAGAATCATAAAAAGAGAAGTATTAAAGCTGATTAAATCACTGAGCATAGAAAGGTGACACAGATCCAGTCTTCATTCCTATCAATGGTGTTAAGTTAGCTGCAGTATAAGAATATGTATCTATATTTTTGAATGCAGCATCCGATGCATTTTGTCTACTTATCAGTGAACCTGCAGATCCTTGTCACGTTAACAATAATCTTAATAAAAATAGAAAGCAAAACAGGTTTTTGAGGCAAGCTCCCCACTCTTACTATTTCCCTTACTCTCTTAGAATAAAAATGGCTTTTGACAGCAGATCACTGAAGTAAATTATGTTTCTGGTTACACTACATTGTCCACTGGTTTCATCCAGTCCCAGAATCTGTGAACTATTTTTTAATTTTTTTTTAAAGCTACTTAAATCTGAATTGGTGAACTCTCCAAATAGCATTACAAATTCCATCCTGAAAAGAAAGATAGCTAGAGGTATAATATAAGCTTGATGTCATGGCAACTTTTTAAGGCACTGGGTCTGAAATGGCATCCCCAGGTAAGAACCTGGATTCTAAAAATGAGAGTCAGAAAAGCCCCAGCTCTGGTAACCGGTTCGGGTGTAATGTTAGCAAGCTGAGTGGAATGCTCAGGAAGGAGACAGGTTAAATGACTCTCCTAGGCTCTGGTCCTATAGATACCTAGGTCTCAATACCTCTTCCATGCAAGACTCACAGTCCCGATATCTCTTGAAGGTAGAAGCCTCGGGGCTTGTCTTTCTTCATGGAAAAAAGTTGTTTCTTCCTTTCTAAGCCACAAGAAGCTGGAAATGCAAGTGGAAGAGTGTATTTTGCCACAGCCTAAGGCTTACCACAATGCAGGAGCCAAGCTGCTCAACAGCATCAGGACTAACATGTTTCCAGAGCTGCACAGAAAAGAAACTAACTTTGAAAGTCACTCATGGACTGTCAGTAGCTGGACAAGAGTATCTGAGTATCTAAGTTCTGGCCTTAGGTAAGGCTCAGGCATCTAAAACCCAGCTCTGAGTCCATGGATTTAGACATATAGATAGACATATAGTTTAGACATAGTTACAGAAAGGGAATACCAGATACACTGAAAATATTTTAGTTGTCTGTGGATATATATATTAAAGTACTCCTGTATGATTATCTATTTTGCTCACAAATTCCTGCAAAGAGACTGAAATTTCAAATATGTCAAAGGCCAATTCATGCTAATGTATAATTTATATACAAAAAAAAATAGAATATAAGTTGATTTGGGGAGTTTATGAAGTTTGTGAGCTCTTTCAATAAATTGGCAGAGTTTATGCTCTCTGTAAACACTTCATTTCATGGCTCATGATTTTTACAAGCCACTCTGGAAAAAAATGGCTCTGCTTATATCTGAGGAACATTCTGAATGATGAGCAAGAGACGAAGATGTAACCCTAATAATATTTCTAGCACTATGCCAACTGTCGCATCCTCACCTTCTAATTCCTTCCCATTCCTAAGTGAGATACACACACACACACACACACACACACACAGAGACACTAACCCATCATTTCTTTGCAAAGCTCACGTCTACGGCTGAGTGCCACTTGAGTCACTGAAAAAGAATTTATGATCCCTCTATAAAAGATGCTATAAAAATATAAAGTGATGCTTGGAGGAATTGAAAAAAATAAAGTCATTTGAGAATATTCAAACTTGAATTTGGAGTTACAACAAAAAGTCATCGCAGCATGCACTCTTCTGATTTTCATAATATTTGTACAACATATTAACATTTTTATGTTGCAGATTCAAGTTTTCAAGTACAAGTGGTTTAAGCAGCAGCTATTTTTGGAGAAAGCTAGGGGATTTTTTCAAAGTTACTTAAGATACTACAGATTGAAGTTGGTTTCTAGACTTTTGCTCAAATCTAGCAGACATGCCAGATTGAATATCTTCACTTATATGACTAGTTCTAATATGGGTTTTAATACCAAGAGTAATAAAAAGGGTGTAAAAACAAAGAATACTTGGATGACTGTGTATGGAGAGTGGCCATATGGAAGAAAATTTAAATATACCCAGAAGTCTTTGCTCAGAACAGCAGCCAGACCTGAAAACAGGTGAGATTGAAAGTTTTAATGCAATATAAACTTCCTGTCTCAGACCAGATGAGGATTTACAACAGTCTTTACAATAGAAAAAAATAACTACACACTATTAATAAGTGAGATATAATAGGTTTCCACTCAGTTATAGCAAAATGAAAAACCGGAATTAAAAAACAGGTGTGTTTATTGCTAATAGATAAAAACACTTCATTTGATAATTTGAAAATTATTTTGATGAAAAATTAACCCCAAAGTACACTTCTAGCCTCCAGCAATAACAAATAGTGACGGGTTTATATCTGTAACTAATTTTATTGCTATTACAATTTTAGACTTTTTGTTGTTCTTGTATGCCTTTTTCTTTACAAAGCTGGAGTTAAGTGTCTAAAAGCAAGCAGAAAAGCAAAACTTGCTGATTAAGCCAGGGCAGGGCGAAAATTCATACAAACCCAAAAACTCATCGCCACCAAACTCAAGACATTTTAATTTTGCTATCTGATTATTCTATCTGATGTCACTGATCTCAGCGATGGATTTCTTAGGGGATTGAAACAATGAACTAAGAAGAGTCTCTACACTGGCCCATAAACTAGAACATGTGAAACAAGAATATTAGGTACTTCAAACATGAAAAGAATTCTCAACTACACACACTACAAAAATAAATTTCTATCCCACGCTACTCACAGGGACTCTCATAGACAAGGAAATCATGAATTTCAGTCCAACTCAATGTGGCCATTTTTTCTTCCTACAAATACAAAGTTACCATATACATTTTCCAGCTTATAGAATCATAGAATGCTTAAGGTTGGAAGGGACCTCTAGAGATCATCTAGTCCAACCCCCCTGCACACACAGGGTCACCTAGAGCACGTGGCACAGGACTGCATCGAAGCAGGTTTTGAAGATCTCCAGAGAAGGAGACTCCACAACCTCTCTGGGCAGCCTGTTTCAGTGCTCTGTCACCCTCACTGTTAAGAAATTTTTCCTTAGGTTCCTGTGGAATTTTGATGCTTCAGTTTCTGGCTGTTTCCTCTAGTTATGTCGGTGGCCACCACTGAAAAGAGACCAGCACCATCCTCCTCACTCCCTCCCTTGAGGTACTTATAGACACTGATTAGATCCCCTCTCAGCCTTCTCTTCTCCAGGCTGAACAGGCCCAGCTCCCTCAGCCTCTCCTCATAGGGCAGATGTTCCAGGCCCCTGATCATCCCTGTAGCCCTGTGCTGGACTCTTTGAGCAGCTCCACATCCCTCTTGTACTGTGGAGCCCAGAACTGGACACAATGCTCCAGATATGGCCTCACCAGGGCTGAGTAGAGGGGCAGGATCACCTCCCTCGACCTGCTGGACACGCTCTTCTTAATGCACCCCAGGATCCCATTGGCCTTCTTGGCCATGAGGGCACACTGCTGCCTCATGGTCAACTTCTCGTCCACCATGACACCCAGGTCTTTCTCCGCAGAGCTGCTCTCCAGAAGGTCGGTCCCCAGCCTGTACTGGTGTCTGGGGTTATTCCTCCCCAGTTGCAGGACCTTGCACTTGGCCTTGTTGAATTGCATGAGGTTTTTCACTGCCCAGTTTTCCAGTCTGTCCAGGTCCCTCTGGATGGCAGCTTAAAAGATTTAAAGAAAAAGTCTTCAACACTGATAGAGAGAAAGTAATTATTAAGTTTTCAGGAGTAACTACAATGGCCTTGGAGAAAGTTATACAGATTAGATATCCCACAAACTGACCAAAACTGATTTTGATCAAACTTTTACATTAGCTATCCTTCTCAATAATGCTTTTGTTTGTTTGTTTTTGTTATAATTCAGCAATTATGCCATGCATAGAGGAGGTGTAGGAAGGAAGCAGGAAAACATTTTATTCCCACTGTTCAGTGCAGGAACAGATTATTACTTTAGCATGGAAAGGCCTAATAGTCATGAAAACATCCCCCCTGACGCCATACAAGCTTTTAAATTTAACCAGAGCATAGAATGACCATTTACTAATCTAGTGAAAACTTATGGAAAAAAAATCAAGACTGTTTCCTACAAAAAGAGGTAGAATATAGGAAGAGGGATATTATTTATATTTCCTGTCACTGAAAATGAGAGTTTTCCTTACAATATGATTTATGTTCTTAGATTCACTCAGAGACAAATAAATAGTAATTCTGTATCCTAGGAAATTCCTTTCATATTTAATGAGAGCAGAATATCTGAAGTACCCTTGTTCTGCTTAGAAAAGAAAATATGTCAGTACAGAAAAAAAAAATACAGATATAAAAATTCCATCTTTGTCATTGAAAGGCCCAGGAACTAGAATAAGTGATCTTATAACTAGTTCATCCTAGAGTTTGTTCATGAATATACTACACTACAAGTAACTTATGTTGTCCTTTTTCCATTACCTTTTGCCAAAGTAGATTAATATTAGCAAAGCCCAGACTGTTTTCATTATTTGGTCATATTAGCATTTTTACATGAAAATAAAAATATCACAGGTTTACTTAATCAGAAATCTAGAGGTTCCCACCCAAACCAAAACAAGCATATATCTGAGTATTGCATGGCAACCACACAGTTAGATGATATCCAGAAACATGATCAAGAAAAATCACCCTTAGTTATCTATTTTGTAAGCAGAGTCCTGTACTCTAGGGAGTACAGTATAGACTACAGGTTGACCTGCAGGAAAGGAGCTCTACAGAGAAGTCCTCTAGGCCTCCCAAGTCCAGCAAGCTGACCAGGAGCCAGAAGTGTGCTCTTGGGACCAAGAAATCCAATGGATTACATTAGGAAGAGCATTGACAGAAGGCTGAGGTTGCTCAGCCCTGAAGAGGCATCACCTGCAGTACCGGGGCCAGTTATAGGCTCCCCAAAACAAGAGATACATCGTGTTACTGGAGCAAGTCCAGCAAAGGGTTACTAAGATTAAGGGACTGAAGGATCTCACATGAAGCAAGACTGAAAGCTGGGCCTCTTCAGCCTGGAGAAAGGAAGAGGTAGCGGATTCTTATCAATGCGTGTAAGTATCTGAAGGGAGGATGCAAAGAGCATAGGACTAGACTTTTTAGTGTTGCCCAGTGAAAGGATGGGCACAAGGGGCACAGCCACGAAACCGAGAAGCTCAAACTGAACATGTTACTGTGACAGTAGCATCACTGGCACAGGTTTCTCAGAGATGCTACACAGTTTGCCTTCCTTGGAGAGATTCAAAGCCATCTGGACAGGGTTTTGGGCAATGAATTCTAGCTGACCATGACTGAGCAAAGCAGTTGACAAGGCAATCACCAGAGGCCTCTTCCAATCTCAACTTCTCTGTGATTCTCAGATACTTCTGAATGGATTTTTGTCTTATTTTACTACTGTACGTATTCAATTAACCACATTCATTAACATAGTATGTTCATTAACAAATATGACTCTTATTGGGGTCAAATCACTGTCAAAATTGCACCAGAAAATTCCATTAACTATTACAATAGTTATCATTACCATTCTTTCTTAACCCTACTCACTATTAACAAAAAGTAATTGTAGTTCAGCCCTACATTAACAGAAACATCCCACCTGTAATTTCATTTCTAACTAACAATGTCAGTATAACCTTTCACATTTAGCTTCTATACAGTCAACACTGCAATTTCATTAATGCAAGCAAGCTACTTGAGCCTCAATTTTTCCTACTTGCCTTTCTGGACAGTTAAAACATTGTAATATAATCTGCCTTTCCTTATCTGATGCTTTTAAAGAGTACAAATATTGCACCATTTATTTACATCTCTGCCAGAGCTACAGGCTACACTGCATAACAATCATATAAGATGGTCCCTCCTCCAAGGATCTCACAGTAGGAGACCAAATAAGAGAAAAAAAAACCCACCAACAGCAACAGAGATCCAATGAATGAAACTGAACTTGCTATCTTGGGGATTTAAAGAAAACCCACAATCTCCTGTTGAGTGAAAAACACAAGACCAAAGAAACAGGCAGCTTTGTTAGTGAGACTTCCACATTTTAACACAATTCATGGCAATAGGTGGGAAAATTAGTGAGAGTGCACAAGGCATTAAGTGCAGAGTAATGAGAGGGCAACACAATGAAATCAAAGGTGTCAGACACTTTTATTTTTTCAACGCTTCCTGTTATATTATGTCATTCCTCTTGTTCTTTTGAATTTAACATTCTTTCAAGAATCCATAGTCAACAAGAAGTATAAAGGCAGCCAGTCAAAGTTTATCAAAGCAGAGATTCTACTAACTGCTTACCTTAAAAAAGTGAGAGTTGGACAAGTGGCACAACAGTGAAACTAGGACAACATTAAAGTGAGAGGTCAGTGAAAGCAAGAGTGAAATTAGTACGAAAGTATAGAAGTTAGACCCATTTAGCTACATAAGTTTGAAAAATACCTTAAAATTCAGTAATTCTCTCACTTTATTCCCTCAAGATTTCATTTCTGAGAGTAGTACCTATGTTTTTAGATAAACAAGGAAAAAACTATGAAAACAGCTTCTGAAGGAAAAAGAAAAACTTTAAAAAATTACAGTAAGATTTCTTCACCTCCACACTTCAGAGACTTTCATTTTCTCTATAGTCCTAAATAAGATTTTTGAATACAAGATAGCTCTCTGAAATATACTTTCACATTAGTCAGGCAATGTGACAAGAAAAATCCATTCCTAGCTTTTTACAGGTGAATTAGCAGTCAAGCAGGATTTTGACACTTTTGCCAGAAGAATATTTCTGAATGATGGGAACAAGTGACATTTTTTTTTGGGTCATCTAC
This sequence comes from Tinamus guttatus, assembly GCF_000705375.1. Next base: position 109,314 of record NW_010582685.1, read on the forward strand.
AGTGTCTTTATTTCTCAAAAGATGCCACAATACATCCTCCTGTGTGAAATCGGAAAGAGAACAGTTTGCTGCCATAAAGGTATAGAGCAAGCATAGAACATTCGTTCTTTCATTGATTTTCATCAATAATGTGAACAGGAAACTTCAGGGGAATAAATATTGTATTCTGATGCTGAGCAAACAAAAATCACTCTTTTATAAAACAAAAGCTGAAAACACAAAAACAGCTTCAAATATTACAATGTTATGTTGCGAAAAATTTTGCATGAAATCATATCACAACCACTTCAAGGATAAAAATGAGAAAGTAACATTAACCAGAGACTTTGTTTATTAATTACGTAACAGATATTGAACCAATAATTCATAATAAACATAATACCTAGTCTCAGGAAAGCATAAAAATAAAACAGGGGGAAATAGAGAATTATGCATGAAAATACTATAAGCCTCTCAGTGCTTCTAGATTTTATATTTAGATTAGGTAGTATGGTGTAGTAGATAGTGTGGACCCTTGGGCAATTTGCCCTGGACCTAACTATGCCTCATCAACTGCTAGAGTGATATGAATTATACTACTTGCCTACATTTTCCTTTCCATAGCAATACAATGGCATTGAAACAATTGGAAAATGCCACTCAAACTAAAATAAAAAACACCACAAAAACACTATGCCACCTTTGAACTTCACTGCCTCTCATCCTGTTGGGCTCCCACTGCTGCACAGCTTCCAGGCTTGAATGCTATGAACCCAAGCACTATACCAAGCTCAGCTGAGGCTACCTACCTTATAATCTCCTTAGCTCTTGACTAGCAGCCAATTCTTCAAACATGTTGCTATTTCATCACATGCCAGTGTTTGACTGGTGGCTGCCAGGAGCTTTCAGCTGCAAGCACAGACTCAGTAGTGCAGCTATCAACAAGAACTGCATCTGGGCATTGCCTTTGGCTACTGAATCACAGACCCTGATTGACTTGCTGACTTCTCTAGCTGTTACCCATTCCATGAGCTGGGACCCCAATGAGCTGCACTCAGGCCAACATCAAATTTAACAACAATCCCCTTTAAGATTTAACAATCATTTAAATATTTTTTACTTAATGTTTTCACTTAATTCTTCACGATCAGAAGTTGCAAGAAAAAGTGTGAAAGCTCTCCAGCAAGGGACATCTCCAGCTAAACACCTGTGTAGGAACAGAGCCTGGTAATCCGTGCTAAAACAACAGCCTAAGTACAACATCACTTCTTGATTGAAAGAAACATCTCTGTTTCTTTCAGAAACAGTACACAGGTACAGTATCTCTGGGTACTCAGTTCTTTGTATCTAAGGTTTTATTTCAAAGCAACCTTCAGAATTTTTCTTTTTTTGAAAAACAGATTTTTTTTTTCCTCTAAGTCAGTTCAAGTAGGGAAATCAAAGGATTACTAACTCAGACAACATGTGTCAAAGGTTTCTGACAGCAACTAATTCCTCTTTGCATTTCTTTTCTCCTGCTCAATTGCAATTATATAAATGTCATTCCATGTGGGCAGTCTGGGAAGAACACTACTATTCTATTCATTCAATTTGTTAAGCGTGTTTCATATCAAAGTCAATTATGTTCCAAGTCAACTTTTTTTCATTCTCTTGTAATCAGAAAGTTCATGACTTAATAGAATACCTGTCAAATGGAAGAGTCAATGAATTCCAAGAGATAGTTTCCATGTAGCACTGAGCCATTCATAAGATACGATGCTTTGAGGAATATATTCAGTTCCCCAATTACAAGAGAACTGTCACAGGCGCACACATTTAAAGGCTATTCTGGTATAACTGCTTGCTGATTATTCAGTGTTTCAAATTTAGAAATATTGCAACGTTGATCTGAATATTTTCAAATAGAGAAAGGGCAGTGTTATCGACCCTGCATATTTCAAGGCCCCAACTCTGATTGTAATGAGTAAGTTTGAAAAAACTCAGCTGAACGTTTTCCAAAAACATTCCTTGCTGCTCCGAAGTTCAGTGTTTGGGTTGCTTCAGAATTTGAATTACATAAATTGATTTTTTACTTGTATTTCTATAACACAAGGGCACATGGAATTAGTAAATACTTGTTGAATTTTAGCTGATCACATTTTCTCTCCTCTCTAAAGCAAGGGAAATAATTATATAATTGCATAATCCTCTTAAGGCTTATATAATACTTTTTAGAGCATGTAAATATCATCTATAAATGGAATCAGGTAGGAAAGCAAAGCTCACTTTAAAATAAAACAGGCTTCCATTTGGTATCTCTGCAGATAATGCTGGAGGTTGTGATATTAGTGAAAAGCATTAAAACTTATCCAGTTTTAAAGGATTTACTTGGGCCTCATGTTTTCTGCTATCTTCTGAATTTCCCAGTTATGGAATAGACATGCCTAAAGATAACTACAAGGTTACCTGGAAAGTAAGTATTGTTTTGTAGAGAATTTCTTTCACTATCCTTTAATAAATTGTTCTCTTACAGTATTTTGAGGAATCTCTGTACTTTGGGCTATTTCTCCCTCAAGCCTTGGAAAGCTGTAGTAGTATTATGACAAGGAAAATATAACATGGGAATAAATCCAGTATACTAAAGTACTTATGTGTCTTCATTAGCTCATTGGAAGATAAGAACTATTAGTTACCACATAAAGCAAGCAAAGAGCAGCATAATTCCTAGAAATCAAAAAGTCTTCCCATTCAATACTGGGCATTGTTTTCTTTGGCACTTCTTAATGTATACTGGCCACAGCATTTCTGTCAGTTCAATTTGTTTCCCCTGTATTGATGCAACAAGGAAGGCCAAAACCCATTTGGAATTAGAGTTAGCAAGAGATGTCAGGGGCAACAGGAAGGCCACCTATAAATACATCAGCAGCAAGAGGAAGACTAGAGAAAATGCAAGTCCGCTGCTGAACGGGGAGGGTGCCTTGGTGACAAAGGGTGCAGAGAAGGCAGAGTTACTGAATGCCTTCTTTGCTTCTGTCTTTACTGCTAAGGCCAGTCCAGAGCCTGGGGACTAGAGAGAGAACCAGGAGAGAGGAGGACTTTCTGCTGGTCAAGGAGGAATGGGTTAGGATTATTTAGGCAAACTGGACACCCATAAATCTATGGGCCCAGATGGGATGCACCCAAGAGTGCTGAGGGAACTGGCAGGGGATATTGCTCAGCTGCTCTCCATTGTCTTCCAGAAGTCATGGAGAGTGTAGGAGGTGCTGGAGGACTGGAAGAAAGTCAACATCACTCCAGTCTTCAAAAAAGGCAATAGGCCAGTTGGCCTCACCTCTGTCCCTGGAAAAGTGATGGAGCAGCTCATCCTAGAGAACATCTCTAGGTATGTCAAGGAAAAGAAGGGGATCAGGAGTAGTCAGCATGGATTCATGAAGGGAAAGTTGTGTTTGATGAACCTGATAGCCTTTTATGATGGGGTGACAGCCGGATGGATGATGGGAGAGCCATGGATATTGGCTACCTTGATTTCGGCAAGGCTTTCGACACAATCTCCAACAACATCCTCATAGGGAAGCTTAGGAAGTATGGACTGGAGGAGTGGACAGTGAGGTGGACTGAGGACTGGCTGGATGACAGAGCCCAGATAAATGGGGCCAAGTCTGGTTGGAGGCCTGCGGCCAGTGGTGCCCCACAAGGTCAGTACTGGGCCCAGTGCTGTTCAACTTGTTCATCAGTGATTTGGACGAGGGCACAGAGTGCACCCTGAGCATGTTTGCAGATGACACCAAACTGGGAGGAGTGGCCGACACTCCAGAGGGCTGTGCTGCCATTCAGCGGGACCTAGACAGGATGGAAGTTTGGGCAGAGAGGAACCTCACAAGGTTCAAGAAGGACAAGTGCAGGGTCCTGCACCTGGGGAGGAATAACCCCAGGCACCAGTACAGGTTAGGGGTTGACCTGCCAGAAAGCAGTTCCGCAGAAAGCAATTTGGGAGTCCTGGTTGACAACAAGTTAACTCTGAGTCACCAATGTGCCCTTGTGGCCAAGGCGGCCAATGGGATCCTGGCCTGCATGAGGAGGAGCGCTGCCAGCAGGTCAAGGGAGGAGATTCTGCCCCTTTACTCAGCTCTGGTGAGGCCACCCCTGGAGTATTGTGTGCAGTTGTGGGCTCCCCACTACAAGAGGGACATAAAGATTCTAGAAAGGCTGCAGCGTAGAGAGACAAAGATGATTAAGGGACTTGAGCATCTATTACAAGGAAGGACTTAGTGAGCTTGGCCTGCTTAGCCAAGGTAAGAGAAGGCTGAGAGGAGATTCGATCAACATGTTCAAGTACCCGAGCACTGATTGTAGGGAGGAAGGGGCCAGGCTCTTCTCCGTGGTGGCTGGTGACAGGATGAGGGGTAACGGGTGTAAGTTGAAACACAGGAAGTTCCATTTCCATGTGAGGAAGAACTTCTTGACAGGGCTCTGGAACAGGCTGCCCAGAGAAGTGGAGTCTCCTTCTCTGGAGATCTTCAAAACCCACCTGGATGCCACCCTGTGCCACGTGCTCTAGGTGACCCTGCTGGAGCAGGGGGGTTGGACTAGATGATCTCTAGAGGTCCCTTCCAACCTTAACCATTCTGTGTGATGCTGTGTATTCCCAGATTTAATGTATTCATCATCTATATATATTTTTAAAAAATTAATTTCCATACCATTTAGATTATGCCTATAGGTATCTAGCTTTAAAGGTCATTTAGACTTCGAAGAGAAGCAGCAATGAAGATGAGGAAGAAAAAACGTGTTTTTTGTAATTTCAATAACATTTTGTTTTGGGTGGTCAACAATATTACTTCATGGAACAGGCACACATTGACGGATTAAAGGTGCATCAGCACCACGTGCTTTAGGTGTCCCTGCGTATGCAGGGGGGTTGGACTAGATGATCTCTAGAGGTCCCTTCCAACCCTAAGCATTCTATGATTCTATGAACTAAGCTAGAGATGACAAGCAAGCTTTGGCAAATTAAACATGCTTCATCCAACAGCAGCATGACATCTTGGCTGCCAGGATATCAGAACCAAATAGGAAGCCAGAGAGAAGAAAGTACAACTGTGACAGTGATTGCAGCAGAAATACCTCCAGATAAAGGAATTCTGAGAAAATCTGAACTAAACTTGCCTTCCTGTTACTTCTAACCTCATCCGTTTGAGCTAAATAAAGTGAGCTTAATCACCAAGTAAGAAGTGAATTGATTACAGGAAAAAAAGACTAGTGGAGAAAGGATTAAAGACCCTTATTGCTCATGCACAGACCTTCATATTCCAACATAAGAAATACAGTCAGTCACAACTTAATGCCTGTTGAGCATCTATCTCATTGCATTAAAAGCTGATTTAAAGACAGCAGCGTTCAGCATAGCACAGAGTTCAATACCTTTAGCTGGTGATTCCATTAACTCTCAGAAACAAACAAAAATCCCACATTTCTTCCAAAAAGAAGCAAATCCTTATTTGGAAGTCAAGGAGGTTAATTTGCCTTCCACACTACTGCATTTGTCCTCTCTAGTTAATAATCATAAGTCACACTGGATGCTTTAAGAGTAGCTCTGCTTAGGCAGTCTTTGTACAAATAGTCACTCCACATTTTCAGCCATGGTTATCATCAATTTTGCTAAACTTCCTCTTAGGCTATAGCCAGATAAAATGAATGAATTCTGCCTTGTTCAAATTAGTTCTTTTAGTTAAAGACTAGGGGGAGAAACTAAGGTTAAGGGCAACACACATTTCACTTTATTATGTACAGAACAAGCAGTTTTCCTATGCTGTCTTTGAAGCTTTGAGCAAGATTTGCCACATTCCACATTCAACAAAACAATAGATTGCAGTTCACATCCCCCTCATTTCCTGTTGCTAATTAGGGTTTCAAACAAGCTTTTAGAAGCACAAATGGATCAAATTTATAACAAAATGTCCTAGAGGCACAAATAGATTCTGGTTCTTCTCTGCTGATAATCTTTGTCTTCAAAATCGTGTTGAATAACTCACTCCACTACGATGGCTGCTTCACATCAAAGGTCTGACTCTCACTGGGGTGTCACCAAGCCAGACATTTACTTACAGCACAACCAAATGCCATGCAGTTTTGGCTCATAATTCTTAACCTTCACTTCCCTCCTGCCTCGGGACTTCAGGAATAGCCATGCAACAGAGTCTAAACAGCAATTCTTATATATACATATATATATATATATATGTATATGTATCTTTTCAACTGTTAAAAAAGGAGCTAGAAAGAGTTGGAATGGTTCTCTAGCTTAGAACTACAGGTATGATAGGGGTATTTAGGACCTGGGGACCTAGTCCTTTCCCCAGGAGACACTGGAACATACTATACAAAGTGATACCCTGCAGAACAGATAAAAGGCCAACCAGATGCTTAGCCATTAGCCGAGCAAATATGATTTTCCTAGGATGTGATCTGCCAGAACTGCTCATTGACATACATCTGTTCCTGGCAGTCCTCTTCCTCTAGGGACCTGTGAACTTCAGGTTCCCTGCATATGCATATAGAGCATGCACATCAGTAAATACAAATCCGTTATCTTAGAAGAATGGCATTAGAGGCCATTTTCTTCCTGAAGTCTGCTCAATGTCACCTTCCAATTTTTTTCCCCTCTCAGGAAAGTACAAGGGAGAAAGCAGACCGCTACAACTGCACCATTTCAGCTGGCCTCCTTCCCAGGAAAGCATGCATTATAAAGTTCAAGCTTTTACAGAGCATTGCATGCCTAGTACCTGAGCATTCTGCTTTTCACTAGACATTCTAGAGAAGTGACAGAAAAAGTGCTGCCATGTACTTTTGAACCACTCAAAGGAGTTTTGCTCCCTGCCCAGGCGACAGGGCACACAAAGCATACCAGTTTCTGGTCTCTTGGGTGACTGGAGATGTTGCCTCCTCTGCCAGATAAAATAACTCACACCTGGAAAGAGCCCTAACCTACTTAGCTAAAAACATCGCTCTGACCTTTCCTATTGCATTCCAAGCATGTCTTTCAGTTAATACACAACAAGAGAGTAACAGTTTTACATATAAACAATGTTACTTTTGCCCCACTATGCTTCTCTTTATAATATTAATTACAGTGCAGTTTTACTTTTTTCTTTCTTAAGAATCAGTATCATCCTTCACTCTATTTTTCTACCTGTTCACTTCTGTTTTGGGCAAGATGAAATGTCAATGCTTGATTTCTTTGGTATTTGTATTCTCTCAGTCAGCAAGAGAACATGGTTTGTTGCCTGCAGCTTGAAAGGACCAGACTCCACAACCAGCCAGATCCATATAGTATCAAGGTCTGTCTTCTTGCCATCAAACGTATCATTCAATTGCAAGGAAAGCTTGCAAATGTATGCTGGAAAAATGTGTTGTTTACCAAAAAAAATCATATTTATTTCAATGGGACATGGATTTTGCCTTGAAGCTTGACAGTATAATTAACAATTAGTGTATTAAATTTAATCTTCTTCAGCATCACTTCTTGATAGTACATATTCATACTGGCAAAGTTCCTAAAGGCAAAGGAGACGGAGATTGTTTAGACTTTAAGCTACTTCTTTTTCCTCAGCAGCTCTAACCCGGAACCCCTTAATTCTAGCGAAGTCTAGAGGCATATTACCATATCAAGCCATATCCACAAAGTATTACCCTGTACTAAACTGGCAACAATAACTAGTTATTAATGTTTGTCCATTACAAAAACTGCAAGCTTGAAAAGTAATACAGTGACAAAATTTCATTCTTCAAGAGCAGCTTCATTTAAAAATTAGCCTTAGATAATCCTGCTGTGAATATACTAAACAGGCACAAACACATTATTCATTTTATTTTTTTAAAGCCATTTTATTTAGCATATGCATGCTTTCAGCTCTGTACCTTTAGCCTCTGTTTAGCACTCCAAAAATCTCAGAACATTAGCACCTTGTAATATAAAGTGTTTTGTACAGGCACCAACGAGACCTTGTATAATGAGGCAGTGATTTAAAATAAAGTCTGCCAAAATAGTTAAAAAATGTAGAAAATCACAAAATAAGCATTCTCAGGCATGTATCAGGCACGCTATTGAATCGAGAAACACAGAACTCTAGAACACTTCAGATTTTATTTTGGTCTCACATTTGCAACTTTGAGAAATGCCCTAAATTTACCTTAGAAAAGCACCATCTGGCTATAACTCGCTGCAAATTACCAGCTGTGAAATATTACTAAATTAAGAATGTTTGCCAAAACAACAGTTAACCTTTTTATACAACAGAAATGCAGTCTGTAAACCTAGTAAGATTTTTATCTTAATAGCCACTTATAAACGGATTTTACACTAATATATCTTTCCGAGAAAGACAATAGTTTTTTCAATTCTTTAAGAACGAAATGCAGGTCCTTATAGAGAATATCTAAGATTGATTAGGATTTCCTTCCCCCTACCCTCTGACCCCCAAGCCAAGTTTTAAAACAAGGTCTAAAAGACACGTATGTTCTTTGCCACTTCCTTCCACATGAACAAATTTCTCCTTATACTGGGCACCACCATGTATTTTGTGAAGATCTATAATTCCCTTGTTTTCTCACTACCAGTGAAGTTTAGTGGGAACTCCTTTAACTTCATCACAAATTTAAATCGAAGATAGCTACTGTATTGTAACACAGAACATCTATTCCTTGTGCTCCTCCCCTCCAACACATATACACTTTACTGATTTATTCAACAAGAGTTTAGATTTATATGTGTGCGCATGCACACACACACACACTTTCCCCTCAATCAAAATAACACTCAAATAAGGGAGAAAGCAGTTTGGGAAGAATAGGGAGGAGGCAAGTTTTTTGGTTCTATAATCTATGTTCCTCTCCCTCACTTCCGAGTCCTCTACTGTATATTTCACACATTTATAGGTACCAAGATTTATTGAAAAAAGTATTGTAAACATTAATATGTCTTCCTACAGCATGAAGAGATGTTGCTTGTGAAAGCTTTTTATTTTGTTACTATATTAACTGGTCTAATAGTAGATATCATCTTTCCCCTTCAAACTTTGTCATAATGTATCATTAAACCTTCACAAACACAGCAATATTAACAACAAGGAAATGCAAGAAAAAAGTGATATTGTGCAACAGCTAAGTCGAAAAACAGATTGGTAACTCTTGAATATTTCTCATAACGCAGAGGATATGAACAGTTGTTTAGGATGGTGTGACAAAACTTTTATCAGACTGTTTATCAACTATGAGAATATTCTCCCATCTATTATTCTTTGAAGGTAGACTATATTGTGAAAAAGTAGTCGAAAAAAAACATGATGTTGAATTAATGAAGCTTGAACTATGAAAGAACATGCTAGACAGCACATTTCCTTTTGTTCTGTAATTGTTAATTTACAATTAATATTAAGGAAATATCATAAAGTTTATTAATCCAAAAAAGCCTGGTAGTGAGGGCTCATAGTGCAATTGGGTAGCCACTCATTAAGTTAACTACAATAAATATGCAAGTTCTTTACCCAAGGAAATGCACAAATAATCCTCTATTCAGGTTTAAATTAATGCTTTTCACCTTACATTTGAAGTGGACTATGAACATTTGGCTAGTCATTATGGTTCAGATAAAATGTGGTATTTCATTTTATGCTACAATAACACAAGTTTTGGAAGGAGTCTACGTTTTGTACTGATGTTTCTAAAACATAAAACAGAAAATATCATTCTGCCCACATGCTTTTTAGTTTAGATAAAAAGACCATGCCCTACATTCTCGCTAGCCAAGATTTGAAACAGCAGTACTGCAAGGACTGAGAGCACATCTCATCAGTATGTATAACCACCTGAAGGGAGAATGTAGGGAGGACGGGGTCAAACTCTTCTTGGTAGCGGCCAGTGACAGGACAAGGGGTAATGGGTACAAGTTGAAACACAGGAAGTTCCACCTCCATGTGAGGAAGAACTTCTTTACTGTGAGGCTGACAGAGCCCTGGAACAGCGTGCCCAGAGAGGCTGTGGAGTCTCCTTCTCTGGAGATCTTCCAAACCCAACTGGATCTCACCTTGTGCCCCGTGCTCCAGGTGTCTCTGCTGGAGCAGGGGGGTTGGACCAGATGATCTCTGGAGGTCCCTTCCAACCTCAACTGCTCTGTGATTCTGTGAAGGTTTGGACTTCTGCTGCTTAATACTGGATCTGCATGTTATCTGAACATCCAAAAAAATTAAAATAGTAAAAAGCAATATTTGAGCTACACATTTACGTTTGAGATGCAAGGACATATACAGCACTGTCTCCAAACAGAAGATACTTTTTTTCCTCAGGAGAGGAAAAATTCCTCATGCTTCTCCACCTTCCACCATCCTTCCCTACATTAGCTAGTTACATTAATTTATCTACATGGAAGATCATCTGCTATTTTCTTACTCAGTTTTTTGAAGATCTTTTGGACTTTCCTACCATTAGTACACCACTTGACTTACTTGAAAGAATTTTTGACATTCTCTTACATGCATGTCACAAGTTTTCCCCTTTCACCAATGCAAACTACTGATTCCTGTAAAGTTGGTAAGCTGTTAACGTCTACTGATTTTTCTCTTTCTAAAATGCTTTCTATATTGTGATCATTTGATGCCGAATTTTCTAATTCTCCCAATTTACTTCTCAGATTTCTAGTGCTGATGTAAAAAGCATTTTAAAGTTTTTGCAGTCACTCCATCACATAGCACGACTTAACAGGCATTACAAGTAGTCTAATTTGCCTTTGTTATTTACTGTGTGCAGTTTGTTTCTCCCCAAGTGCATTGAACATTGTTTATGTGAACTTAAACCACGTTGTCATCTGTGCCAGCTTTCCTCCAATTTCTCTTTCAAGTATTCCTCTCCAGCCATTTCAGTCTTCAGTGTCATCAACCTAGCTCTGATCAAGGTGCAGCCTGTACAGACCCCTCTCATCCAGAAAGTTTCTCCATTTCCTCATACACACATCTTTATATTACCATCTCATCCACACACTGAGATACCAAATATCTGCCTAGCACTTTGAACAGAAAACCAGCAAGATTTTAGAGAAAGCTTTTATGGACCCCAATCTCCACCTAGTGGCTCAAGCCACCTGGTGGCTTGAATTTAGTCTCCTGAACATCCCTCCCACACCTATGCCCTATCTATGTCACTGAAAGCAGCTCAGACTATAATTCCCCTCTTTCCCCATTCCCAGACACCTTTTCAACCTGCTACCTTTGTGCCTAGCACACAAGTCACACTGCAGTCAAAAACCCATCTACAGATGAGTGTCCAACTGTTACCATCCACTTTTTCCTCCTTAAAGACATTCACTCTGATGTGTGAGGGACCATATCCCCAAGCTGACTCTCTCAAAGCTTGTTTGCCTTTCTGCTGAACTCGCTGCAAAAATCAAACTCAGAAGCTGTCAACAGTTTCCAGCCAGGGCCAAGGAACAGCTATGCTGCATTTAGAGGATGAGACCACCACAACCT
>NW_010582685.1:120848-170658 GCF_000705375.1 Tinamus guttatus
CAGGGCAATCGAATAACAGAGGGCCATCCAGAGACCCCCACCACAGACGTGCACAAAGACTACAGACCAACAAGACACCGCTGGATCCATGGTGCTGGCTACCTCTTGCAATCCTATCCCAGCTGGTTGCTAGATTTCTTTCCTATCTTTCCCTCCCTTTCCTGTCGCTATTTTCTTAGCACAACATGTGAATATTTTGTTTGTATAAGTGCTCAATAAATTTCCTTGATTGGCAGCATTTGACCTCGTTTGTGTCTTAATCTCGCTCTGGGTATAACAAAATCTTCCCAGCTTGGGCCTTCCCAGATCACAACAAGCTGCCAGAGTATTTTCAGTGCAAGAGCACATTGACATGAGCTCGAGCATGGATCTCACCTAAAAGCACATTACTCCTTGCTAGGAGAGTGTTCTGCTACCCTGGAACTCAATCCTTCTCTGCAGCACAAGGGCTGCACCTACCCTGCAACATCCTCCATGAGCCTCTTCTACACTAAACTGCCCAGATTCAGCAAGTCCCATCTAAAAAGTACAAATCTATTCATGCAGTACCAGGAGGGCTCTGTACTATGCTCACGCATACAAGACTTGCCCTGTGTGCTTCAGACTCCAGTTTATTAATGTGCGTAAGTATAAAAGTCCCTGCTCTGCTGGGAGACTCTTTGCCTGCATCTTGAGATTAGAAAGGGAAGAAATGATTTGGGTGTTTATACCATTTCATTTCTCTGAGATTATGTGATTATAATTCTTCTCTTTCTCTACTGAAAACTTAATAGGTAAGAAATAGGCAATAGCAAAATGAAAAAAAAAGTTGAAGATCATTATCAACTATACTTCTGTCTGAACCATGTCAGGATTCCAATTTTAAAAACTACAGACTTAGTTCTCTCTTATAACTTTTGTGGTATCAGCTCTGTGAACTTTAATCTTAGCTAGGGATCCAGACAAGAAATTCCATGTAAAGACTTGAGCAGCAGCCTGAACCACATGCTGAACATTTATGAGGAAAAAAAGTGATCAAGTTATACAATCCTATATCTTGCGATGTTCACCTTGATTATGTTTATTTAGACATACTGAAAAAAATATAGAAATAAGACAACAGACAGCTAATTTATTGACTCCCATCAGCTTAGCTATACATGCACACACCAGACTATTTGATGCAGGTCCAACTATGTACATTACATAGGATATGCCTAGAACACATAGTCCTGGGACTGATCCAGGGTTTTAGCATGTGAGCATCCTTACCTGCTGCTGTAACATGCACATTACCAAGCAGCCATGTATAGCATCTCAGCCAGAGATGCCAACTGCCAGCAAAGCAGTGGTAAGAAACAGCATGTTCAGACATCCATCCCTTGTACCTGACTGAGTGAACACCTGCCTGCTCCAGTAGCCCTTTATTCACAGTTCATTGAAAGCATCCATAGCAATAACCTTTATGGACATGGACTAGCTGTAAGTTACAGCAGAGAGACTACTCAAGAAGCAACTCTTCCTCAGGTGATCCTTACTGCATCTGAGCAATCCATTTCTGCTTCCCAGTCCAAGTTTCTATACAGAACACCTGGCTGCAAAACAGACCTCAAGCACTCTTGACTTCACTTAATTTTTAGGCTCCTCAGAAAAATAAGACTGAATACAGCCTAGGCTTGCTGGCTTAACAATACAGCTAGGCAGTGAGTTGGGGCAAAAGCTCAAACTCTGAAATAAAGTTTTTTGACCATATAAACAGGTTCATATTCAATAAGTGCTACATAATTCCCTGCAGTTTCCTCTCAACACAACATAGGTTGGTTTTACTGTCCAGAATTCCATGCATTAAATTATTCTATTATTTTCAAAGGGTGGCTTCAAGTAGAATACTTCAGCAGCCTAGAACAGAACTTAAAAATCTGGAAAAGAGGTGAAGTCTGTTTTAATTCTCCACAGAAAAATCTGAGAGCTTGCAAAAGCTATCAAGCATGAACTGTCTAAAACCAAAATACAGTAGGAAGAGAAGGGGGAATTAAACTAACATTAAAGATTTCAAAGCTAATTTACAAGGTCAGAAATTTTTTGTTGTTCCACTGCAATCAGTAGTCCGTTTAAAATTGTCTGAGGCATTAAAAAAATTATTTCTGCACCAAAATCCACTTCAGTATTAAAAAACTAAAAAAAAAAAATAATAAAAATCAACAGATTTGGTAATGATTCTACTAGCCTACTGAAAATCTTAACAGTTTATTAAAAATTGCAAGGGCTTATTTTGAGAAAAAATACTGCTATTAAAGACTATATTGAAAGAAACAAATATATTTTATTTACAAGAAAATAAGAAGCCTGAGTACAGGTGGATCACTAAATAAGAACACATGGTTGATATAAGATTTGTAATTTTTGACTAGTCAAATAGTACACAGAAAAACTCTTTCTGTTGTGGTTTAGTACTACTGGATAATAATGCCCAGAAGTCTCTCAATCTGTGTTGTGACTAGCCACTTCTGGAGCAAATATAGAAAGGTATAATTCTGAACAGCTTGAGCGCTCTACAACTTTTACCAAGAACCAAAACTAACAAGTTGCAATTCATTCTATGCTCTTCTGTTTTATTGTAAAAAGACCAGGGGATTTACTATTATATCCTGATTTATAGCAAAAGAAAAAAAAACATAGAAGGGATTCAAAAAGTTTTGCTTTAATAAAAGAGATCCCAGTGAAGGGATCAGGTAATGAGGATTTTGCATATCTTTGGGATTGTAACACAACTGCAGAGTATCAAGAATAACCTGTAAAAGGCACAGAATTCAAAAGCCCAAGAAAGCCAATACTGCAGCACTGAGAATGGAGCACTATAGCAGATATTAACATTAGTAATCTATTCCACAAAGTAACAAATTCGCACAAATGATCTCATCTGTTTTCTGTGCTCCTGCCTAGTCTCAGTAAGATGTGTTAGAAAAAAAAAAAATAATGTGTCCAAACATCCTTCCGAACCTGAGAGAATTTTCCTCCTCTCTCTCTGTTACAGCATTCATCCTTGCACCACTCATTCTATTTTGGTTCTTCTGAGCATGGCTCACTCCAGAGAAGTAAGTCATTCACTTGATTTGCTCAGGTGCCAAACTGCATACCCTTTTATTCTCTCCCTCCTTTTCATGTTTGCTACTTTTCATGTGATGCTCCTGTAACTTGCTACAATCACTATTATTCCTCTCACTTTGTCCATTTCCCTTTTATATCTTCCTTGCCAAGATAGCTAACATCTCAGTTTTTACATAGGACAGGCAAACTGCAGAATCAAACAAAAAGAAGCTGCTATAATGTATGTTAAATGTATCAGACAACTACAAATGCTATGTTATAATTCATTTTAGTTTTGTAAATAGTTAAAAAAAAAAAAAAAGTTTTTGAAAGACACTGCACAAAGACTAGTCAACATACTTATCTTGTCCCTTAGTGCATTCTCTCTGTTACAGTACAATTAGCATATTTATCCTACATCTTCTTTATCTTTCTTTGAAAAGTGGAGTGAAAAAATACATTTTGGACTGTAAAGCAAATACAAAGCTGTGGAACTAAAACACACCATATAAATACCGTCAGTATTAGCAAATCTGTCAGAGCTTGGATGAACAATTAAGGTTACAATATCTGGCAAACTAAAATATTTAATAAGTACTTTTATACCATAGGGATGTCCAAGATAGACATTTCGGGACAGAATGCAACAATTACTGCTATGAATCTTCAAAATTTTACCTGGAGACTGAAAGACTGTAGAAGGAAGAGCATTTACAAGATACACAGGGAATACAGCTGCCTCTAGACAGAAAAAAGCAAGTCATTACTAAGTACAGGAATGCTTGGGTTCCCATGAGATTCCCTTTGGGATCTAAGGCTCACCCTAAAAATCAAAAGCACCATCTGAACTGACAGGGGCAAGGACTAAGGCGCAAAACAGGGGCCATACTTAGTGGCAATTCTTTTTTATTTGAAAAGGAAGAACATTGCACATGGGTCAGTGACACAGCTGGCAGTCAAAAATCCCCAAAGTCAAGATTCTTTGGTCCATCTCTGGGCAGCAGACACTAATTCCTCATTAAGGAATACCATAAGGATACCAACAGTCTAAGCCATAATCTATTGGTACAGAAGAACAAATTAAAAAGAACAGTATTGTTCTTATTTTGATCATGCCTGCAAACAAATGCAACCAACACAGCACGTCTGTATCAAGAGAATACTATATCCTACGTAAATTCTTGCAAAGATACAATTATGTAAAAAGTCTAAACATCTTTCATGTTCGTGATTATTATTTTATCATAATCTTAAGTACTGTTGCAATTAAAATTTCATTATCAGCTATCTATTGGTCCATCCTTGAACACTTTGCAATAATTAAAACATAATCCCCTCCCCCAATCTGCCCTCTGTTCACTTGCAAAAAGATACAGAATATCTATTTAAAGTTTTAATTACCTAATGGGAGCAATTAAAATTCTAACAACTCAAACACAGGAAAAACAAACAAAAAACAATAAACAGAACAGCAAACAAAACCTCCCACTAGTTCTTTTTATGTTTTTTTTCTGACCCTGGGACACATGCAGGAAATCAATTAATTTGCCACTGCCTCTTTGCAGGAATTCATTAGCAAGCAAAGGAAAAATAGCAGCAGGTATGGGACGTACAATTGCTGCCTGAGTCTCTAACCAAGGAATTTGAGCTGACAAAGAAAAATCTACGTCTAGCTGTGTTTTCCGATTGGTTTTCCATTCTTGCCTAGTTAACTTTAATAATAACTAACCAATAGGAAAATAAAACAGCAGGAGACAGTAATCCTCTGAGACAAGTCAATCCCCATGGAAGCCGTAGCTGCTGCCTGCCCCTATCCCAGGCACCAGAATGCACAAGGACTGAAGAATAAAACATCAGCAAAACTGAAAGTCCAAGTGAGGCAATACAGCATATCCAAAGGTTAGTCATGTCTAGTATCTTCTATTGCTAATGGATGACTCATATCCTGATAAAAATCAAAGGAACTTTTATAAACACTGAATTCCGATTATTTCAGCTGTATCTTTTAAAGATAGTCCTCAGACCAGCCTCAAAATGTTACAGTTTTTAAAATAACTGAAGGTACCTGCAAAACTCTTTCAAACAAAGGAGTCTGATGCACTCCACAATTCAATCAGCTTCCTCAGCAATTCCTGTAGAGAAAGACTCCTGTGGTTTTTGTTTGAAAATTGGTATAACAAGCACCCATTCTGGAATATAAGATTGGTGTTCAAAGAGGAGGTTTCATCAAGTAGAGAAAGTTTTTTTTGTTGTTGTTGTTAATTAACTTAATAGAAAAAATCCTTTTATCTTTGAATTAATAAGATTAATAAAGAAACATATTTTTTAAAAAAGGACTTGAATGGGAGTTTAAAAGAAAAAAAAAAAACAGAATTAAGAATGATTCAAGATTTTAACATTCTTGTAATTCTTATGCAAAATTAAATCAAGATTGAATTAAGAATGATTGAGAAGAGGCTCAAAGTCAAAACCTACATACTGCCTAAAAATGCACAGTTAATGACACTGATTATTCACACCAAGGCCAAGGAAGGTTTTGAATATGCTATAAGGATACCTTATCTTCTCTAGGGGAAAGGAAGATCTTAGCTAGGATAAATTGAGTCAACCTATGCCACCTATCTTACTCTTCTATCCAGCAAATAATGGCTGATGCTATGTAGCCCAAGATCTTCTTTTTTTTTTTTTTTTTTTATCTCCACAAGTATGAGCAGTGATGGACTGCAGGGTATTTAGAATTAAACTTGGAGTACATTTAACATCAAGGGTGGCATGGCATTAACTGACCAGCTATTAGTTAGTAACAGTGGTAAATAATTTCTTTGATACAGTATTGTTTGGCAGCTCTCCATTTCAGCTGTTCAGCTCTTTTTCCTAAAGGAGTTTGCTTCACTGATTTCCACTTTGGATGTCCAGGAAGGATTTTAGAGCTAGAATCATGACTGTTTTCAAAGTAAGCCATAAAACTAAAGAGCCCAGCTTTAGAGAAGAACAGGTGAAGAAGAAATCAGGAATCTTCCATGGATGTATGTTGTTGCATTTTGTAGATGCAACTTAGTGAATAAGTAGCCTCAGCTAAGATCTCCACTGAAACAATCTGCTTGTTTCCAGTTTAATCTTTTTTTAAAAAAAAAACTAATAATTTATCTTTGGGTTCTGCCATTATATATTTGCATACAATGCAAAAATGCATCTCCAGTAAACATAACTAGTATGTTATCTATCCTTTAACAGGGAACATTACACAATGTTCATACTCTCTTTCGGTTTCTTTTTATCTTTGCTAATGTTTCCATTATTTTGGTGAAATTCTTTATGTTGGCATTGTGCTGCCTCAGAGAAGGTATTTTAGGAAATCTGATCCAAACATCAGCCTGTCATGTTTTAGAACGAAAAGGGGTATAACTATCACTTCTCATTAAAGACAGCCAAACAAAACAAAACCTATTCAAGTGTGCAGCTGATGATCTTTACTATCTCTGCGACAACACAACAACACTAGCTCCAATATTATAATGTATTGTATCTTCATGTGTACACATAAGAAGAGAATTACGATTATTTGCATAATGCAACATCACTCTTCAGAATTTCCTCACTTTTTACTGCTTGGCTTAGCACCTTCACTATTATTTTACATAGTGTTTACATCTGGTAATTACCCCTTGCTAGGAAAATGTTATGGCTTTGGGTTGATTCCATTGTGAGTGGAAACCGGGTAAAAAAATAACACAGTTATTCCCAAAGTAATTCATTTATTTACAGACACATAGTCAGAGTCCCATTCGCTGGGTGTCAGTACATACCGGCAGAATCAATGCTCTTTCAAGGCCCCCACGAAAGCTGCCTTCTCCTATAACTTCAGGAACACAGTGGCCTGCCTCAGTTTCTTCAAAAATCTAAAGCTAAAAGAATGTGGTTTGTGGTATTAATTTAGTGTTGAGAACCATTTCCTCATCACTTTACACCACACTATCAACTCACTGAAGCTGGGAACCTTTTATTTTTATATATATAAATATATATTTTTTTTTTAAAAAAAAAGGTCTTACAGGTTTTTGTTTTCTATTAAACTATTTGAAACCAGCCAGTAATTTTAAGTGATTCAACTGAAAAAGCTTGCATAAAAGAAGGACTCCTGTCTTCGTGGGAGGCACATGTGAAGATAAACAAGAAAATATGACCTGCAGTCTCAGCTGCAGGGAGTAGAACTATGGTTAAGGAGAACATCAGATCTATTTTTGAAAGGGAGGATGAGAACTGAATAAGTATTTCAGAAAGCAGAAGCAAAAGATTTAGCAGTAAAAGTTTCTCAATCTCATTTCACTCCCCTGCCCAAATAATAAAATGGGAAATAACAGTTAAACTTCTTGAAAAATTTCAGTTTCCTGATAAATCATGTATCTAGACAAATACCCAATTAAAAGGATTCATTGAAATAAAATATGTCCTTCTCCTTGTTCTATTGCTCTAATATTTCATTTTATAGTCTCAGTAACATTTTCAGGTGTGTAGTTACTGCAGAAGGATGACATATGTAATATAAAAGTATTATTGAAAACTCATAATTGGAAAGCACTTCAGGTCACACTGCTAGGAAGAAAAAACAGAGCTTGGATTCTTGGGAGCATCCCAAAAATACACTATGTATAAAGTGTGTATGTCCGTGTGCACACATCACTCCTCCTGTATAGAGGTTAGGAAAGTCCCACTGTTGGACGAGTATTAGCAAGAAACTTTTTATAATTCAGAGGTGTAGTGGATCAACATGTCAGAAAAAAAATGTAATACCTTCTTCATATGCTTTTCCCTGTGCCCTTCCAAGAGCAGTGTTTGCACAGTTAGCTAGACCATGACATAAAAGACTCAAGAACAGCATTTGACAGATCCTGCTCTGCACCTTTATTTCTGCACACATACCTATGCTTCATCACTACATCCCAACTGATCTCACACACATACTTGTTGCTTACAACACAAGACCCTCTAAAATGTGATAATTCAGTCAACATGTCTACACAACTTTATCCATGTACCATCTCTGCAAGACGGTAGCAGGCTTGGAGAACTACATATATCCACACTAACCCTACTTGAAAAGTGATCCAAAGCGCCACTGTGAAACAGAACCGATTCCGGCTTTCTTTGTGTCATGGCTTGTGCCCGGGTACTGAAGCCTGTGGGCGGACATAAGCAGTTTCAGCATGTTACAGTTAAGCATGTTACATGTTAAGTTTGAGGCTTAGCACAAGTTACGAGAAGCGAGGATGTTGAACAAGTACAGACGAGCACAGTGAGAGCCAGAAGGAATGAGGGAAGGGATAGAGATATCAACAAGGTACAGCAAAATTTACAGCTGGATTTCAGGTCCATGCATTTTCTCTGATAAGGTCAATAATGGCAACCAAACCGATTACTTAGCTAATATATTTATGGGAACATTTAACAAATGAAAGAACATTAAAACCTGTCAAATGCACATGTCTACAAATCTAGCTCAAATATTTCAAAGGCTGTTACAGTACTTTACAAACAAGTCCTGCCAACAAACCACTGCCCTAGTTGGAGCTGAACAGCTGTGGGTTTGTTGCCACTGGCAGCTGTGAGTGAACTCCTCGCAGCAGATTATCCATGTTCCCTATCAATCAGTCACTTTCCATGAGCTTGAACAAAGGCACCTAATCTTGTTGTCACAGCACTGTTCCACTCTGTCAAACTATGCTCTCCTGACTGCTTTCAGATCCAGAAAGTGGGGCAACATGGAACATCAGCAATGAGAGGATTTCTTTGCAAACATTATTGGAGGTAAACAGATCTTCAAGTCAGTTGCAGTATGTTTCCCACCCCTCCTGCTCACAAATCTGGTATTTTATTTTCCCCCTGCAACTCATTTCAGAAATGCAGATGCCAAGGACACCTAAACCCACACATGATCTTTAAGGAACATGATGGGTGACAAAGAGAGATGTTTAGAACTTCAGAATTTCTAAACTGCCTTTATTCTTTATTTAGTTCCTTTCTGCAGATATGTTATGACCCCATCTTTATTTACAAACTATTTATTCTCTACAAAAATCCTACTCAAATCATAAATTCAGAAAAGATAGTGACTGTTTCTTGGTTGACTAGTCAATATTTTGCTTCCTATGCATCACTTGTTTTGCAACTCGAACTTTACTTACTACCTGCTATTCAGAGTGTGCTCTGAACACAGTATTATTAATTTCCTTCACAGTTCTTTTCTATGGCTCTCATTATTCTGCCATCCAAGTACTTCACAATAATAACAACTACAAAACTTTGTAACACGGTGCATTAATAAGGTTATTTTATGGAAATGGACCAAAGGCAAAGAAAAAGTAAGGTATGTTAAGATTTTAGTTACTTAGATTTTTCCAGAGTAACTAATTGCAAATAAGTACTCATATAATCTTTAGAGACTTATGACCCTTGATCTTCATATTGTTACCCTGAGAAGTACTATTTCCAGTCTTTGCAACTGCTCCACCTTGACATGATAGGTACCTACATGAAGGTATATTATTTCACCAGACTTCCTACACAGCAAAGCAACTGCACAAGAGCTGATAAAGTCTGATTCATTCACCTGCTCTGCAAGTGACAGTTGTCAATAAAAATAACTGACCTTATGGGATAGCCTCTTGCTGAAGCACTGGTTTAGGAGTTCCACCCTAAACTGTACTGAACAGTTATTTTCATAGATCCTACAAGAATTAATTTTCATCTTGATGAGTAGTTTTGTTGATGCAAACCTTTTTCCAAAAATATTTAGGAAATACTCTTCTAAAAATTTTGAAAAAAGTATTTGGAAAAGAACGTTATTTCATTAGTTTTAAGCAGTCTTTCTTCTTTTCGAGGGAGAAGTTAGATGTAGCATAGCAACAGTTCAGGACAAGCACAGCTGCTAAGCGGTGAACAAAATCAAACTTGAAACCACCACTTATTTGTATTACTAAAATATTCTTTTATTCCCAAAAAGGCATACACAATTTTATACCAAGGTATCTCCCCCCCGCCTTTTTTTTTTTTCATCCCCTTTACCCCTAAAAGAAAGCATACTTGGGAAGAGGGGTATTAAATCAAGCTTAACACTAACATAAAACATGGGGAAGGTAAAAACCTGCTAGCTTCTATCACCAACCAGTAGTACTTCCTCTCCTCCTTTTGTTTAGAGAATTGTTTTTTTTTCTGTTGAAGTTGTTACATGCATGCTTTCCGTTGGGTTAATCAAGTGTCTAAGTGTCTGCAAGATAATCATCTCATTTAAACTAAACATCTAGACTCACTACATAATAACAATTTGCCAGACTTGAACACTTTCCTCAAAATGGGATGAGCCAACATCTAGAAGTACTTGTTCACTGACTACATAGCATAGTTACCCAGGCTTCAAAGTCTTAAGTATCTAAGGACATAATATATAAGACGGCCTGTTTACATTCAAAACACAGCAACCACACAATAGGCAACCCTAAATTATGAGCAACTATATTTCAAGCCATAAATGCCCACCTAACAACTACGTAACTGTGGACACTATGAAATAAAGAAGCCCTCTAAAAAAAGATAAAAATAAATAAATAAAAAGGAAGGAGGAGAAAAAAAAAGTAGCCCCAAGTTCCATTTCTGCAAAAATCTTTCAGGGAAGCCCTCTTAAAAACAAATGAACAAACAACAACATAAAAGGCAACCCCGCACATATTCTTCTTGCATATTAAACTAGTTACATAGAAGTATTTTCCCCACCTTTCAGAATAACAAACTTTTTCTTCTGTTCACTGAAGCAGTCCTCTCTTCTCTCTATCCCTAACCTAAAACAGAGAAGCACCAGTAACAGCAAAACCCTAGCCCCTGCAGCAACAGCTAATATAATGATTTCTAGAAGAGTGGTCTGAGCAACGGTCTGTTAAAACAGTAGAACTGCACAGGTGTGCCGGGAGCCAAGCTAATGAGCAGCACATGCTTTCACTTAAAACCCTTAATTTAAAGTCTTTTCTGAGCCAGGAAAATCTTGGGAATGAAGATAACAGGAGATTAGTGACCTTGTCAGCTTGGAAAAAAAATCAAGATTGAATTCACGTTTATTGTCAATATAATGCCAAGCCAGTACTTAAAAGAGTTTTTTTTTTCCTCCCTAATGTATTCCATGGAGCACAAGCAATGGCTTTATAGTCACATCATCTAAAAAGTTCTTCTAAAAGCAATAAGAGAATGAGGGAAGACTTTGAACTGTTGTGCACAGCTCTACTGCCTTACCTTACACTTTATCTCATTAACTTACCTTACTTCCAGGCTGAATACAGCATTAGGGTTATAGTTAGAGACTGAATAAAGTTTCTCGTATGGTACCTGTTAATTGTCCATCTTGGATTTACCACACATTAGTTCCATGCCAAAGTCATTACAAGCCTATTTGAGTGATCAAAAGAGAGCTGGTCTTGTTCCAGTGGAGCACAGACATCAAAACATTTGGCAGTTTTCTGCCCTCTTAGCACTTCACTTGGCTCTTTTAGGCTGCAGTTTCAGATATCTAAGAGAAATTACGTCCGCAACTCACTGTGGCACAGAACCTTAAACAGTAACTAACATGCGCCAGTGTTCAGTCCCATTTTCTGCTTTGTCCTTGTAGAGCTGTGGAGGAAAGACTGGAGCACAGGCAGATGGCAAATCAGGAAAACGTGGGGCCATGACAGGAAAACAGGGACAAATAAAACCTGAGAACTCTCCCAACTTATGAGGTAGCATCCACATATTTGTTATATGCCCTCTTTTCAAGAAGAAGGGGACTGTATTGAGTATAACTTTCTTTCTTAAGGGCTTTGGGAGAATAGAATTAAAGTCTTATGCTGAAGACAGCAAATTGTTTCTACAAAGCAACACGAGATTTTTGAAGAATGCCTCTGGGGCTGGGAGGAACATTTCTCTACTTCCTTGATTCCCTCACTACTGCAAACTAAAAACAACAGCAATGATGATTCTCCAGTAAGTGCAGTCCATTAGATGCACATGCAACCTCCATCTGACTGAAGAGAAGCCTCCAGAAAAGTCGTTTCAGATGCCGCTGTCTTTGCTGGCTCGCTTGCTTCTCATCAAACTTGAGGCCGCTCATTGACCATAAGCATTTGCTGCCTCCTGCTGGTTGCTGTTTGGGATGACTTTTCTATTTTACGGAAGGATGGCTGAACTCCAAGGAAGGTGGAGATAAATTTAGTGTTACAGGTGACCTCAGACTAAAGGGATTAACACTAATGTTAGGAAAGCAACATACTCAAATATAGAATATGAAGGTTGGTGAGGTCAAATCGCTGCTTGAATGAACTGAAAGGAGTTCAGATCCTTTTAGAATGGCTGCTGCAATTACACTTTACATTAAAGGGATTACCTCTCTATCCCAGTTCATTGAAGGTGAAATTTGTTCGCTGGAAGTCCAGGAGACCCAGTGACATGCTTCAGTGTTTCCCTGCCTGTGTGAAGCTTCTTGGGAACCAGGAACACTGCTGCTCTTCCTGGGCAGAGACTGGCAGAATCACAGTGTGTGTCATCAGAATTCTTCCTTTCCAAAAGGAGAACGCTAAAACATATCAAAAGAGTTGCATTTCCGGGTCACAGAAATGGAAGTGACAAGCTGATGATGAGCCTGCATCTCATAGCCTGTATCACAAAACTATACTCTGTTTTAATCTCTCTCTCTTGCAAGTTTTAAGGTCCTGGTTACATTTGCTACATTTTCACCATTGGCTACACTGCTAATAAATATGTAGCTCATCTTTGATGCCTGTTTATTTTCTATTTTGTTAATATTTATACTAGAAATTCACTTCAGAGAATTCACTTAAGTTCTTTGTTTTTAAAAAAGTTCTCTGTCCATGGAACAGATTGTTTTTGTCAAAGGAGGCACAGATGATTCTGGACTGAAAGCATGACAATTTTTATCTAACTTTAATTTTTACATAAACATTTTTTAGAAAGATGGATTACTCTTTATGGGATAGCTTTAAAATATATTAAATGCCATAAATCTTTGTCTATAGAGATCATAGTCAGCAGAGGGAGATTCTAAATGAATGGACTTTATTAATGTAGAGAAATTTGAAGTTATGATAAAAAATCATATTGCAGAAGTTGCTACAAATGAAATGCTTATACTCAACTTTTCTACTGCCCCCTCCACTCATCCAGCCCCACTTAACAGAAAGTGAAAGATCATCTACCCAAACAGCATTTTCAGACATTACACATTCTTGTAGAGTATTAGATTTTTATTTATCTGGTCATTCGTCAGTGCTTAGTGTACATGCTAGTCTGGATAGATAAATAGGTAATGACCAATGACTCCAGCCTGAAGATCAATGTCCTTAAAAAGTCATTGGGTGAAGAAAGTAATACATCAGTGGAAAACACAAACAAATGTCTTCAGCAAAGCGTGACTACTGAGTAAATCATGCATGCAAGCAAATAAGAAATTATATGGCTACACCTTCTCTAACAAGCAAGTGGCAAATATAAGACCTAATAATTTCAGTTGCTGCCATTTTTATTTAATCTTCCCACTGTTCACCTCACTCAGACTAATTCTTTCATCCCTATTCTTTGACAGAACAATACAGTGCAATAATATGGAATTCCCTTTATCATGGCACCAATCTCACAATGAAGTTTACTTATACTGTTGCCCTTAAAAGGAAGTAGTGTGGGAGAATAAAGTTGGGATTCTGTTTAGTCATGTAAACACAAAATTATTCCATAGAGAATAAGACACTGGCTTCTTCAAACTTAGTCATTGTGTAAAAAATGATGGTCTGTAATGTTAATGGTAGCTGGAGGAGGCTATGGTGCAACCCTCAAACTTCAGCAGAGAAACTGCTTCAGTGAAAAGAAAGTAGACTTTGTTAAAAAGAAACATCAAATACAATCCCAGACTGACACCACCATCATTGATCTCCTCTTGCTGAAGAAGCCAGGAGGCTGATGATTTGCAGTTTTAGACCCCTGCTTTCTGCTTCAGGATGACAGACACTGTAGGCCATAGAAGCTAGAGGGGTGAGGGAGGAATTTTCAAAAAATCAAAGAAAAGGGATAGATGCTAGAAAGTTTTTTTTTGGTATAAAATGCTAATTTTATGAGGCCTTGGAGCTTATGAATGTTACCACTATTGTGACTGGACTAATGATAATAACTGCTTGCTGTTAAAAATAATTAAACTAATGATAAATCCTCAGTTCTACATACACAGCATATTCCTTTTTGCCCATAACAAGGTCTTTGGGTATAACAACTTAAGCTGACCTGAATCTATGCTGCTTCTGGAAAATTCCCTACCTTCCTCTTGAAATAAAATTAACATTTCCAGTCAGACTAGACCTTTTACTGATCACCCATCCTCACTAGTTTTAGAGAAAGGAAGATAGGTGGAGTGCAGGGAGAGAGGAAGTAGGATCACTCCTTTGCAGAGCAGAATTTGGATCAGCTGAATCCAGTTCAGAAACCTTGATCTCTGTTGCTTCTCCAAGTAGGGCTCCCTGCCTGCAAAGAGTGTATTTTCCTAAAAAATCATGAAAAAGACAAAGCCAAGGTGTAATCCCAGAAAGCAAGTATGTAGGCACTCACACACCGCTTAATGAAGCTGGAGGGCGGCTTTGTGTTGCTACCCTATTCTCACTTTTGATTTCTGTTCTGCTTAGTAAAAATCTGAGGGAAAAAAAAAGGAAAAAGAAAAACTCAGAGAAGCACACAGTATAAAAGTCAAAAATTGTTTTGTTTTAAAGAAGGAGTCTGCAATATGTCTCTTTGTTCCAAACTATTTTTAGGGTTTTCCACAGCTGCCTTGCTGTAATTAATCAAATGTGATACAGTAAATAGAAAGTCCACTGAGAGCCCATTACCAAATACGGCATATGTTTTATGCATAAAATAAACAGTATTATCAATAATCACAACTCAGTGAGTGAACCTTAGCAAAACAAAAATCCTTTGCTTACAGACGCTTCTGCTTGAAAATGAAGGGAAAATAAAATTGAAGGATTCAATGTATTAGTGATATTTAAAATGCTGGTTAAGTATCTGTTGTGTTCTTGTAACAGCCTACACAAATATAAAAATGCTATTGGTAATGGGTATTACAGATACTTTTTTCATATTATAGAAGATGATTCTTTGGAATCAGACCTTCAGCAAGTGACTATTTTTCAGTCTTTCTGATTCCTGAAAACCAGAGCACGGGTACTCCAATTCCCAGTACTCCACAAGACACCAGTTGCATGTAAATGAAACTATCTTTCTGACATGCACACATGGGTTTATTTCTCAAGGAAGTCATGGCAAATGAGGAGAGAGTATATATAGAAAGTCTGTTGTATCCTCTTTTACCCTAAATAGAGAATGCGGCCAAGAAACAGACCTGAACATGGCAGCATGGAAGTGTTCTTTGTATCTTAAACTTAGACATCACTTTTAAGTTAGCTGATCTACCTTATTTCCCCAGCCCATGCTCTTGGGAAGGTACCAACTTGAGGATTTACAAGTTGTAGAAAGCCAGCGTAAGTGGACAGGCCAGCTGTAGGCCCCAGAGCGTGAAGGATTTTCTAGAGAGAGAGAAGGATAGAGAAGGAAAGAGAAGGATATACTAGAGAAATATTGCAAAGTGGTGATAGATTTATCAACACATGGACTAATTTGGCAATTCATTTATAATGAAAGTAGTACTTACTTACACTGCACTTCTTAAATACATTTAAATAGACTATGAATTCTGGGCTTAGAAGACCTGGTAGTTAGAAACTTTAAAAGCTTGCTAATGTCAAAAAATAGCTTTTGAATGCAGAGAAAAAAAAATCAGAAAAGGTTTCTGCACCCTTTCAGAAAAAAAAAAGAAAGAAAACAAAAGCTAAGCTGCTGATGCTCTGTCAAGTAGAGGGTATATTAGCATCAGAGGTAATGCTTGCTAGCATGTCTAGCCTCCAACAAACCAGTTCTCGTTGTTTCAGTCCTTAAGTGGTTATATTCTGGCAATATAACAGGAACTGATTCTGAACCATTCAGCGGGACCCAGACAGGTTAGAGAGTTGGGCAGAGAGGAACCTCATGTGGTTCAACAAGGACAAGTGCAGGGTCCTGCACCTGGGAAGGAAAAACCTCAGGCACCAGTACAGCTTAGGGATTGACCTGCTGGAAAGCCGCTCTGTGGAGAGGGATTTGGGAGTCCTGGTTGACAACAAGTTAACTCTGAGTTAGCAGTGTGGCCTTGTGGCTGGCCCGAGAGGTTGTGGAGGGCTCCTCTCCCAAACCCCCAAAAAAAAAGCTTTAGGTCTTCCGGCTGGAGCAGGGGGGGTTGGACTGGATGATCTCTAGAGGCCCCTTCCAACCTCAACCATCCTGTGGTTCCATGATTCTGTGAAGTGCAATGTTATTGCTATTACTGTGCTTTGCATAGAGAGTTTGAGCTTTTTTGTTGTTGCTTATTCTGTTAATTCACTGTAAGACCTCAGTCACATGCATATCAAGCAATGAAAAGTCATCTAACACTGTTTTTTATTACCCGTTTTTTACTATTATTGACCAGTGAGACAGATAGTACCTTTTCAGGAGACTGAACTACCTTTTCAGGAAAGTAATTCATTGCCTTAAATAACAGTATGACTAACATTTATTCAAAAGAGCCAGTAAGAACATGAAGCTTCTGACTTAGTTTTCTTTTAATCAGAGAATAAAGTGAGCTAGAGAATTAAGCTTTTATACTGCAGACAAAAGTGCTTTTATTACCTGACCACCTGAGTTGCAAACCCTCCACATTATACCATAATTACGATTCCAGGATGAAAGGGGTATACGATATCAAACTTTAGTGTTTCTGCTACTGACAGTGTTAATGTAGAATAATAAAGACATCTTTCACAAAGCTAATTATAAAGAAAAATACAACTAGCTAATAATTTAGGAAAGGTTATTCAATAAGCATGCAAAAAAAAAAAAAAAACACCCTACTGCAGGAGCTATGCCAAAAAAGTAATTTCTGTACTGAAGAAAAAAAAACAAGGAATGATAGGCAATAGATTCTTACTTTCAATCTCATATGTTCTCATATTTATTCAGATATGGTATGTTAAGGTACAATAATTTATATATTTGAGAGACTAAGAAAAAGAGGCTTCTCTGAGCCTGGAATATTTTACCTCCAACCCATTATTTTCCTGTACTTTTTAAAGCACTCCTACTGGGAGTTCAGTGACTTTGGTTGCAGGCATGTTTGCAATGAAATCAAGGTAAAAATTCTCACTGTATAAAATCACAGTATTTTCTATTTACTTACTGGCATCACTAGTAACACACATAAAATTTCCCTGTTCCTACATTCAAACAGCAGGTATTTTACATGTTTTTAAGTGTAGAAGCTAAATTAATTAACCCAATCATTTTATCATATCACTAAAATGCTTCTAGTCGACCCTGGTTTAACAAAGCAGTTTACCACATGCTAAAATCAACAGATATTCAGAAAAGCATCCAAGTACATATGAATCAGGAAACACAAATAAATTTGAGCTTTTCATGCATCGGAGGACTTTCATCTCCATATGAAGAAG
This sequence comes from Tinamus guttatus, assembly GCF_000705375.1. Next base: position 138,515 of record NW_010582685.1, read on the forward strand.
AACTTCTTTACTGTGAGGGTGACAGTGCCCTGGAACAGGCTCTGTGCCCAGAGAGGTTGTGGAGAAGGAGTTGTCTGGAGATCTTCCAAACCCGCCTGGATGCCACCCTGTGCCACGTGCTCTGGGTGTCCCTGCTGGAGCAGTTGGGGTTGGGCTGGATGATCTCTAGAGGTCCCTTCCAACCTCAACCATTCTGTGATTCTGTGACTAGTTTTACAATGACATTTAGATGCCAACATATGAATGTAACCTTTTGAGATTTGCAGAAGTCACTAAGTAAATTGGAAAATTAATTCTTAGTTAAATTTCAGGAGTTATCTGCATCTGAATCATAATTAAGTTAATTACTAGATACCCTGCACTTTACTAACTTAAGCCAAAGGATCAAAATGCAGAACATTTGCCTTCATTTTTAGTACTCAAGAAAGTAAAACAGACAATTATTTTCTCCATAGAAATATCTGAGTATGTGGTATAAAGAGTGGTATACTGTGTACAAGAAATATATTTCTGCAATGTTTTGGAGCTTTGTTCCTGCGGAAGATTTTATTCTTTGTCTGTACCTCTTGAGACTGGTTCTCGTCTTTCTGTAGAATGAACTTATGGAGCAAGAATTTTTATTCTACAAATGCAGCAATATCCAGAACACTTGCACACAAATTTAATCTTTTCTAAGTAAATGGGGATGAAAAGGGAAAGAAGATAATTCAGTATTCAAAATTAAGCACTGCATATATTGCATTCCCATAGCATTTGCTACAGGAAGATGATTAATCCTTCCAGTGAGTAAATTTCCCAGCCCACTTCCATCATATCCATTTCTACCTGCTTAATCATCTTGCTTTTCTGAATAGTGTGATACATCAAATATCAGAAAGGATAAAGTTTATCAGAGCCACACAGGTGGAGCCAATGTATTTCTTCATGGCAAAACTGAAATATATTTCAGTAAGAAAAAAAAAATGAAGAAAATATCTGAAAAAAAAATAATGCAGCGATATTTAAAAGTGAAGGAAAATAAATAGGAGCAACAGAACATGTATGGCAAATGCTGGAGAATGATGTAAGAAACCTGAAGGAAGAGGAGACAGAGATGTCCATTATGAAGATAACAGTGATGTAGTCAAAGGCAATGTTTGCTAGAAGGTAAATTGAGAAAACCTGGAGTCAAACATGACAAAAAAGCAAAATCTACAACCAACATCTTGAGAACAAAGTTGAAACTGCAGAGCATTCATTAGAGTGAATGACTAATGGGGAAACGGAAGTAAATCTCAACTAGACCAGGGAACAATGTCATCTCCTACCCATTTTGTTTGAAACAGTTTAATTCTAACTTATATGCAGAAGAGTCTCAGAAACCCAACCAGCAATGTTTCACATGAGTGAAATAAACTTCCATTATACCCTACATAAATATCAGAGTATTTTGTGAAAAGAATACAAGGTGCTGTGTGTGGTGGTGTCTGCAGTTCAGTTCCATAGAAAGATTCTGTGTATAAAAATACCTCTTTCTGGCATTTTCTAGTTTTTAGAAAGCACTTAAGCAGATTGCGATTGATGCTTGTGAGGCTATTATACTGAGGGGAACACAAGCATAAATTGAAGAGACAAAACAACAAGATCAGGAATCATCTTTTTCCTCATAGCTTTGTGTTGTTTACCTGTTAATGAATTATTGGTCAATAAGAAAAGACAATTCTTGTGGTAACATTTCATGGTATGATGTATCTCACATTATAGAACACAGACGTGTATATGGCAAAAGAGGAGTCTGAGATGAAGTGTTTCAGTCCTACTGTGTGCTGCAATCACATCAGGTATTTATAAACATTGACAAGATCCCCCTGAGCCTTATCTTCTCCAAGCTGAACAGATGCTGCAGTCACTTTATCATCTTTTTAGCCCTTCGCTGGACCCAGTTTGTCCAGGTGTCTCTTATGTTGTGGAGCCCAGCACTGGACTCAACACTCCAGATGCAGCCTCACCAGGGCTGCATACAGGGGAAGGATCACCTACATCAACCTGCTGGAAAAGATCTTCCTAACACCTTGGCCTTTTTGGGCACAAAGGCACATTTCTTGCCTGCGTTCAACTTGTTGTCCACCAGGATGCCAAGATCCACCTCTGCACAGCTTTGCTCCAGCTGGTTGGCTCAAGAAACATACTTGAAAATAATCAAATGCAATTTTCAAATGTTTTTCAAATCAATCCAGTTTCTGAGCTTAGCTGTACAGCAGAAATAATATTCTAGTGATATTTTAAAGCATGACTAGCAATTTGTAGATTGCCAACAGGCCCATATGATCAGGAGAAAGAAAAGGATGAATTATTTTGTTTAATCAGTGTCTTAGCCACCAGCATTTCATTATTCAGAATAGCAGACACTGCAGTGGTTTTGACAGCAAAAATTACCCAGATTGTAGTGACAAACAAAAATATTTATCTGGGCTTCGCATTCAGAGTTATCAGCTTCCGTTAGAGGAGTTAAAGGGTAAGCTATTTCAAGACTCTAGCCTGAACACTTATGAATTACGTGGAGTGCTTAATGACATCTCTTGTGCGTAGTGCTGTAGCTGACTTGCTGGGCACGGCAAAGCTGCTTATGAAGCTGCAATGCTTATGCTTATGAAGCTGCAATAACGTGATGCCTAGGTTTGTTTTCAGAACATGTTAGTAAAGGATGTCTTTGTCTATGTACTCTTTCTGTGAGGGAAGAAAGAAATTTTTGAAGCTTAACAGAAAAGGGATTAGTGACTGGAAATTGTTCTAAACTTTTAGCTTCAGGAGGATTTGGTAATTAGTGGTAACACTAAGGTGTAATGTGAAGCAAGAGCTTTCCAGGTAAATGACACAGATGTTTCATCAGATTGATGGAAGCGTGCATCTGTAAAAAAGTAAAAAAGGACCTGAATATCAGAGATCACTTCTTTGTGAAATACTGAGAGGCACAATCAAATATTTTTGATCCCAAGCAGTATTGTCAAAAGGTATTAATCAATTAGAGCTGATAAAGCTTAGGCACTTGCAAGTACCATTCCTATGTGCCCGGTCCATAAAGAATGCCAAACTTGGAATTACATGAATAGGTGCACTGCGCAGTGTGTATAAACGATTAGGAAACTTAGCAGAATAATCACAAAAACAAATTCACACTGAAAGCAGAGCAGCCAGTTAGCTAAATGGAAACCCTAGAGTTTAGACGCCAAACTCAGAGCTGTAGAGAAGCACTTTATGTATTCAGGATTTCAAAGATGGAAGGCAATTTTTTTTTCTTTTCCTCCACCTTCCAAAATAAGTCCACTGAAAGAGCCATCGTCATGACAGCACCTACATTTTATGTAATTGCAGAGAGATTTTTGAGCTTACTCAGGAAGTCAGAAGCATAACAGCATAAGTGCTAGGCCCTCACAGCCTGAGAAAGTTCAAAGCCACATTTCCTACTTTTCGGCCTAGAATCTATTAAGGAAGTGAGAAATGCATGCCTCCTTCCAGGATAATTTCTGTCTTTTAGTGGCTTGATATAAAACTGAGGGAAATAGTACTCTCCATTTGTCCTGCTATATTCTCTACCTTCACTTTAAAAATAAAGCCACCAAGACTTTATTGGCAGCATGTTATTTTTAAGAATGCATGTAATTATTAAGAAAGTTTTCTTATTTTTTTTCTTTTTGCTTTGTAGCCATAGTGGCTTTTCCTAGAAAATACAAACAGCCAACCCTCAGAAACTTCCTGCTGTATCCATCTTAGTCATATCTAAATAGTCCTACACTTTTATACAAATCAGTAAAGGAGAAAATCAATATTAAAGTTACAAATGAACGAGCTTATTAGATTGAGTATACGCAACCACAGGTAAGAAATCTGTTTCAATATTTCAGGTGAATGAAAATGAAAAACAAAAATGAAAGCTAGTAGTAATGTAAAACTTCATTAAAATAATTAGAGCATGAAGAATCTGTGTTTCTTTTAAAACATACTTGACATTCATTCCTAAGTTGTACATTTAATGAAAAGAATGAACTTCAGAAGAAACTTTGCTTTCAGCTTGATGGCTACTTCTTCAAAAATAAGAAAGGTGGTTGTATATACCCTGTATAAGGTATATATACCCTTATACCCTGTGTAAGAAGATATTTCTAAGGAGAAGAGAGATAGAGAGAAGGAGGGAAAAGATGATAACTTGTTCTTCCTTTCATGAAATATTTTCTGGAAAAGGAATTCTCACCTGTCATATTACTTGTAGTTATCTATTCAGAACAAATTGTTTTAAAAAAGCATTTGCATATTTCTGTTTATGAAAAGCAGTTCCCTGCCAGCTCTATCAAGTTATTTGATCATTTGCGTGTTCCATTTACTTAGGGACAAATAGTGTATCAGTTTTCATGGCACTGTGATATATTTTTGTGTTCTAACTTATATTGATATACTTTTAGTTTTTGTAGTACATGAGAAAATAAGATATCTTGGGCAGGGATTGGCTTTAAAAGGGACGGTAATCATAGGCCAAAAATACATATTTGGCTTGGTAAAATTTACATTAGGATGCACTGTAGAGAGAGACAGAATTTGGCTTTTCAAGACAGAAGGTAGCTTTTTAAAAGTTTTTGATGACATCCATTTGGCAGAAGCAAAGTGGAAATTTTGGGGAGAAGGGATGGGTAAAGATCTAAAAAGGAAACTGAGATTAAAGCTTTTACATTTTATATTACCTCAAAGAAATAAAATCTGGAAAAATCAGAAATGTTAGAGGAATTGGCATGAAAAAAACAATTATGTGCTTTGTCAAATAGGGTGAAAAGTAAATTCTTCTTTCCAATACACTTCACTAATCATTCAGCCTTGGGGGGGATGAAGGTAAAAACTAAGGTGTACCCATTTTGTATGGTCCTATGTTGTGTGGCTTTCCATGAATTCCAATAGGATAACAGTACTATGAGCAGTATTTTAACTGATTTAACTGTAATGAAGATTTAACTGTACTATCTTAACAGTAAATCAATGAAACTATACATGTATACAATTTAAGATTGGCTAAGTCACTAGAGAAAATACAGTCTTAGAGTCAGCAGCAGTATTTCAATTGTTGTCAATAGGAGCAGAACTTGGGCCTCCCTGTACAGCAGCTCATATTAGAGATTTTTTGATTGTTCATATAACTTCATTTATATAGCCCTGTTATATAACCTAATACAATCTTAACCCATCTATCACTTCCTAAAATGTGATCACATTTGTGGAATTTTTCTGTAAAAATACCTAAATGACTACTAGGTCTTGTTACCCACACTGGGTTATAGTGAAGCCCTGTTAGTGCTAAAGACTTCCTCCTGGCATGGAACTTCTTTCTGGAAGGCTGTAAGATGATACAGGTTAAGTAGGAATGTGTTCACCATCTATTACCAACTCTAAGGTACTTCTCTTTGTAGTAACTGTACTGGGGTCAGTAAAGCATTTCATCCATTCGGTGTATCAAGAACTAGGGTACAAAGGACACATGCTTACACTGCCTTGATCCCAAACTAACATCATATGCAAGATGTTTGGACCTAACTGAATGTCCACGCAAGGTGAGTTCTGGGGCAAGTCAGAGCAGAGACCTAAATCTATACTCAGATAGCAGTTTATGAACATTTAATATGTTTCAAAGCGAGCAAATAAATAGACTCCTTTCTGTAGTGCACACAAGCAGAATTAGACTCATGCTTGAGATTTCTGGAAAAAATCTTCTGTGATTTATCCCAGAAGAAAAATTATTGGCAGTAGAGATACAGTGAGAGAGATCACATCTGAAAGGGGGTGTGCAAAACAGGTTTTAGGAAGAATTTGTGTTCTTGAATTGAAACTGGTGATTTTGAAACCTTCTGCTCAGTTTTTGGTATAAATGTGTTTTGGTAAAAATAAGTTTTTACTTATTTATATTACTATATTATTATTATTAATTTAATCTGATAAAGACCTATCCAAAGTGCTGAAAGCAGAGCTTAATGTTTTGAGTCACAAGTACTTACACAGACTTCTCTTTATAAGTAATTAATTCCTTCCTGTATCAGGTTTCTCGTAGGATATTGTGGCTGTATGGGCAGTGGCCCATTTATAACAGGTTCCAGTAATCACCCAGAATATGGGGATAGATATACCATTTTAACTCTCCCAGAGGAATTGGGCAGCTAGAAATACCTGTGTCCTCATTTTGAACCAGGTGAATAACATACCTAAGACACACTAAAGATACCTTGCACAGGGAATTTTTTTTTTGAAAAAATTAGCATGGATTTGTGGTTCCTATTTCAAGAATAGCTTGTGTTTTAAGCAAGTGTTTTGTGTAAAATGCATTATGAACACACTGAACTTTCCCCTTGCAGTGCAGATGTATGTCTTTGCTGTTAGGTTAGAAAGTCTAGCTTACATTCTCTCACAGTGCATGAATTAGCTTCAAAAGATAAGTCAGTGACGTTTTTTCATCTCCTGTTCCCTAACAGCCTGTCTTCCTCCCTAGTAAACTAGTGACAAAAGCTTTCCACAGTGGAGAACAGAAATCTTTGAAATATTTTCTGACAGGTGAGAAATAAACAAGATTTTAACATTTGCATGCTGTCTAAAAACAGTTCTTCTATGGCCTTTCTATGAGGACAACAATGCCAATGTATTGTAGGCATGTTCCTCTGACTCAGTTAAAAAAATAAAAGGTGGCAGAAGGTCCTCTAGAGTAAACTAAGGCACTTATTCACAATTGAGTGGTAGCCTTGATGGCCACCTTTTTTGAGGCTCCATCTTCAATAGGCAAGTTGGCTGTTTCTAGCAGCTCTTGCACAGTACTTGTTTTGGTTCACACTTCACAGTTGGAGGTATTTAACTTTCTGCATTTTATTGAGATTCAAAATGTCAAGATTTTGAATGCCCATCTGTGAAGGAACAGCAAAGAGGAAGAGTGGAGAGATCCCCCTTGTGTCCATATTCAGGGAAGGACAAACTCTTCTAAGGCATTGCAATTCTAAGCAGAATTTTTATCTAGTTCAAAGTAGCTTGACAAAATCATGTAAAGCAGTAGCAGAGCAGGGAATTCAGTCCAGATTTCAAACTCCCCTAATGCAGTGGGAGATAATGATGAAGACAGGACTCTTTTTTCTTTCAGTAGCTGATGCATTAATATTTTCCTGATACAGAACAAGCAGAAGTTTCCACTGGCAGAAGTTTCTACCAAATCTTTTCATGGTTATCTGAACTTTTTTAAAATTCTTGCCATTCTATACAGTACGCAACTGGAATTCAGAATATCCTCATACGGTGTTTTAATTAATAGTATTTACTTCAGAATTCTTCTTTTTTTTCCCCCTCACTTTATTTCAAAAGTGTATTTACAGAGTTGCCTTAAGTGTTAAGACTGATGAGAACATCATGTTTGGATCATCCTCAGACCCACAGTCCAAAGCAGTTTTACAGGTTATCCAAACATCCTTCTTCCTGTGCTTTACACAATACTTAACATCAGGTTCACAAAAGAATATTAAAAACATTTTAGAAAATTATTTTCTCTTACTGAGGTTATAATAACTCTTATAAAAAACAACAACAACAACAACAAACAAAAACAAACACCACAACCTTCCTAGATAAAGTCTTAAGGAGTCTTAAGAATTTTTAGTATTTTTCCTATTGATTTTGTTCAGTTTCTTATCTAACAACCCTCATGCCTCAAAGCACACATCTCACATCTATTTTGGCAAATCTAACTTCTGCAAATTCTTTATGACTACTAGAAGGTGAACTGCTATTTTTTTTTTCTAGCAGTCTTCTTTAAAGTTTCTATCTTACTGTTTTAATATGAAAAAAGACAGTAAAATATACAAGTGGCTTCTCTAATACTTTTCAGTTGGAAAGGATCTTACATCTTCTACTTCGAAATTAAAAAAAAAGAAGGGAAAAAGTATGAACAAATGTACTGCAAAATATATCAGCGGCAGCATTGCCTTTCTGGCTCCTATTTTTGTACAGTCAAATCTAACAATTTATTTTTACTGGGAACTATTTGCTAGAGGATCTAATTTTCAATACTCAGCTTTCTTACTTTTCTTCTGTAATAAATACCAGTTACTCTTCCGCTTGATCATAAAGTGATTTCTTGAGTGTCTTTGTGGATTTTGATTCATCGACAATCCTTTCTACAGAATTGGAAAAGACAGAGACATATTCTGTTTTCAGACAAACAATTAATTGTCCCTGGAAATTCTGTTACATGAAAAAAAATAATATGACTAAGCTTTTTACTGATACAGTGTTTGGTCTCAGAATGTGCTACACACACACAGATACACAGAATAAAATACATTGAAAATATCCAGTTGGCAAAATTTAGCACTCAAAGTTAACACTGATTCTGTAATTTTTACTCTCAAGTATAAGACTAATTACTATTTTTCTAGTCCATCCAGCTTCTTTTAGTGTAAATTATAAATGATGCCTATTTAACAAGGGCTTATTTCATGTTTCAAAGAATATTCTCATGTTTTTTACACTGCACTTAGAACAGAAAATAATATGACTTGGAGACAGCAGCACTCTAGTACGATCCATCTTGCAGATTATGAATTTATCAGGGCAATTATATATTAAAAGACTCTACTGATACTTAAATAACAGGACTAATTAAAGTAGGACAGACCTTACCTCTATTTCCTCAACATGCAAATGTTCATTTTACAAATGTAATGTTATAATGTGGTGCAAAGTATGTATAATTCTCTATATTTAAGAAAGAAAAGAATAAAAGGAACAACCCCCAGACATAATTTCAAATCAATTTTAAGAAGTGTTAACAGGCTTTAGACCCTTAGCACAGTCTTTATCACTTTTAAACTAACAAAACAGCTAGGAGCAGTGAGAAGAGCATATTCTCCTTTCAGGGGTCAGTAAGTGGAAGTGGTGTGCTACAACCATAATAAAATGCTCTTCCCAAATTTCCTCTCTGAGTTAACTTATTCTTCTGCTGCAAAGTTGTTTGAAAATCCTCATGATCTCCTTCTTACTGTATTTCCCTAATACAATCTATTCTTCAGATTTCTGTTTTTCCACTCCCTTAGCTTTGCAATGATTGTTTCCTATCCCTTTACCCCCTCCGTCACTCACTGCAGAGAACTACATAATCATGAATCCCAATTAATTTTCCTAACTCTTGTAAGTGTAATTCATGTTAATGAGGTAGTTTTTTATTATGTTTTTAATCTGCTTTAATTGTATTTTTATGGTGTTCTGCAGTGCTTTGAGCTTTCTGGCAACGGGCTATTTCATACATAGGAATATTGTGTGATTCACGTGATTCATGTCAATATTCCCTCATCAAGTGGCAATTCCTGGAAGGAAAAATAGGTCATCCATGTCCCTCGCTGGCTTCTCTGGGTAACAAATATCCTAGGTTATCACTTGGTGAATATAGTTTTTCATCTGACACCAGTGCTCCTTATCAGTTTGATCTAGGGTACTACTGATAAGACCTGGAAAATCAGATACAGAAATACTGGAAATACAAGACTGTTCCACTGTTCCAGTCAGTTAAGAATCCAGCCAACAATAAAACTCTACTAAAAATTCATTTCTGATCTTAGATGTGGACTCTCTTTACCTAAGAGTATGCCTACATAGCTGATTTATGGTTTGGAGGAAAAATCCTGAGAAATTCATAGATTTGGCAGATTGTTTTTAAATTAAAGAACCTAAAACGCAAAGAAGATCTCATGGTCAAGTGTTAAACTACATAAAAGATTTGGTGCCAGCCTCTGAATAGAAACTGCTGAGTTTTACACCGCTCTAGTCAGTTGCGGGGAATCTACTTTTCTTTTACTGTGAATGTATAAGAGGTTCTATGGAAAACTGTGTACACTGCTGAAGTAGGTCCCTGCCCCGAATGAAAAAATGTTACATGGTGCTACCTACAGGAAAAAAAAAAAAAAAAAAGACTAATTTCTCCTCTCATCACAAACATGACATTATCTATCAGAGACCAGGTTCTTCAAAAGAACCTGTTCCAAAAACTTCACAAATCCTTCTGCTGATTTCACTGGATTTGGGATTGGGCCCCTAAAAAGGTTCTTCCTGGTATAGCTACTCTACTGTGATCTATGGTTCACATTGGTAGATTTATTCTTGCAATTTCAAGTTACTCAGTGTTGGTGCAGGTAAAAGCACTTCATAAGAGAAACAGCACACAATCCTGCAATTGATAGAGTACATTATGTGGGTGACAGACTCAAGCTACACTGATTTTGTTTGTGACTATATGTATCTTGTTCATCAGTTTTCACACTGTCATTTATATTCAAGTTTTTAATAACTCTATATAAGTACAAGAAAAAACTATTAGAATTTTAATGAGGTAGGTTTTTATTATGTTTTTACTCTAATTGTACTTTTATGATGTTCCACAGTGCCTTTAGCTTTGTGGCAAAGGGGTACTTTATATATAAGATTATCATAATAACTTCTATTTAAACAAAATAACTACCAGTTCAATTCACTTTGGTTTCACAGTCATATTTAAACTGCTAGATTAATGGATCTGGGGTAGTACTGCAAAGCCTAGGCACTTCACCCCTCTCTCATACCAATTCCATCCAACCTCAGCTACATTGCCAGGAATACTAAGCTTCACTTAGGAATAGTCACCCAGGAATAAGTTAGAGGACAATCTATCACTATCTCCCAGAACATCTTCACCAAAAAGCTAATATACTCCAGACTAGGCTAGTAGACAGTGAGCTGGATTGAAAGCTTGCTGAAATGTCAGCCTTAAAGGTTTGTGACCAAGGAAAATCGGCACACATTGAGAAATAGAAAGCTTGATTTGAATATGAGAAAAAAATGTTTTTCGTGTGAGAATGACAAAGGAAACAGAATACCCAGAGAGGCTGTGGAGTCTACATCCTTAGAGAGATTGAAAAGCCATCTGGACAAGGTCCTGAGCAACTTGCTCTAGGTGTCCCTTCCTGAGAAGAGAGCTGGAATATATGATCTCCAGAGGTCCTTTCCAACCTCTGCCATTCTGTGATATAGCCTAGTCATTTAGTGTATGCCTGGAATTGATATTGGGGATAGTACTGTTGAACTTTGTCATTAACCATTTGGGCAATAGGAGAGAGGAGAGCCTCAGAAAGTTTGTAGATGGTTCAAAAATGGGAAGAGTGGCTGATACACTAGAGGACTGTGCTGCCGTTAAGAGGGATAACAGGCTGGAGAAACCTCATGAAATTCAACAAAGGAAAATGCCATGTCTTGCACCTGGGAGAAACAACCTCAAGGCTTGAAAACAGTTGTGCAGAGAAGGACCTGGGCTCCTGCTGGACAGCAAATTAGCAGGCAGTGTGGTTTTGCATTAAAGCCAACAGCATCTTGGGCTGCATTAAGCAGAGCGTGGCCAACAGATTGAGGGAGGTGATCCTCCCCCTCTACTCAGCTCTGGTAAGGCTGCACCTGTGTACAGTCCTGAGATCTCTAGTATGAGAGATGGAGCTACTGGAGCAAGTGCAGTAAAGGGCTGAATAATGAAATGCTAGTGGAGTAAAGACTAACTAAATAAAACACCTTCTCCTTTTCTTTTTCTGATCTTATGGGTCTATTTGCAATCTACAAATTGCTAGTGGCCATCTAAAAGATTTCTAGAAGTCATTTCAGCTGCAAGATATGATCAAAACCTGGAATATTTTGAAAAACATTTTCTTATTTTCTGTTTCATTTCCCTAGTCAATCATCTGGAGAGCCGCAGAGAAGGATCTTGGTGTCTGGATGCACAGCAAACTGACCACAAGCAGGACATGTGCCCTTGTGGCCAAGAAGGCCAATGGTCTCCCAGGCTGAGCTAGGCAGAGATTTTCCAGCAGGTCAGTGGAGGTGATCCTTCCCCTCTACACAGCCCTGGTGAGGTCACATCTGGAGTGCTGACTCCCCAGCATGGGAGACACCTAAATATATGCGAGTGAGTGCAATTTAGGACCACAAAGATGATTAAGGGACTGGAGTTATAAAAGACAAGGCTGAAAGAGCTGCACCTGTTCATCCTGCAGAAGGTAAGGCTCAGAGGGATCTTAGCGATGTTTATAAGTACCTGATGAGTGACAGTAAAGAGCGTGGAACCTGATAGCATTATTCAGTAAAAGGATAAGAGGCAATGGGTAGAAATTGAAAAGAAAAAAAAAAGAGATTCCATTTAAATAATAATTTGAGAAGACTTTTTTTTTTTTTACTGTAAAGCTGATCCAACACAAACTGGCTGCCCACATTGCTTGCAGAATTTCCATTCTTGGAGACATTCAAAAGCCAACTACATGCACCAATGAGCAGCCTCCTCTATTTGACCTTCCTTTGAGCAGGGGCATATGATGCCAAAAGTCCACTTTCAACCTCAACCGTTCTATTATTCTGTGAAGTTATGGGGCTCAGATATGGAATGAAGCACCAGGGCTGTGTGAGTTAGGGTGCTGGATTTGAATTCAGGTGGTTAGTATAATGAAGTGCATCCTTTATAATCATCTTATTCTCTAAATATCTAAGTTGTCTGAGTCAACAACATCTCTGTTGACAGATGTTTGAGCACAGTGTCAAAAGATAAGAGGTAAAAAGGTTTGAGTAAGAGCTGCCATTTTGGCTGTAGTATTAGTCTTAAAAACCTCAGGCAAAATCTGGTATTAAGGTTGTTTTAGGAATGGAGAACGATATAATTCTCAGGAAGTGTCAGATTCATAAATTTAAAATGTATGCTTGCTTCCCCTTTCCTTCACTCTTTGTCTGATACAGAGGAGACAAAAAAAGAGATTTCAGTGTTTCTTCTTTTCGTTCTGTTTTTTTCAGGAAGTTTAAATTTTTAGAATGACCATAATGTATTTAAGATATACTTGAATTTAAGATTGCATTTGAATTCTACTTGATTTTTTAGGTATAACATTAAAATTACTTCTTGAAGGAAATATTATAATTTAATTAACAGCTACACTTTTGGGGTATTGCTAATACTTTTGTTTCATTCCGTCTGCTCCATCTAAATGATACAAAAGTAAAATATCATCTTTTCCTTTTCTTTATATTCACCAATCATTTACTAATAAGTGAAAAGACTTGGAACTATTTCCTTTCCAGTACTTTACACTATGGGTCACACAAACACTTATCCTATACATCTTCAGGAAAAGAACTGAAACACAGAGCATACTGACTTCAGTCAGCATAAGTTATTATTTTTGCTTTATATCTTTATGCCAACAGTGAGCACAATTTAGCTAGAGGATCTTGTTCATATGAGGTTTTGCAAGGACAGACTTTCAAATACGAAGGGAATGTTGTTGGTATTGCCTTTTCTTTATGATTTTAAATTCTAGACTTACATGAGAGAGTTTACATCACAGGAGCTGAAGAGCAACTCTGTGATGGAAGAGATGGAAGATAACAGAAAGACAGAACTGCTTAAATCAGTTTAACTAATTCAACAAAACTCATCCACCAGATGAGCTTTTCCCGTCTTATTAAAGAACATCAAGAACCACTAAAATTTGTAGCATTCTTTTGGAATGGAAGTAGGAAAAATACAATACATACCACATAAAGGCACTTCTTGAAATGGAGGAAGCAAAGTATTGAACTGAGCAAAGCTAAGAAGTTGCAGGTTTGAAAAAGATGAAAAAACAAGATGAAACTAAAAAGGATGTTGATTAAAGTTTAAAGGGTTTTTTGTTGTTGTATTTCCCTGGTGCTGAGTTTAACATTCCCCAGATTCTGAGAAGCCATGTAAAAGCCCTGTCTTGTTTTCAAAGCTTGCTTCCTCTATGATTAAGCAATTTATTGACCCAAATATGTAAGACTGAACACAGGACAATTGGTTATGGCAAGTGGAATTTACCCATTGACCATCCTTATCTACCAATGTTCACTGTGAACTCTTGATTGAATTTCATTTATGCCAAAGAAAGGATCTTCTGTAGCGGAAACATTCTTAATTCTTTTGGAAACATGAAAATAGACTAGCAAAGAGTTTTCTTTTTCTTTTTTTTTTTCTTTAATGTACTTATATACTTGGTAAAAAGCCAGAATTTGATGGTTTCCATAGTAACACTTTAGGACAGCAGACCAAGCAGGAAGGCCTTGTTCACCCACCTATGATTTTAACACAATCCCACCTTCCACATCATTGACACTGAATATATATTTCTGCAGACACACAGACATGAAATCAAGTTTCAGGGTGAGTACATTTTGAGAAAAAAAAAAAAAAGAAAAACTCCAGCAGAGCACAGGCAGATAAAAATCCTTTCAGGGTAAACAATGTCAGATAAATGGAACTAATTTCTGAATGATATGTATTTACCAATGATTTAGTAGTGAGAAGACTTGAAAGTATTTCCTTTCTGGTTCCTTACTAGATGGGTGACATACAGACAAAATCTGTACATCTTCAAGGAAAGAAGTGAAGCAAGGAAGATGCTAATTCCAAACAGCACTTAAGTAATTGTTGCTTGATACTTTTATGCTGCCTGTGAGCAGAAGGTTCTATGTTCTTATGAGGTGCTGCAAAATCACACTTTCAAATGTGGACACCTATATATCTGGCCTGCCTGGATGCTCCCTCACAGGAGAGAGGCCTCTCCCTCTTCTGTCTGTCAGACTTCAGATAGATCCTTTAATCCTGATAGGAAACTGAGATCCCTCAATTTGCGTTGGATTGCAAGCTTCTGAAGGTTTGGGTTTTTTTTTTTTAACTGCTTGCTTGCTTGCCTCTGTGGAATCTCCAGTTTGCCAGACTCATCTACAATGTTCTGAATGCTAAGCAAGCATAAATATTAAAACATGTGGTTTATTCTGGCAAAGCAGAGGTTAAACTGTTGCTTTATAAATCGCAAACCAAATGGCAAAACAAGCCTTCAGAACAACAACAACAAAAGAAGAAAAAGAAAAAGGAAACAAAGAAGCTGACAGCTGACTCTTCCTGCTGTCCTGCAGGGGATCTCTAAGGAACCTCTTTCACAGACAACTCAGCAGAATTCAGCTTTAACTGTCCAAAGTGCTGCCTATCAGATATCTCTTTGAGGACACTCTTGGAAGCTGGATTTGGCTGTGGGACATGCTGAAGGCAACTTGAGACAACTTTCCTTCTCAACTTATTTTGCCAAATAATGGAAGAGATAGGAACCTTGTGCCAAAATAGAGGCTGCTTGCTTAAAGCAGTTCTCCACCTTCCCCCTGTCTTCCTAGAACATCTAGATTCCTAGATCTTCCTAGAACACTGTTTTCTCTAATAAAAATGCAGCTTCAGCAAATGCAACTGTAAGGATTTACACTTTATCTGCAGGTACAGATGTAACACATCCGAGTACAGATGTAACACATAGACACACCTCCCCTATCCTTTGCCCATCCCCATCTGCAAGTTTACAGTCCCAATGCATTGGCTTATATTGTTATAACACTTTCTGAATAGTGTACCCTAAGACGCATACACTATATGATCATTTAATCCAACACACAACCTTTGGATCATCTTTAGTATTTCATAGCCTGTATAGAACATGTTACAAGAATTATTATCATAGCTGCTTATTCGGTTTTATAAAAAAAACACACAATTGCTGTATACAAATGCATCATGAAAGTATTGATAATAGAATCTTAAGACACCACTATTTGCTTTATTTAAGACTAAATAACACAATAGGATGTGGGTTATTTCACTAACTAGAAGGAAGATGATTAATTTAAGGGCATGTGTTTTTACGAATGCAACAAGAGCTGCTACTCTTTAGAATGTAAGCTTCTTACATGCTCCACGACATAACAGTACAATGAAGCCATAAACAGCTATACACTGTATATTTCAAAGTACTTGAATCCGCATTATCAAACCTTATCTTTTTTTTCCTTTTGGTTTTATATTAAATCATGTTTCCGCTGTTTAATTCGTTTAATGAATGATTTTTTTTTTAATTCTGAGAACACAACATTGGTCTGGATCAATATGGCCAATATACAAGGGGAGTTTGGGAAAAGTGGAAAAATACTTTTTTTTTTTTTTTTTTGCAAAATATCAAGTTTCTCTGATGTATTTGTAGGCTTGAAGGATAAAGGAAATCAACAGAAGCTATAAGCTACCAAAAAGTATCTGGATAGTCCACAGCAGTTGACATGATCTTTCTTTATAACAGATTTTAGAGTTTCGTAATCTTTTGTAAGGTTTTTCTTTTGAAATAGAAGAGGCCACTTTTAAAAACTTGTATGACACTAACATCAGCAAAAAAATGCTCACTTGAACATCGCTTTTTATTCTTTGTGGTTTCACAACAATACATACCACCTCTATAAGGTTGCATTCAATTCTTCAACTATGTAGATTTGCATCATTAACTTATGACTCTAAACTGTTGATTTCTATATGTTACATCGAACTTCGCTGTGGGCTACAGTAAAGAAAAATTATGATATTTACTTTTTTCTTTCATACTTTTGGGAGAGAAAAGGCAGAATATGTTAAAAAAGAAAGAAAGAAAAATCATTCACTTGTTTCTGAAGTTATTTTCCATCTTGCAAGCATACCCAGTGCACCTAATCTTAATCTGCACAGACTGTGCTAATTCAAATAATATATTTCAGAAGAGCTGCACTTCCACTAACAGCGTATCTTAGCACATTACTACAGAACATGAAGAGTGCTTGATCACCTCTATAAACTCATACTCCAGGGATTCATACTGACTCTATAGTGAACAATTCTCTCAGCAGTTTTCTAAACTTAGTTTCACTCAGATTAACTAAACCAGAAGCACAGTGTGGGTGAGAATCATTTATCTCCATCTCCAAGGCAATTCTTCTTGTCAGTAAAGAAGATATTAATGCAAGAAAGTGCTCTCTCTCTGGCCACAAGATTTCTATAAAATACTGAGTATGCACTAATCTTTCAGGTGAACATAGTCAAGCTTGAGTGCATCTGGCCAACTGATTTTAAATGATCTTTTTAAAAAATGCCCAGAATTACATGTAAAGGTAACAACTCAAAGTTGATTTATTTATTTGATTCACAAATACTAGTATTGTGTCTGTGCAGTAAGTTAGAAGATCATTTTTAATGCATTTATTACATATATGCACTTTTTTATATAGCTATTTTTTGTAATGGAAGTTCCATGGACAGGGACTGTATGTTTCTCTATTCACATTTTCAGTGCTAAACAAACAAGTATGAAATATGCATATTATTTTGTACATTTTATTTTTTTAGTTTATGTTTTACTTAGTGTAGTTATAGGTAGCAGAATGTACTATGTTACTACCATATAATACGCATTATATTGTCACTGTCCATATAATACGCATTATATTGTCACTGTGTAATAGGTAAAGATACAGACATACTCACAGAGACACAGATAAACATATTGTGATTAACTGGCTCCATTAATTTTATATTACTGACAGAGTCCTAACTACAATAGAGGAGAGAACTCCTGTTTAACTGCGCCATCAAAAAAATCTTTGAAAAAACGAACAGATGCTTGCCACTAAAAACGGTCAAAACCGTAATTGCAATTAACTTCCAGTCCAGGAAAAACATGCACACTTAGAACAATAAAATAAAAATCTGTAGTATTTGTCATAAAAGTCCTATTTTATTCATGAATCTCCAGAACAAGTCTGTTTCATCAGATCATTTGACCTGCAGCTTTTTGAATGTAGTTCCGTGACTTCTGACCATCTCTAAAATATCATAAATTGCAGACTTCTTTCCAGAAGTATTAGAAATGAGGCTAATGAGAGGGTTCAAAACCTTTTTCAGCAGTATTAAATCAGAGTGAATACTGGAAGTATTATCTAGCCAAAAAAGCCTCATGTCAGATAGCCATGTCATCC
The DNA here is from genome assembly GCF_000705375.1 of Tinamus guttatus. The sequence goes on from NW_010582685.1 coordinate 156,389, forward strand.
TCATGTAGACCACATGAACAACTACTGTGAAATGCTAGTCATCAAGGCACTATGAAGGCCTGGTGCAGCATATTCTGATTACAGAAAATTCTTTTTTTCTAATTTCAGGAAATTAAAAAGCTGAGTTGGTAGTATTTGTGTAAGAAACCTTTACTAGCTCAAAAAATTAGCCTTTTCTCATGTGGGAATGTTATATTCAGACTGAAGACCTGAGGGCCTTCCCATTTTTAAACTATTTTTCTAATCTCTCTTATAAATCATAGCCACTGCAGTCACTACAAGAAAGCCTACTTCTGTGCTCTGTAACACTTCCTTCAATATCACTGTTCTTACAGTGATATTAAAGAGCACAGACTCAGGCTGGAGGAGTCTGAAACGGAGACTAAAACAGAAAAAAAGAAAATAAAGAAAAGGATAAAAAATATAAGAAAGTAAAAAGACTTTGACAAAATTCTTAGATATCTGCAGAATGTAAACACCAAGGAACATGAAAAATTCTTCAGAGTGCTACAGGGCAAGGTATTGTACCAAGAATGCAATATATACAGAATAAAGAATAGAATAAAATTAGAAATAGCTGATTTTAGCTGTGTATCACTTATAAACAAATGACCTCACCCCCTTCGAATATAAATCAAAGCCCCAAAACGTCACACCAATATGTATATGGCATATATGGAATATTCTCCTAAAAAGAGAAATAAAAGCTCTAAACATTTAAAAGTGCATTACGGATAGACAGCAATGTTCACTAAGAAGGTCTCTCCTACTTCGAAAGTATATGAATATTTAACTGACAAACTGAGATTGTTTCACAGAAATTTTAAGAAGCAATTAGTATTACCCACAAGAACTTTACAGCTGCAAATAAGCTAGAGAAAGAGGGATCATTTTCAGGAAACATGAAAACCAACTGAACTCTGTAAGCCTTGCATAACATAGGTGCAGATATGTTTCATACTCCTGCAGTTCAGAGATATTTCCTGGCAGACTTGCTTTTAGGACAGCTTTAGAATTTTTAACTTAACAGCTTTATACTTTTCCCTTGCTTTTTGATCCAGGCCAAAAATCACTTTTTTTCTGTCCCTGAATAAAAAAAAAATATATAAAATATTTTTTTAATGAGGAACATTGTTTTTTAGAAGCCAGTCTACGTTAGATATGATTTATCTACTACAGAGTAGGTCCAAGGACAGGGGGAATAATTTAAAGAATACCTATTTTTGGACCCTAGTAATGTGCAAAACTGAAGTAATGTCAATTTTGTACCTGAATAAGGAGCTTGTGAGGCCATATCTTGGATTTGAGGTATGTGAATCATATCTCAGTCCCACTTGAGGCACTAAAATTCTTTAAGAGATCAAGAAACTCATTCTATTCACTATTCATAATTCAGATATTTTCACTTTTTTCTTGTCCTTTTTTTTTTTTTTCTGTCTTAAATTTGACTGTTTTTTACCATGACATCTCTGGTCTTCTAATTGTAGCAAATTGTCTGAAGAAAGGAATGAAGGTCTCCTTGAACAAAACTGAAAAGGAGGCTACGCAAATTCAGTTTTCTTTTCCATAGTAAATTAAGAACTTAATTAGCATGAAAACTGCTTTCAGGATATACTGGAGAATGTCATGTGAATCTAAAACATTATTTAGTTAAAATGTGGATTACAATGGCGTGATTTTAAAGATATCATACTTTTTATTTCTGTACACCAATGGTAGAGATTATAGCATATAAAACTGCATGAAAATGTTATAGTATTCAGTGCTTTCACCTGTGTTCAGCGTCTTTTAAGCTGTGCTTATCCTTGAAGATAGTAATAATGAGAAATGTGGTGATAATCAGAGAACTGACTGTTCAAAAATGACACCTTCTTATTCAGTGCCATACTTCTAGGATTATAACTGCTTATTTTAATGATGACAAAATAAAGCTTTCATTGTTTTTTACTCTTCTTTAGCACTGAAAAGTTAGAGCAGAAAAGATATATTTAACTTTATACTACTCTATCATGGTTATCATAAAAGTGTTAACTGAATTTTAATGATAGAATTTCCTTTACTAGTTACTATGTTCATGTCAAGAATATAGAGAAGCATGATCCCTTTAAAGTTGAATAAAGTGTTTGGTTAAAACTAAAATAGGTCAGGGAAGACTCTTTTTTTTTATTAAAATACATCTCTGGAAATACCACACACCTTCAGATTCTTCCAAACCTATTCCACATACAATATTAAAGAACATCTTTTCAAAGAATATGATTTTGAGTCATACCTAGTTCAAAGATAGAGTGATAATCAGTGAAAAATTCAGCGCTCTGTAGAAACTTGTGGTACTGAATAAAGTTAATACCAGATAATGAAAAAAAATCACTCTGATACATGGTTTTTAATCAAGTACAGAAAGTAAGAACAATATAGAGAATCCACTTCCTTCCCGGTGAAATGTGTCATAATTTATGAAATAAGAAGACAGAAAACAATGAGCACCTGTTGCAGGATTTGGAAAATAAGGAATATTTCATCCAACTATCATTTTTAGGAGGGACTGTTTGTAGGTATAGATATTTTTTTCCGATTTACTGAAACACATGAAGAAATCTACATCAAAAGAGTTTATGCTGTTCTAACAATCAACTATTTAGTCCTCTGCTGCATCCCAAAGTAATTAAGTAATGATACACAGGTCTCTCTCTAAACATTCTGTTGGAACTTTATAGATGGTACAATCACCATTGAAAAGAGCTTTTTTTCAGAATGTTTCACTGTGTTTTTAACATATTGTATTGATTTTGCAATTTGTTTTCTCTGGAAGATGTGCTGTAAGCAATAGCCAATCCTAGCCCTGAAGGCACTTTAGTCCTTTGGGACATGATACTAAATCAGGAGGATATGGGTTCCTATCTCTCAGTGAATTAGAGAGATGCTAATAAACCAGTCAAGCAAAAGTGATGACACCCCATACACTGAAAAGGCATCTATCTTCACATCCAAAGGCAGTTCTTACTTTAGCTGACTAAGCTTTGAAAGATGGAATTTGAAAGAAAATTAGGTAGACTCCAAGAAAATAAATGAGGTTCAAAAACAATCCAACATCTCCAGAAGAGGTTCTTTGAAATATGGAGAGCAAATGAAGCAGAAGACCTGATTAGGCTTGTAAGGGAAAATTCTGACGTGATTCAAATAAGGGAAAAAAAAAGAGAGAGAGACTGATCTTAATTTAAATAGACCAAATGTTGCTTTTCTTTCTTTCCTCGTCTATGTCTTTTATAATAAGATACATATTCAAAATGGACACATATAGATACACGTATAAATATGCACGTATATTTTTATATATATGTATATTTGTGTGTGTGTGTTTAATCTTTACTTCAATTCAGCAGAGTCTGGCTAACGCTGCAACATTCTTTACTCCATGCTGAGAGGGACCTAAAAGCTGGGCATTGACATTTTAACAAATGCCCGGATTTCTTGCACTATATGCCATCATAGAAGCTTCATGAACTGGAATGAGAGCTGTTACCACATGTCTTCCACTGTCTGGATAACCCAGAAAGCTCTCTGGTGTGCTTCAGGGCAAGCCTATAAACACTCGGCTTCCTGAGGGAGAGTGCGATAGCTGCCTTGCGTAAGGCTTTTTGTTTGCTTCAAAAGACATGAAGTACTGAAAAAAATATTTATCTGGAGAAGAGACAACAGGCTGTTCTGTATGATTTTTAAGGCTTTTAAATGCCTACGGCATGAAGGAAGGCTTTTAAAAGGAGAATGTTTTTAGCTTTCTAACTGAAAGAATAGCGAAGTACCAACCTGAGACTAAAAGGAAGATTGTCACTGGCAAAACAACTCCTCCTGACCTGATTTTTAACTTGATGCAGATCATCCAGGGCTATCACGGCTCATGGCCCAATTACACTTCACTTGTGAGATCTGACAGAATCACAGCGCTTGATGACAAGATAACATACTGTATTTTTCCTCTAATTAGAGCATATCAAAGTATCCAGAGTCCTTTTGATTTTGTAATTTGATGGATGATGAAATCCATATTTGTCCCTCATATACCTTACTGAGAAGCTGTATTCCTCAATCAGGATGTCAGATCACTAGGCCCTAAGCACAAGGCGGGAACTTTCTATCCGCAGTACTCACTGACTTCCTTTTTTTTCTGTTCTTGTTCATAAATTGACTCAAGGATACAAAAAAGGATACAAGCTCACTTATCTTGAGTATTTGAACAATATGGCTTTATGTTTTGTTTAAAGATTGTAGGCCACCACTTTCTTCAGATATGACTGTTCAGTCACATTTTTTTTTGTATTGTGACAACATTTAAAGGAAACAGAAGTTAAAATAGGACAAATTATCAACTGTCACAGCACTTTAAATTCAACTAAGATAAGTAAGTGACGTATCTTCTGGCAATTTACCTTATTAAAACAAGACAGGGAAAAAAAGGTCTGATACCTTTTTGATTTTTTTTATACCCACATATTGAACAAGACTTCAGACAGGCATAAGAAAAAAAAGAAGACTCAGAGATAGAACAGAATAATGGATTATTTTCTTCAGAGTCCAAACCAAAAAGTTGGAGATTTTTTTCTCAGGCCATTCTCCATTAAAGAGTGCTTCTGTAAATGCCTCTGCAAAAATAATTACTATTGAGTCTAGTCAAAATGATTGATTTATTTAAAACAAAATATTTTCTTCCTCTGCTGGATTCTTTACATTTGTTTAGCTTATTGATTTATAAGACATTTTACACAAAAAGCTTAAAAGATGGACTGCGCATTTCAAGATGTGTTCTAAGTATTTTGTAGCATGTCATTGACATCTAAAAACCACTGATTAAAGATGAAAAGAAGTATGATGGTTTTCGTAGTCATACTGCCAAATGACTGCTGCACCAGGATGGGTAAGGTGGCTTTTTAAGAGTAATTAACAGAATCAGCCACTGCCCCAAAACTGAAGTAACAAGAGAAAAAAAAAATACATACACATGCAGGGTGTCCAGAAATTCTTGTGTTGGAAGCAGCTTCCCCCATATGATTTTCATAAAGCAACTAGAGGGAATAGTCTTTGAAATCTGATATAATTACTCCCCGTGGATTAGACAAGTGTGACACTTTGTGGACTTCAAACATAGGTAAGCATATAGGAAGTGGAAAATTATCTTAGGTAATTAAGGAGATATATCAGGGGACACACACACACACACACAAAAGACAAAATAGAACACCTGAGCAGAAAATGGAGGATAGTTAACTGCTGCTAATTACTTCTGAGAATGTATGCTTGAAGAACAGCTTCTGGAAACCTTGAGAAGGGAAAAAAATTATGCCTTTCTTTTAAAATGGAGAAAGGAGATGCAGAGAAAGGAAGAGGGAATCTGTGGAATTGTAGTTCAGAGAAGTAAATTTCAATTCCCAGAAAAATAGAAGCACAATCTATTTTAGCTGTTAGCTAACAAGGAGACTAGTTAAAGTCAATATGGATGTCAAAAATAAATCAAGTCAGACCAATTTACCTTCTCTTTACAATACCATAACATGAGGGGTTTTGCCGACAGGAACAATGTCATATATCTTGACTTTAATAAGGCTTTTCACACTGTCTCAGAGACATTCTCATAAACAATCATTGGATGTTTTAAGAACCAGCAGGCAAACATCCATCAGCAGTGACATACATAGAGCCAATTTTGTTTTGGACATGGGGCTCATCTTCTGAAGCACATTCTAGTTCTGTGCATCTAAGTAAAACTGGCTTCTCACAATATATGGAGTTAACTAATCTCACAATATTTGGTGTTTACTACAAGTAAACTAGATTCTTGCATCATTTATTTAAGAATCAGAATTTTTTAATTCATGGAAAAGACACGATCCCTTGAATCTTTTTTTTTAAACTAGCTTTAAGAGATTCACCTAAATAAACAGGAGTTGGAAATGATTTCAATATACTAGTGAAACACCATAGAATCAGCCTTACTGACATTCCTCAAGTTTCATGTACTTTTTTAAAAAAATCACACATATAGTTAAAACAGAACTCTTAACTCTATAAAAAAAAACTAAAATAGCAGGCAGCTGGCTTGTCAATTGTCAATTAACATTCATGTCAGTGATAGACTTTTCACTAAGATATTTTGGAAGAAAATGTTAACTGATTGAAGTGCCTTGTGGAAAAGGGTTTCTCTCTTTGGAGGAGGGGGAGATCCATTTACTAGTTTCAAAATGTGGGAAAAGTTGGAAACTATTAAAGTATCTCATTTGACCTGTGAGTTGGGCAGAGATGAAATTACTGGCCTTTAAAATGTGTATTGTTTCAGAAGTGAGCGTGGTAGCAAAAAGACTGGATGAAATGTCTAGATTAATCCAATTGTTTTTATTACCTGGACACTTACAAAAATTTTTTTACATGATTTATTTTTCCAATTTTAAGAACTATTGCTGTATCGGAAAATTGCTTCTAATTTACCTCTGACATATACAACTACCACTGCCCTAGATAATCAAAAGGAACTTCTGCAAATCCTGTGTGCAGATGCAAAATCCTTTCTTCCTTCAAGTAGCCTTTGATATAAAGGCCTTCAGAGCCTTGCACGAATACTAAGGACTCTTGTCAGCTTGGTGCCCAATGTTTAGTTACTACATAAAGATAGGGTATATATCTGCTTTGTTTTTATTAGGACATAGTTATAACTGAATATCCACAAGGACTCTCAATTTATAGGGGATGAAAGTACAGGAAGCTATTCTGCTTTAAATTTATTGGGTTTGACAAGCTGGATGTTATTACAAGTTGAATGCTGAATTACATAGAATAACAGGGGGAAAAGATATTCACACTGGTTTTACCATATTAAAATGAAAAGGATGTTCCTGATTTCTTATTAACAGAAGTATATTTGAAATAAATATTTGAAAAACAGTAGTAGTATTTTAATGTTGTGAAACTCATATTTTTCTTGAGATGATTGTTCTTAAACTTAGGGCTATTTAAACACAAAGATCTCCTCAATTTTTTTCTGGACCCCTTGGATCAGGTCTGGAAATCTTTCAGGGAAATATGTCAAAAGAGACCCAACCTCATGGCGAGCCATGCAGAAATTCTAGCAATTAACAGCTGAGATGACATATTAGTTGCTACTTCCCAGGTGAGACAAACTGTAATCATTGTTCTAGCATAAAGATAAGCAGGCTAGACTGAACTTATCTTTAAATTAAAACCACAGATGAGAAGAACCTATGGAACCAGACACAAAGCTCAAATGAGAAACAGATCTAAAAGTACCCTTTGGGCCAGTCTCACATGTGAGGTGGCAGTTATAAGCATCAACTGGGATGAGGGCTTGATTCAGTGTTAGCTCCTTGCACTATATGCACTGATATCATCTGCTTACCGGTAGTGGGTCAGGCAGGATGAACAAGGAGCACAGCACATGCCAGGCTGTTTCAGGAGAGGGATGTACAGCAACAGCAGTCACTGCCTGCTGGATGAGGTACCCTGCTTCCTCCTGAGAACTGATGCTTGTGCTAAAAGGTGAGGAGAGGAAAAAAAAAAAAAAAGTGGGCTCAGAACGATCCAATGTGAATCAACCTTAAAAAAAAAGTATATATACGGTATACCATATAAGGATTAGGAAGGCTCTCCCCTTATCATATCCTTCAAACCTGCCTCCTCTACCCCCCACCATCGTCTCCTCGACCCCGTCTTTTGTTTTCCTCCCAACGCGTAGGCGCAGCCGTTAGCAGCTCGTTTGCCCGCCCTGCACGTCCCGGGGGTGCGAGGGGCGGTTGAGGTGTAGGAGATGGAGGTGGTGAGGGCAGTAGGGGTGGATAAAACGTTGTCCCGCTGCTATCGGGCTGCTGACGCGGCGGTTGATTCTTTGGACCTTCGGCTCCTACAGTTCTTTCAGGGGCTGCTTCTCCCGCAGGCGACGGCCAGGGCTCGTCAACCTCCATCTTCTCCTCCCCCATCCCTAGCTGCTCCTCCATCGGGGGTGCTGATGGCGATACAGGGGACGGGACAGGAGGTTGTTCGAATACTCTAATATGAGTCGGATATGCTGCTGACCCTGACGAAGGTCTCAGGGTGGCAAACGCCCCAGCAGCCGCAGATCTTGCTGCTTTTAAACTTTGCAAGGTTGATAGCACCAACCTCCAAGTGGTAGCTAAGTTTTTGGCTTCTTCACTACCATTGCTTACTCTGTCCCACAGTTTTTCTCCACCCTTTTCCCATACTTCAAAAGCATTTTCTGGTTCAGCGGGGAACCCATTTTCTCGACACCAAATTAGTAAATTCCGGAGCATAAGCTCATCGTACTTAATTCCTCTCTTAGAGAGTATATGCAGGAGAATGGGACAGGATAGAGAGTATATGGAGGATATGGGGCTCCTGCCCCAGCTGCTCACCTCACAGGGTGTCCCGTTGCAACGTACTTTCTTCTTTGTCCCCGGGCCGTCCTCCGGGCGTCCCGGTCTCAGTCCCTCTGAGCCATCCTCCAGCTGGGCCTCTCCTTCGGGGTTCCCCACGCACCTTTTCAATTTGAAGCTCCGTGCCGTGTATCACGTCGGGGTCACCATCTGAGAAGAGAAAAACCGTGGGCTCAGGACGATCCAATGTGAATCAACCTAAAAAAAAAAAAAAAAAAAAAAAAAACGTTTAAAAAAAAAAGCGCGCCGCACATTCCCGCGCTCCCGCCTCATCTGATTGGCTGGAGGCTTTCTCCTGATGGGCTGTTGTCAGGCTCCGTCCATCTTCCCTTAGGTCGCAGGTTCAGAGTAACCTTTCGTTCTGCGCCACGTGCTGACTGCAACGTCTGGTATGGCTGGTTCATCGGGCGGCCATTTTCCTCCAAGAACACCTCCACGAGAGGGCACAGAACCAACCTGGAGAGTGAGAGGCACTAATCTACCTGCAAGCACCATGCTGAGTCGTCACTGTGACTACCAATAAAAAATGGGTCTCTTGCTCTCTAATTTTAACATAGGAAGAGCAGTGCTTGAAGATGATTGTCAGACAAAATCCAAGACTCAGACCCTGGCTAAGAAACAAGGTGAAAATCATCATGTGCACTTATGGAAAAACACCACCAACAAAAATTGACCTTGAATGGATGCCTTAAAGTTTGCTCCTTTCTCTTTCATTTTTGTAAGATTATTTTTGATATATGGGAATACATCTTGCTGCCCCCTGCAAATAGTTTCTTCTCCATTCTGCATTTATTCACCTTCCTCATTACATACTTTTGTCACTACACAGTCATCCAAAAGTTCCAATTCTTTTCTCCTACAAATACAGACTTCTGTTTGAGGTGAAGCTTCAACCTAAATCGGAGTTCATAACAGAACTTGAACTAATGAGCACTAAACTAAACTGTGGGGATGGGAAGAAACACACAAAAGCTAAAAATGTTTTATCGGGAATCTAAATATCACTATCCTATGTCTGTTCCTAAAAAGCTGACTGAGTAGAAAGCTCTGGCATACTGAATGTGGGACAAGACAGCTTATGACTTCCAAAAAGCTGTCACTTTTTTGTCCCTTTTAGGAAAAGGAAAATTATTTCTGTTACAGCTCAAAAACAAACCTAAACAAAAATCTGTGAGCTATACCTATATTTTTAAAGTTTCTTGACCTAGCACTCATGGTGCAGCCTCTCCCTACAAGTAAATTTCATGAAATAAGACAAAACAGTCTTTTTCACAAACTGGGACAATCACAAGATCCATTCATGAAAAATTCAAGGTAAAGAAATACAAAAAGTCTCATCATTTACAAGAGCTGGATGGATAATTTATTTAGAGAGCAAAATATAAACATTCTGGAGAATAAATCAGAAAGTTAATTCAATTATTATCTGTAGGATTCTATTTGCTTTTCTGCAATACTTTTCTGATAGCTACTTTTTAAGTCCTGTGATGCTAGAAGACTTACCAATTCTTGGAGGAATGATCCTTCACACCAATATTTGACATGAAAATAACTTCTGCAGTCATTTAAAGGGAAAAAAAAAATTAAAAGGCCTCCTGTGGATTAGATGAGAGAAACAGAAGTGCTCTGTGAAGAGAAAGGCTGAGAAATAAATACAAAAATAGTTTTGTAATCCACTTGTTGGCATGTATATGAAATGAGGTAGCATAAGAAATAGGACACTGCTTAGTTGTTGAGTAGTTTTTCTTAACCCCAGGTCAAAGATTTAGCAGGTACTAATTGTATTTAACATCACTTGATATTCAAAAGAAATGCAACTGAACTCTGCGAATAATGTCAGCATAAGAATGGCTTTTGTGATAGTGGTAGTCAGTGACAGCATGCAATAAAATGGAGGACAATGATTTTCAATTCAGACAGTTGGCAGATGTATTACTGGAACCCCTGTGATGACTAATAGAAGAGCTGGAAACTTTGTGGATGAATTTACAGAGGCTTTTTGAAATGCTCTAAGTTGAGCCTTCTGGTACTAGAACAACAACAAAGTTTGCCAAGACAATGTATGCCAAGACATACTCTACTTTTCACAGAAAGAGATGCATCTATTGAAAGGTTCCAAATCAGTATGGCTGAAGGAAACATGAATCCGTATTTTTGTATATAACCTTTGCTATACAGAAAGAGAACAGAAAGTTTCCTTATTATGTTTCCTTATAAAACTCCTTTGTCATGAGTGGAAATTAAAATGCTGTTTTTTTTTCATATGTCCCCTCACTAAAACAAATGCAGAGAAAATAAGATCACATCATTTTTTGAAGACTGAATATTTCTTCTTTTCAGCAAACCACCCTGGCCTATTCTTTGAACACACTATTAAACTGAGACACATGTGGGGCCCCATTGGTGCTAAAAAAACCTTCACAGATCTTTTAGAATTCTATTCTATGGACTTGAGCTCAGTTCTGATTTCATTCACTACTTAAATGAAAAGTTAACCATTGACAGAATCATCCGCATTCTTCTTAAAGCATGAGGCAAAATATATTTAGTCTGCCAGAAAAAAACACATACCTTTAGAATATTTCATAAAGGACTCAAAATGCTGGGAGACAGTTGTATAAAATATTTGCAAAAAAAAAGTGTAAATTAAAGATGGAGATGAGAAAAATTACATTTCCTATGCATGTAATCAGCATGTCTTTTGGATGTGGAAATATCTCCAGGGCTTCTTGGTGTTTGTGTGCTCGAGCTTGGAATGACAAGAGACAGTTATCTGTTTTGTTTTGTTTTGTTTTCTTTCCCCCACATTACTTATATTTAAACCTCAGATTTCTTTTTTTTTTCTGAAACAAGAGGTGATTTTTTGAGGAATATTGTGAGAGAAGGGTCAGCTGTTACCAAAAAATTCTTTTTTTTCAGTATTGCCTAACAGTAAAAGTGAACCTTTACTGAACGGCACGTGTTACTCTAAGCTCTCTGAAATACTCCCATTTCTTAAAGCAAACAAAGGCTGAAGCATTTAATCTGGCTGTGACAACACATTTTGTAGTTCAAGTTCAGTGATTACCAAGAAGAATTCTGAAAGCATTTTTATTAGCTATTAAAGGAACTCTTGCCTATTAATAAATAATCTGGCATGGTAGAGTGGACTGCCACTTTCTTAAGGTAAAGAGTATTATAATTATGTATTTATTTACATTTATAATAAGATATTCACTCTAACATGTAGATCCAAGTATGACTTTGTTTCTGCCTCCCATGAATCTTTACCAACTTCTCTTTACAGAGCTAAAATAGACACAATTTTAAGATCTTGTGCAGAACACCTTGTTTTAAGCCATAGAAATAAAACCTGGCTTCAACCTTCCTGAGTTCCCAGCAAACAGATACTTCACAACGCAATTCCTGATTTCTTTTTAGAACACAAAAAGCTCCTAACTGAAGTTCAAGAGTACCAAGAAATATTAACTAAGTGGGAAATCTATGCAATCATTTTGCTATTTTGGGCTCCTTTCTCTGTAAATGAGAAATACGAAGGAAGTCCTTCAGACACTGCTCTAAAATCTTAGTAAGTTAGCTATACATGAGACAGGAATTACTGCAAACTAAGGAATTCCATCAGATTGTTCCTACTTCTACTTTTTCCCAACATGTTAAAATAAAACAAGGAAAAAGATATCCAATATATTACTAGAAAGATGAGAAAACAGCATTTACTTATTTCTAAACTAACAGAAACTCAAGGAAAATACCTACTTATGTAATTATGGTAACAGCTTTATAAGAGAGAAGGGCTTGCTTAGCTGCACAGAAGGTAATTTCTGCCTATTCCCTGGATTAAATTAAGGTCAGCATAGTGATAAACTATAACTGGTCATAGAACATTTAGGAATAGCAGGCAGGGAAATAATAAAAGTGGAACAATAGGGGTAAATTCAGTTATGAAATAGAATTACGCTTTGGGTGTTGGTATTAAAAAAGGTTGCAGTGAAAAGAACAAAATGGAAGAATGTTAAATGGTATCAGTTTTCAAAGCATCACATTTCTTAAACAAGTCAGATGTCAGCATGTGAAACTGTACTGACCATAAACTGGTCCAGATTAAGCAAAGATCAGAAAGGCAGGAAAAAACTCTCAGGCAATATATGCAGGATGATAAAGTTAACCTATAACTTAGTCCACATTTACAAAAATGTAAATCATAAAAGAAAGGCAATTCGCTATGCATAGAGCTACTGGAAAAAATACAGACAAGTTTCTCTCTTGCTTTAATTTGACAGTAGTGTGACTTTGACAGTAATAATTGTCCAGGCATAACATAAAATAATACCAACTCAAAATAACAGCATTTTTGCATATTCTTGTGCAAGCAGTGAAGCTGCATTCTTGGTATGTCTTACAAGCTCCGACCCTTTGTTCTAAGTTCCAGCAACATATGAAGATGTTCCCTTCTGTAAAAAACTTACACTGAGCAAAATGTCCCTCTGAGGCACAAACTGTAATTGTACCGTTATTTGGACAGCTGAGTCACAACAGAAACTATAGGAGGCTTGAAGTCCCTAGGGCATCTCTTCCCCACCTATGGAGCTGAAATAATAATGAATGTTCTCTGGGCAGTGTAATCTTAACTGGAAACCTATAGAGGAAACAGGAGGGCTTTCTCCAGCTGAAGTTCTTACCAAAATAAATAGTGCAGGCATTTTCTTCCTATTTAAACAATAAATCTGACCAAGCCTCCCACAGCTCCTCTAAAAAAACACACAATAATATTTCTGAAAGGATGTGGCTTGACTCCTGAATTGCTTGGTTTGTGTTTGCTCTTTCAAACTCGTTTCAAATAGAAAATCACGTACATAACCCAGATTTTTCCTTCAACCCTGCTCTGGTTCTGCATATCATTCAGAAACCAAATTAGGAATAGAAAGACAAAGAACTATTTACCTCAGTTGAAACAAATAGTTTGTTTGAAGGTGTAAAATTCCTCCTGAGAATCACTCCCCTATTATTAAAATGCATACATTAACTAAATCTATTAATATTCATATATGCCAGTATTAATGATGCAATTCTTCAGTTACATGCATATGCTTGGTGCACAAATTTTAAATGTATTTAATATGATAAGGGCATATAAACAATTTCTTCATTGATACAAGTCACTGTTTTCTCAGTCTGATATCTGTGAACACAAGAATGATTTGGGTGAGTCTCCAAAATACCATTTAGTTACAATTTGGTTAAATGGTAAAGAGTAGGATTTCAATTAATCTGGTATGAATCTTTGTTCCACTGTAAAGACGCCAGATGAGTGAATGATAGAAAGAATGAGAAAAAGAGAGGATTTATATAAGGCTAAAATGTCAGAATGGTAAGGATTTTACTCTGTGGTAATGGTTAGTTTCCACAGAGAGAAAACACTGAGTACAAATGTATGAGAAGGATGGTATGGAAAATAATTTTCTTTAATTGATATAATCAGTGAAGCATTTTCTATTATAAGGATTCAAGTCCCTTTCTATGCAAAAAGTTGAACTTAATTCTAGAAAAGAAAAACATTGCTTAAAGTTCATTTAAGATTTGCATACATTCACATAAAGCAGTACTTTAACAAACAGTTCTTGCAAATTTATTTAAAATATCTTACTCATGGATCAGTCTTTAGGAAATATGAGTATCTTGGGCAGAGTTATAATAGAATATGCTTCCTGGCAATCCCAATGCAAAGATATTTCCAAACAAATCAAGGAACCAGGTGAATGTCAGGCAGATTACTAATATTTGTATGAAATATCTGACATCCATAACATTTGATAAATCTAGCGCCAGATTAGAGAG
>NW_010582686.1:0-40823 GCF_000705375.1 Tinamus guttatus
GAAGAAGAATTTGGAGCTCACTGTAAGAAATATACCATTGTGAAAAGAGTCAAAACGGCAGTTTTTATAGTTCTGGTTGTTTTCTCGGCCTCCTCTTCCTTGTGGTCTGCATTATGCCCATAGTGTGTCTCTGAAATCCAACCCAGCAATCCGCGAGGCTTTGAAAACTGTGCTCGGAATTCCTGCAGTGGAAGCGGTGGCCTCCGAGGTTGTCCCGGTCTGAGCACCTCACATCCTGGCCGGACACGGTGCTGATTCTGCATGACTCAAGGCAGCTGTAAAGGTTGTGCATGGGCTCGCGAGGGCTGGAGCAAAGGCACAGGTGTTTCTGGCACCCAACGGCCCTTCTCGGAAAAGCGTTGAACTTCTGCATTGAAACGTTGCCCTCAACAGGTATTTGTGCAACCACACGTGCTCACTCCAGAGCCTCCCTTCTCCAACATGGGTCCCAAAAAGGAAAAATAACTTTGGCTCCCCATCTGCTTTGCAGCATTGAGGTCCCAAAAAGGGAGTTGATGTTGCCCTTTCCCCTCTAGCTTCCACCTGGATGGGTGAGGAGAACTTTGCTTCTCTATTTATATCTTGGCTTCTTTTGCTTCCTTTAGCCCTGTAGTTTAGAAGTTGCAGGCAACGATGATTTTGGCCCTGGTAACGAAATCCTCAAGGCTAATGGAGGTGGTTTTTCCATCCGCTCAACATGTCACAAAGCTAGGGCCTCTTGCACGAGGCCTCTTGGGCTTCTCAGGATGCCCGGAGTTGGGTCATGGTTTGGGCAGAAGGTCCTTGCACACCTCCAAGGAAGGAAGGGACCCAAAAACAGCAGCTCAAGCTCAACTGAGATTGGTCAAGGAAGCACTTTCAAAGACCTTTTGCTACCACATGTCCCATGAAGCAGTAGGTCAACTGGAGGCTCCACTCTGCTCCCACCATGAGCTGGCCTAGACATTCACTGTTTATTAGCTCTCACATAGTTAATCCTGTTGGAAATTTAGCTTCATTAGTTTCCCTGCTGTGGGGGTGTTTGTGCAGTTTCATGGTGATCATTCTTGTTGTTCTGAGTTGCAGGGATGAGGAAAGAGTTTTCTGCTAGCCAAAATTTTTTGACTTTGTTAATAAAGGTATTTTTCTTCAAGCAACATATTAATAAATAAGGCAAATATGGGACAGAATGGGATACAGTAGAGATTGTTCTCAAATGAAGTTTGTTTTGTCAAATCAAATTCTTCTCTTCCTCAAAATAAGGAAAAAAATGAGAATCATATATTTAGATTGTGGTGCAGATATGTTTATTGATCCTGGGCCAACAGGAACAAGGCATTAAGTTGACTCTTCTCAACATGCTGATTCAAAGTTTAACTCTTGTGAAGTTAGCTATTTCCTACAAAAACAAATATAAAAGAGGGATGATTCTTGAACAGTGTAAATAAAAATGAAACTTAGTTGTCTGTTATTACCAAAGTTAAAGACTGCCTGACAGAAATCAGGATGCTCAATGCCTTTAATCATCTTCAGTGGCCTATTAAGCACGTTCTTTTTTAATAACCTCATCTCATGGTCTTCTGACCAAATAACTAACCACTAGGTACAACTTGGAATGAAAACACTGCATGCATAAAATAGGAAGTTAATTGTGTATGAAACACTTAACAATTAATGAAGCTTCTAAATTCAACATTTTTGATTCACAAATAGTCCAAGTAGGTGACCTTTCATTGACAACTTTTTTTTTTCTTGCATTTATTGCATTACAGCTCTTTAAAACTCCTATTCCAACGGAACCATAACCAAAACATTAAAATCTGATTCATGGCAACTCCATGTGCTATTTCATTCCAGTAATGCCATGGTCATAAAATATTTTGGCTATGTATGCACGTAGGAGTCTTCCTCATGCTTAGAGATGGGGCTCTCACACTCTAGAAATTGAAGTGGCTCTTCTGTGAGTGCTAGTGCTCACCCGCATCCCGTGTGGCTTTATCTCCACTACGAGCTGCAATGCTGGCCTTCATTCATGGCCATCCTCTTTGACTCCAACGGCTACATTTATCATGGGATCACTGGAGAGGGTTGCTGGAAAGGGGCTGCAAAAGAGGGGAGATGAGGCTGTTGTTTTTTCCTTTTTTCCACCCCAGGATTCATGACATGGTGTGCGCTCCCCTTGCAACCTTGACAACTCCTTCCTACCATCTGGGAGATGGTTACTAAATGTCTCAAGGCTGATTGCTTAGGAAATGGGAATCTTGTAGATTTAAATAGGGCTCACTGGCCATGAGAAGATGGGAATGTGTGCTCTGCAAGGGTTAAGAAGGAGGTGGTCCTTGGAAGGTAAGTGGACATGGCTTAGGCTGTCCTAACTCACCTCGAATTGTAGGTCAGGTCCTGAGCACGCTGCTGGGACACCACACAGTTTCTTGAATCATCAGCACTTTGTCCCACAATGCCGCTAATTTACTCGTTTTCTCATCTGTACCTGACCTGGCTTGAGATATGAGTTGCAGGAAGTTTAATTTAAACTTCCAAGTTAATTAGAGTAGACTGTGGCCGCCTTTTTGGTCAAATCTTTGTCTCGTGTGCACATCATTGTAGGCTGATATAATCCTCTCCCTGTAATCAGCTGAGCTACTGATGCATTTCTTGGGTAGGTTCCAGTTCAACAGCTACTGTGTTTGATTCCACCCCCACGCCTCCCCCCGGAGCCAGGATGCCTTTTGTTTTGATTTGGTTTCTGAGTCCCAAATTCACTTTACTTTTCCCTACCTGTTTCATTTTTGCTGAAGGTAAAGGTACAAACTTCAGGAGTTTGATTCTCATACACCATGGCCAAACCTAGACGTCAAGAACCTCAAGCGATTATCAAAACATGCAAGGCCAGGGAGGGTCCTTGTGAAAAGATGCTTCAGGATATCCCCAACCTGAGAGTTGTGACCTAGAGAGAGCTAGAATCTCCCAGGCTTCATTTAAGGATGTACCGAGTGGTTTCCCACCAGGAGAGTTGAGGAGAGCAGCTTGAAATTGAAACAGAACTACATCTAAGCTGATGGCCAGTGTTAATGGTATGATGGCAACTGCCATGCCAATGGGTGGACACCAAGTGGATGAGCATGGTGGTGGCATGTCCAGGGGCACAGGGTGAATACTGTAATGGTGCATGTGACAGGCCAGGAGCATCCTGACCATGCTGCAGTGAGAAGGTGGCCAGACCGTCTGCAACAGGTAGCCCACAGCAGCCTAGACACGAGGCCTTCAGGGCCAGGGAAGCAGGCATCATTCCACAGCACTGCTTGGAGGCCTCTCCCATTGGACTTGGCATGGAGTTCAGTGTCTAACCTTCATTTGATGGCATCAGCTTTGCAGCGCTCGCACAGCAACGAGGCCGCAGGCAGCGTCTGCCACTCTCATTTTCTATGGTGAGAGCTAATTCCGAAAGGGAAACTCCAACTTGCAGCGGTTGCTGTGGCGGTGGTTTCCTGTGAGTTGGCAGTGGGAATCGATTTTCACGCGTGGTTCTTGGTTTTGGCCAGGCCGCTTCGCCTTCCCTTCCCCTGTTGGTGGTCCTGCACGGGAAATATCCCTGCCTAAAGATGTGGTAGATCTGCTCAGCATCCCATGTCTTCATCCCCATCCAAAACCTGTGCCAAGCGAGCAGATGAAAGCTACTTTTCTGGAGAATTGCTTATCTAAAATAACTGATTTTCCTGTTGAACGTAACTGTCCTTAGTCCCAGTCACACATCTATCCTGAGATGTCCTCTCTTCCTCACTTTTTTTTTTCCTTTTTTCATATCAGTGTGGCTTTTCAATGCTGTTGCTCATGCTTTTCGCTTTCTGCTGATGCCTGTTTAAACACAGCTCCGGCTCGTCTCTTATAAAGTCATACAGACTGACATATGGTTTATTTTTGTCCTTTCTCCCCTCTGACTTGTTCTCTTCTAGGTGACTGCAATGCTTGGCTGAAAGCCTCCAGCTTCTCCCAGGACGCTGGGGAAATTAAACCATTATTATAATTCATTCATTTCAAAAGAAAAGTTGGAATTGAATCAGCTGATTTTTGTTTTGTTTTATTTTATTTTGTTTTTTGGAGGCTTCTCCTCAGGACTGAAGATGTTTAAAGCTGTTAGCTGAGAACTAAAAGCTTAACTGCGAATAAGCCTTTTCCAAAGTGCACCCTTGTGCAAGATAACCAACTTAATATAAATCTGATTTCAGTGTGGGATTCATAATAGTCCTGGAGACTGAAATACATGACCCATTGGTAGCAGTAACTTGAGCTTCTTCTCACTGATGAGTTCCAGTTCTAACCAGGAAATATCAATAACAGAAAAGAAAAAAAGATTAATATTTTTTTCATGACCCAGCCACTTTGGTGAGAGTGCTGCCTGCTATGTCACTCGGGGCGTAAAATGGACATTTGCCAACTGAGAGGCAAAGCAAGATCATGAGATCTGCTTGCACTGCCTGGCAAACAGGGTCTGTTGTAATGACTTTTAATCACTGTGTTTGAAGCGTCTTGGTAACCTAGGAATAAAAAGCAACCTCGCTACTCTCCTAGGAGGTAGATCTTGCTTTCAGTGTGTATTTATTGAATCCTTTCTCTGTCTGGGAAGCTGAACATGCCTCAGTTTTTGTTTTCTTGCAGCCCCAGCTTGGCAGAGAGGGCTGCTGCTGAGGTTAGCACCGACTTCCCAGCCCAGAGAAGGACTCTGGTTTTAGCCACCAGCACTTGGGACCCTTGAGTGAAGACACAGCACGTGTTCTTTAGACCTTCTGAGCTGCTCACACCCTGGAGAAGGACCCTGGTTTTAGCCAGCAGCACTTGAGACCCTTGAGTGAAGACACAGCACGAGTGCTGGTCTAAGGAGTTCTTCAGACCTTCTGGCAAAGTTCTTTAGACCTTCTGAGCTGCTCACAGTAAACTTCAGTGCCTCCTTTGGCACTTTGCAGAGTTAAAATTTTTGCATTTTTCTCATTTGTGAGTGTTACAAAACATGTGATTCCTAATGTCAGTGCAGCTCAGGTTCCTTCCTGTACATCAGTTTGGAGGCAAACCAGGCAAACAGAAGCCAATAAATGATCTCAAGGTAGTTTAAAGCAACAAATTCATGACATTGCAAGTCCACTGTGCTTCTTGCTGGGCTGGAATGGCCACCCAAAGGATAGCAGGTCTACTCGGGGAGTTTCAAGCTGTAATTTACTGCTGACCTTCAATTAAACATGCTTTGGAAAGACAGTTCCCAACAAAAGTGCTTCATTTTGATTCAAACTTGAGCACTACTTGTTGGGAATCATAGGCAAACTGAGCTTTAGCAACTACCTGGCAAATTTGGAGCACTCGTGGCCTAAAGGTCTAGAAGCAAATGAATACTCAGCCTGGCTTCTCCTCTTCCAGGTTAAGGTTGTGGCGAGGCAAACTGAGCTTTAGCAACTACCTAATTTGGAGCAGTGGTGGCCTAAAGGTCTAGAAGAAAATGAATATTACAACCTATTCAGCCTGATTTCTCCTCTTCCAGGTTAAGGTTGTGGCAATTGTATCTTCTTGCAAAGAAAGTCTTTCCCTGAGCAGAAACAGCATGAGGCTTCAGGGAAAAGAGTGAATGTGCATGGTGGATTTGCTGTACAAGCAAGTGTATTGTAGGGGAGTGAAAAATATCATTTGTAGTGTGTTTCACCTGCTCCTTAAATAAAAGCAAAAAGAAATGGCTGAGGAGTGGGCAATAGTCTTCTCAACATGCTTCTAGAAATCAGTGAGGTGACAACACAACAGATGCCTGAGGAATCTAAACCGGCTGGGTTTCAATTTTCTCCATTTTCTAGCCAGAGATACAGAATTTATTCATATCCCTTACCTCAAACGACCTTTCCAGGAGGCTTGATCATTTGCATTTTGATGCACTGGCATTTTCGAAAGTGAAGAGACATAAAATTTGTTATCACTCTCAACAACAGTGTTGCTAGGGGCAACGCTAATAAAACTGCTGATTCGCATCCATTTCTGCATACAGCAGAGGGCGGTGTTTCTGTGTGAAAAAACATGCATATTTATAGACAAAATAAAAAACCTCTCTTGAACCTTGCGCAGAAATTGGGGTCTGTGACTATTGTTTCACTAGCAGCCATGGCAGCAGTAGCAACCACATGCATTTCCTTGGCTGTCTGTAAATTCTCTTGCATCTGACTGTGTGTTACTGGGAAAATGCCTGTAGTCTATTTTAACTTGTTCTAGACAATCCCTGTCCCAAAGGACTTGTGATTTCAAAAATCCACCTTCTGATGCATTGCTGTTGTCCCCCAAGACAGCACAACCTTCAGTGGCTCCAATTGCTCAGGATGCTGCCAGTGCTGTGCACTGTGAAAAGCAAAACCAGGAAATACATAAATACTTATGTATTTCTAACAGTTGCTTAGATGAGAAAATCAAAGTGCAGTCAAATTCTTGTCTCTCATTTCCTTAGCTGAACTCTTTTAACGAAAGGAGGCCGTCTAGCTTCAGCCTAGCATTAGACCATATTCCCTTAGCCCAAACAAGAAGTTATTTAAGAGCTTGTGAATAGTAGATTCCATTTTAAAGTGAGAATGAGAAAGCAGTGCTGGGTAGTGGCAGGAGGACTTGAGATGAATCTCTGGGGAGACCTGCAAGACCCTTGGCTTCTTCCAACTTCTCCAGTTGCGAAATGAGGAGGGTGATTTTGTAAGGTATTTCGGAACGTCAAGGAGTAAAGTCCTTTTCCTGTGCTCAAAAGCTGGCCAAGATTTCTGCTCTGGTTTTCGCAGTCCAGTCCCAAATCGTTGCTATGAGAAGGACATGCCCGGTCATTCCTGGGTCATTGCTGGTCTCTGATGGATCGATGTCCCCAAGGGCTGGGTGGGTTCAGGCTACACGTGGCAGCTCGCCAGGGCTGGAGTTTCTCCATCAGAGACTGACAGGAATCCGGGAAGAAGACACAAATCAGACAATTAAATTTTAGGTTTCTGGATTTAAGAGGAAACTCTCTGACAAATCAGACAAGAAAATGACATGTTGAAAGGAATAGTGAATCCGCTGGTGGGCTAATGGGTTCCCTGCTTCAAGCTTCCATTTTTTGAACTCTTTGCTAGAGGAAGAAAAATCATCCTGCCTCTTACGGAGAGAAAAGGCATCTGCAAGGTGCCTTGCAGAAGGAAGCCCCATGCAAATCTTTCCTTGCCCTATAGCTACTTCAGGCAATGCTTTATGAAGACTTTGGAGCCTAATGGTATGAAGCACCCTTTGAAAAAGAGAGGCTCAGTGCTGCCTGATCTTGCTTTCAGACTGCATTTCACTCTGAGAACTGATATTAGGGCTCTCCATTAACTTCCCTGGCTGCTGTGGCATCATTTGAGCGTGGGGACTGGCTCCGTTGCAGTCACTTCCACGTGTGGGCACCTGAGCAGCAGGTTTTGGCTTGCGGGTGCGTGCGGTAACCTCTGCAGTTAGCTGTAACCTCCAAGGGCCAGGTGAACTCACCTATTTTTTGTTGAGCAAACATCTCGAATAACTTCATTGTGTTAAATAGGAGCCCTTATATTTACATGGTATTTTTGTTTTAAATAAGTGTCTTGAATTAAAGGGTAGGAGGTTGTGGGGCAATAAAAAGGATGCTGGGGAAACAAACAGTCTTAAAATAAGGAGGAGGGAAAAACATAAGGGAGAAAGGAAAATAAAACAAGCAGCTAAAGCACTGAATAGACTATAAAATAGCACCAAAATCTAATCCCAAGTTAAATTCAAGAGTCAAGTACCAAATGGACTTTCACTGCCTCCGACATTAAACCTGTTACAATAGCCCTGGCTTTGGAGGGAACTTCGTGGTGCTCCAGAGGGCACCTGTCCACAAATACTTGCAAGAGACAAACAGACAGTAAGGTTAAAATCATGTCCAGATATTAAGAATTCATCTGTGTGGAAAATCTGGTGTTACAACCAAGGGAGGCTTCTGGCTCAGGCCATGGGGTCCTCGCATGGCCCAGGACAACGCTCGGTGTCATACGGTCAAGGAGACCCATCAACACCGCTGCTATAACAGACTTTGCAATATAACATGCATTTGTTGACTTGTTTTTTTAATAACTGCACCTGCAAGGGAGTTATTTTATTTATTCAGCCATCGACTGCATTGATTCACTCCTTGGGTGGGTGATCGTGGCCTGGGGTGTCTATCTCTACTCAAGATGCAGCTGAAGGCTGGGGAAAGCTCTTGTCTGACCTTGGTGTGCTCTCAGCCCCATGTCTGAATGCTGAGCTGGGTGCTGCTGTGCTGAACTGCTGCATGGATGTGGCAGGGCTGTCCCCAGGTCACTTGGAGCTTTTCCCACACCTCTTCTCACGGTTGAAGTCACTAAGGAGTCATCAGCCCACAGTGGATTATGGTGGGACATCAAAGGTATTTGTACTCCCTACAGAACTGAGGGTCTCTTACTAGCAAATAATAATAATAAAAATAAATTATTAGGTGGGTTCTTTATGCCCTTAATGACAAACTTGGGATGAGCCTTGGAGGTCAGGGCTGAGATGTTCTTGTTGGAGAACCAGGACAAAACCTGCCCAGGGGCTGTGAATGTTAATGAAATGTTCACAGGTACTGATTTATCACAGTCTATCACTGATTTATCAGCTACTCACATATAATCCAAGACTCTCTTTAACAATTGAGGAAGTGATAATTGCCGCTTTGATTGATTTACTAAAGATGATGCAGACTTCCCCTAATGCACTAGAGTAGTGAAGTGCTCTTCCCTATTCTTCAAGGTGTAAAGTCATTTCAGTGAAGTGTAGTTATGTACAGAAATGAAAGACAAAATCATATGACAGCACAGTGTGCATATTGAGAAAAGATATCACATGCCACTGGAAAGTCCCAGGGAAAAAAAGTGAGTTAATTTTATAAATCACAGGTTGTTTTATAAATCACTTTATTAATGGATGTCATAATTTCTGACTAACAGAAAATGTAAAACAATTGCTACATGTCACAAGTATTTAAAATTTTGCTTGCGGCTTCTTTCTTGCCAACACGTGGCTAAGAAGTTTGGGCAAACTAGATGAGGTTTTTTGGCAAGACAGTTTCGCTAGATATAAGATATCCGCAGTTCTTGTAAATTAAACTGAAAATCATTTGGGACACATCCTTTGGGCTTCTCTTTTTCCGGCTGACAGACCACAGTGTAATGCATGGCTGAGTCTTCAGGCTGATCTGCCCAGTTCTTAGAACAAAACAGAGATAACACAATGTGGGAAAACCACCCGGTCCTCATCAGAGCCGCGATGGATTTGAATGATTTTGGTGAATGAGACGGTTATTTTTAAGCTGATTGTTTTCAGGCAACCTTTCACATGCACCAGAGCGGGCAGCTTGTCCTACTCGAACTGCAGCTGTACCAGAGCATCACTTTTCCCTTGGGAGGTGACACGAAATAAGCTCTACCAATAAAATTGGGTTTGCCAGCAGAAGTTACTTCCACGCCAGGAGGACTTTGCAATGCTGCCAAAATGGGAGTATGGAAGGGATTTGCTCTGTGTACCCCCCAAGGCCATGGCCATGACATATGTGTCTTTTCTGCCCAAAGTACACCCTGTCCCCACCTGTGTGTCAGGAGACTGTTCCCAAATAACTCGTGGAGGCCTGAGGACCCTTTCCGACACCTTGCCCAGGCTCTTCAAGGAAGCAGGGATAGGCGGGAGATCCAGGTGGTGAGTGAAGATTGCCAGTGTTTTCCTTGGGATTCTGACATGTGGGGACTATTGCCATCATTTTTCCTGGCCCTTCACCTGCCCTCACCAAACAAGCTTATATTAGAAGCCAGAAAACCATCCTTTTATAGGGAGCTCCGGCATCCACATTAGGTTTTGTCTATGGCCATGTTGGTGATGTTGCCTCTGACTCCTCCATTCATTTTCTACTGAATTTGATGAAGTCAAAAGTATGCTGGTAATGTGGTGGAATAACAGCTCTGAATATTTCCAGGTGATAATACATTAAATTAAAGCCAGTGTTACTTTTTAAGAGACCAAAAATAAATTTTAAGTTTGGATGTTAGAATTTTATTTTACTTCTTTTTTTGAGCATCACATGTGAGGTTTTAGAATTACCTTCTAACAGGAGCAAGACAAGGGAAAAAACTGTGACTTCAGCCGCAGTTGCCTTTAGCAAAGCCCTAAACCTCACAGCCAAGCAATGTCCCCATGTCCCCTCAATTTTACATTGTGCTCAGAAAGAAATCTTGCTTCTTGAGGAGTGGCTTTTGTATGGGAGACCATGGGCTGCCTTGCAGAAGTGAATGCATTGAGAAAATCCTGAGTGATTTCCTTCTCTGAGCACTGTTTCTTGCTGTTTGAAACACGAGCGCAGTCTCCCTGCTGCTTGAGCTGCAATTCAGCATCATTAACAAATAGGACTGTTAAGAAAGTGAAGTGCCTAAATTGTCAACTTTTGTTTAGAAGCCACCCTGATTAGAATATCCATTAGTATAAATCGTATTTTTATGGTTAACCCACTGCGCTAGAAATGAAATTGCATTAAGCTATTGCACTCTTTGCAGCCACTAAAGTGAATTACCTGGTGCATCTGTTTAACAAACTGTAAAACCTGAAGAGTTTGGCAATTATTATTATTTATTTTGCGCATTTTAAATCTTTTCTTTGACTAATGTGTAGGCATGGCAGGGCTTTGGTTTGCAACAATATACCCAGCTGTATTTAAATGTATTTTCAGAGTGCCAAAAATAGGATTTTTAAAAAATCTGCTGTTTTAACTTTGCAGTGCGCAATGCCATAATCTTTTTTTCCTCTAATCTTTATGCTCTAATGCTAAAAGGCTTGAAACTCTTTCTGGTTATACAAAAAATGATCCATTTAAAATGGCTGAAAACTGCATTACAAATTTGTCCCTTCAGATCAATGCTGACAGCTTGGCTTATATTGAATGATTTAATGCATTTTTCCACCTGCTAACCAGAAGAATGACTTTACCCTTAAAAAATCCATCAAACAAACAAACAAAATTCCTGCACTTTGGAAAAGTCTCTTTAATTTGCTTTCGGACTCAGGGGGAAAGCTTGTTTCTCATTACTGCTGTAGGGGAACGTCCATATGATGAGTAGCTGAAGCACCTGAGCTGGTGCTGCCTGCGTTAAGTCAATTCTCATCCTAATGTACTAGGTTGTGAGGTGTTTGGGATGATGTGCATGGATTTGTGGAGCTGGATCTCCAAGATTTTGAGCATTTCTACGTAATGGCTTGCTGTGTGGTATAGAAGTATCTATATCCCACACCTTGGTACCATCTTATGGTGTTGTCCCCACTCTGCTGGCTCCTCTCTTCTAAGCAATGACTAGCACCAACTCTTGCAATTTTTTTTCTTTCAATTTGTGCAAAATTTTCTGAAGTTCTGAGTTACTACAAGCATGTGACTGAGGGGAATGTTGGCTTGCATAAAAGAAATGCATGTTTTTTTCCATAACCTTACGGTCAAGAGCTTAACAACCTGACTCGGGTTTCCCTAAAGGCCCAGAAGCTGAGAGAAAAGAGAAAAAAACCATGATACTGTTAAAGCTTTGTGATTCCTTGAGAAGGGCAAGCCCATTCCTACATCCATCCCTTCTCCTTGTTTTTCCTGCTGTCTTTAGATCTCCTCCAAGCCCATGGCAGAGCACACCCCTTCATGTTCCACTTTATCTCCTTCTTTCTTGTAGAACTACAATGGTCTTTATGGAGCTCAAAGGGCTTGACAGATGCTATCTGTGCTGGTGATGTCCTGAGTAATGATTCTCTTCAGTTCAGTCTGTATCTTTGCTCTCCATTAAGGTGTCACACAGAAAAGCAGCAGTGGTTTTTTTGGCTTGAAGTATCCGAGCAAGAACTCAGGACTGGCACCCATGACACTGATGGTATTGCGAGAGGAAATAAAAACAGCAGCATCTGCTGCTGTTCTGCCCCAAATTCCCAGATGCCAGCAACTTCTTCAGATATTCACAACCACCAGGCTTGCATTAAAAACAAGCAAAAATGCTGAGAACTAGAGTCTGCTGATTTTTACTAATACACAGCTCTACTTTCTTCCCCACTCCTCCCCTTCTCCTGAAGAGCTTGTGCTTGATGGGGAGGGCTGGATCTTTCTTGATTCCTGAATCATCACTAGTATTGTTGCCTGCACCAGCTGCAGGATTTCAGGCCATTGATGATCCTTAGCCAGTTGATATTTTCCCATCTTTGAGCTTGCAGGGCTGGTAGGAAGAGTATGCAGGCCTTCCTCCTTGATCGGGAGGCTGTCCTGCACAGTGGGTCAAGCTGGGGGCTTGAAGGTTCCTATTTTTGGCTTTATCAGGTGTTTCTTCAGAGCACAGTCATGCTTCCCTTCTCTACCCAGACTATATTGCTTAATGCTAGAAAGAATGGGATAAGGTTGGCTCTCTGGTACAATTAAATACGATGGGAAGTCGGGAATGGATCAGGAAGCACAACCGACCTGGCTCATTTGTGGTGAAGTCAAACTCTTACCGTAACGAAGAAAGGCCTTCACTTAGGATTACACTGTTCAGGTATGTCACTGGTGCAGTTATTATGCAGGCCATGAATCCGTGCTTAAAGCTTCAAAGCTGCAACAGCTGAAGACTTTTTAAGCCATGGGGCTAAGAATACTGAGTCTTTGACTCAGTGTTTTCTCCTGAGGTATGGTTTCAAAGGAAAAAAAAAAGTTATGTTTTGTAGAGTAGGAATGTTTAGTATCCCTTGCCAGAATGGCTTTCATTCCCTCTTCTTTGGATGGACAATATTCCTCTCACCTGTTATTTGTCGATCGACTTTGAGGTGGCTGCAGCCACACTTTGGATGGGCATTTTGAACCTGTTGCGCAGGCATCATAGGAAAAAGCTCATGCACAAAGATACAAAAGGTAACAAGTAGTCTGTAGTTAATAGAAAAAACAAAGAATTTGTGTATTTAATAGAAAAAAAAGCAAACCAGCAGCAAATGTCTAGATTGGTTGCACTGCCCCTATCGAAAGGACCAACTGCAGTGCAGTGATTGAACTACAGAATTACTAGTGGTGCCAGGGGAATAGGGCCCTTGGTTTGGATTGGAAAGGAACAGGCTATAATATTTGATAAATATTTTCAGTCATCTTGGCCAGATGAAACTCTTGGGGTACTTAAAAAAGAAATAAAGAAAAAAAAAGGCTCAGTGTCACATATCAGTGGTGGTTCTTGCAATATAATGCAGAACAGTGCTTGGTTAGCAGGTTTTGCAGGCAGGTGAAGTGGTAAATGGGATGTATTTTGATTTTTAACTGCATGCATGTGGGACAGTTGCAGAAGACGCTATATTAGGAGAAACTGCATCTAGATGAAGCAATTATGGAATGGATTCAAAATTGATTAGACAACTGTATCTGCAGAATAACTCTGATTCCCTGTCAAAATGGAAGAGTGCATGGAATGGGGCTCTGTGAGGATCTGCCCTTGCTCTGATGGCCTCAACTATTTTAATTAATGAGAATAGGTTTATTAAATTTGCAGTTGCTACAAAGCCAGGATGGGTTGTTAAGGATGGTAGAGCACAGCATTAGGGTTCAAAATGATGACGACAAACTGGACACAGGAGAATGTAATTCAATCAGGGCACAAACAAACATCTAAATATAGCCAGAAACAATGAGCTGCACAAATGCAAGCTGAGGAATGACTGCCTGGCCTGCTGGGCTGCACAGGGGGACCCAGGGGTGGTGACAGGCTGGAGGCTGCCTCGGAGCTTGTTTTGCACTAAGGGGCTGCGTGATGCATGAAATGAACTTGCTCTGCCCATCAACAAGTGCAGGTGTTGCTTGTTAGATGTGGACCAGGTGGACTGAGCCTAGAGAAAAAGAACAGGAATGATCCGAGGCTTGGAAATGTGAACTTGCAGAGAATATCTAATCAGTAATAAAGCTGACTTTTGCTATATGCCATCAGTCATCAAGGAGAAGGGTGTAGGGCATGTGTTCTGAGCCTCATGATCTTGTTGATGTGCTGGGAGAGAGTGGTGAGACATTAGGAACACGCTGTTTCTGTATCTCCTTCCATAGAAGTGGAAAAACATCAAAGGAGGTGGATGCCAAAGAAGAGAAACAGCTTTCTCTTCATAACCTTATGGATTTGATCTTTAAAACTTGAGTCTGATCCCAAACTTTGTGCGCTCCTGAATGCATCACTTGGTGCTTGACATTTGCTGGTGAAAGGGTCTAGCTTTAGCCCGGCTGGAGAAGGACGTGCCCTGCAGCTCTGTGTGCGCTGGGTGGCCAGAGCCTGTTTGCAAACGTGCTGCAGACGGTCTGCACGCGGCAGGAGATGTGCAAACAAATCCACCATTTAATCCAGGGGCCAAAGTTTCCAGTCTGTAAAACAGATATGATAACCGTTTAATCCGGGGCCGAAGTTTCCAGTCTGTAAAACAGATATGATAACAGAAGGAAAAGAACAGAAATCCATTAATATTTTATAAAGCATTCAAACAGGATAGCGATGAGTGCCATAGAAAAGCCTCTGAGGAAATAAGCAAATTTCTGTCTTTGGAGCAGATGTTGAAATAATTATACTAAATGAGGCACAAGGCCACGCACTGAACGGGCTATTGAATTGCCACTCGCTCACTGTGCAGCTTCTCTCCAGTGCTCCAGGAAGCAGAGAGCCTGTGGAAAAAGAATGGGCTTGGAAAGGTAGCATTAAAATGCAGACGTGATTTGGAATGGGCACCCTATCACCTCCTGTCTTCTAAGACCTTGACTTTGCAATCCTAACAACCATGCAATGTATATCACGAGGTAGAGTCCTATGAGGGGAAAAATATTGAGTCTATAAAGCTAAAAATACAATTCATGCTGGGCCCCAACGATATATCACCTGTAGAAGGCAAGGTGCAGTGTATTTGAACAATAAAAAACAGCATAAATGTTGTGTTGAGACTAGACAGTTAAAAGCATAATATAGTTGCTGTGCTCTTTAAAATCCAGGCACCAATATTTACACCAATATTATAGGTACAGGGCCTCAGGGCTTGTACAGGGTGGAAAATGCTGATCCATTTACTTCTATGAGCTCTGTCCTGATGCGTAACAGCAGTGTTCCTGTGTTTTTAGCAAAGTTCAGGCATCATCTCAAGGTCTCTTCCACATTGCATCAGATCACTTCTGTTTTGATTGAAAGACAGAGTCAGTGTGAAAAGGAATATAAAAAAATTCCAAGCCTATCAATGGCTTATTCTTGCTGACGGTTGAAATAGTGTGGCACTGATTTGATATATTCCAGGCAAACGCTTAAAATAAAGGGCATCTTGGTAAATTATTTTCTCAGCAAGCCCATGAGAAAACATTCTGCATGATCTGTACAAAATCTAAGGAGTGAGGACATTGAAAATCCATAATGTTTTAAGTGTGTGGTTTTTTTTGTCCCCTCCTCTGAAGCTCAGTTGTGCAGCAGAAACCCTCATTGTAGTCTTGTAAAAAGTTGTGCAGCAGAAACCCTCATTGTAGTAATGTGGGGGAATTGCAGTGTGTGACAATTATGTCAAATGATGATTATATGAATATTTTGCTTTAGCAACTTTTTTCTAGGGGCAGAGCTAGGTACCTGCATACTGGCTTTTATAGAGTTGCTTTTGTTCTTTCAAACTCCCTCCATCCCCAGCTAGTAATGTATAAACCTGCCTGGTACATAAGGGTTCCAGCAGGCCCACAACAAAAACTGAGGCAATGAACTTCTCCAACTCATTTTGGTCATACATGCTGGTGGGTCTGGTGACTACAACCAAGTAGAGCTGCAAGCTCTTAATTCTTAATACTTTTTACATGAGTTGGGTAAAATGGCATTGGATAGATAATTTATTTTCACCCGTTCCCTCCTGTCATGCTGCAGGGATATAATTCTGCTTGTATTCATATTTTGAATTTGCTGTAATTATTCAGATGTGCCATTTGGTGAAAATGGACAGCCGGCAAATAGGCAAAGGTGATTGCATAAATCCTGTTTTCATAGGGAATCTTGCTAACAAATATTACTGTGATGCATAGCAGTTCAGATAATCAAAACACCACAGGTAGCACAAAACCAGCAGTTTAATTCTGCCTTTCATCCCTGTTTGAGGTGCTAATCCAGATGCTGCAATGCACACTGGCGTGCTGGGGCATGATCACGCCTTGGGCTTCTAGGTTCTGCAATGCCACATAATAATGAATAGAAGAAACAGAGGTACTTTGAGATTCCCCTCCTGGGTGCATATACTCCATAAACACAAAAATGCAGACACAGTCCAAAGCTGGAAGTTGAAAGCTTGTATAATTAAAACAATACTAACCTAAGCTTGCTTACCGGTTGGACCTAGACCCAACTCTTTGTTCCTGCCATCATGCATGTGTATATATATGCATATACGTATTTAAATCTCTCTCTCTATATATATAAAAATATATTTTACTAGTAACTGTTTCCTTTTTCCACACCTGTCTCCTTTCTGCTTCAGCCACCTCGTGGCAAGTGTTCTGCAGGGCTGCTGGGCTGGTGTTGAACTGCCTGGATGGGAGGGCCAAGGTAGATGATTCAGGACTCATCTGTCCATGTGTTAACCACAGCAACTTCTCATTATTTTGGCAGGATGAACTCTAGGATTCCTTCCTTTCACATGTGGACTCACACTTTCCTTGTTAATCTGGAAAAGAATGGAGGGCCTCGGAGCTGTTCTCCAGCTGCACACCATGTCTTCCTGTTTTAAACTTAAGCTAACGTCTTTGCTTTAGGAAAACCTTGTGATTCTGCAGTAAAAACCTTTCCTCTGCTCACTCGAGGCTTTATTTTTTTGAGTTTTGGAAATGTGTCCCCAGTTTTTTGGCTTTAGCTGGGTCTATCTGATTTTCAACAATGTCATCAGCCCCTTGTTGGTTGATTTTCCCCAGGCTTCTCCATTAGGACTCCAAGGACCTTTCAGCACGTTAGTGAACTCATAGTAAAACTCATGCAATATCTTTCAAATGCTTGCTCTTAATTCAGACTTCAACATGCTTAGGGATAGTGCATACAAATACAAGCGGAGATTTTAAGAATTTGCTGCTGCTATCTTAACCCACATAAAATGAACCTAATGAGAGCTATATTACCTTTATTGAAATCAGCTTCAGTATCATGTAGGGCTTTGCACGTAGTCTTTGTTATACATAATTAGCACTTTGAATGTGCACACATCAGATGTTGATTGAACGGAATAACTCGGTTAACCCTTTAGCCTCCACTTTGCCTCCCTCTCTGTGCTCTGGAGCGACGTCTTCAGGAAATGGCAGGATAATTTCTGTTCCTACCAGAGTGCTTTGGAGCTCGGTGGGGTGTTGAATCAAAAGCAGTCAGTGCACACTGGGTTTTCCCATGTAGGCGATAGCAAGTCTTAGGTTCAGTCACTGGTTTTGTGTTCTGTGCTGAATCTCCTCTTTCTGTTATGGCTTTTTTGCATCTAACAGTGATGCCGTGAGTTTAAATATCTCTTTAACAACACGGAGTGCTTCAGTCAGACGTTTTAAAGTGGTTCGTTTGAGGTGTGCTCGAACTGTTAGCATGAAAAAAAGTAGTGCTTCTCTGCTGGATTCTTTTTATTTATTTAAATCTTGATAATGTCTTTATTTTCTCTTTATTTCAAAGTTGCCATTTTGAGATTAAAATTGGACAGTTGAAGATCTGAATCTATAAATATGAACTTCTGTGTAAGGAAAAGCATATCCTGAAGAAAAAGCATGGGGTGAGGAGCTCTAAGCAGCGGTGACTGAGCATGGTGTTGCTTGCTCTTTCTGCAGGAGCTCCTCGGTGCCTTCCCACCATGCCAGGCTGAGCTGAGACTTTGGCCACGATTTCCACCTCTGGCACCAGCCCCTGGGCTGGAAGGCTGTGCTGGGGGGAAGATGGAGCTGAGATGCTGGGAATCAGGGTTGGGGATCCAATGGACCACGGGAGCCCGTGCCAGTTTGCCCCAGGAACACCTGCAGCTTGAAGGACATCCTGCTGTAATCAATTGCCAAAAAGGCTTTGTTGTCCTCCAGGAAGCAATAGCAGAAGCGCTGCTATGAGCTAAACCTTCATTTCCTGACCCTAGTGTGACTCAGCTCTTGTGGAGGGTGGCTTGGCTTCACTGGCACTTACAGACATCAAAAGAAACCCCAACCTGGGTTGAGGAGATGTTGTGTCCAGCAGCTCTGCCATGCAGCAACATGATGGGCCTGAAAGCCGGAGCCAAGCCTTAGCCTTTCCTCCAGGCTTATGAAGAAATTGAAGCAAACTCTTGGTTTTCTCTATTGCCTGGCCCGATGCTTAAGAGGGGTGTTTTGTATGAAACTGAAGAGTGATTTGCATGCACTTTCTTTACTCTCACAAGTCTAAACAGGTCCTTCCACCTCTCTCTTTAGACAACCACAGTTCTGGATTGCTCATTTTGTCCTTACTGAAGTTGAAGTTTTCTGCATGAAATCCTAAAATCTAGGCCAAAAATGGTAGTAGGACATTAGAGACCCAGGTGTCTGCTGTGCACCCCTGTCCCGTCAGTACCTGCTCTTTTTGGAATGACAGTGCAAAACTGCTTTGACTTTCTGTTGTTTCTCTTGATGTTCATTACTAATGTCATAGAACGAAGAAAATAGAATGAAGATGCCCTCTTCCTTCCTCCTGCTTTGTTTGTCTTATATCTATTAAAGCGCTTGGGAGTGGATGTGTTACTGGTATGTCACAAGGTTGTCAGCTATTCGTCTAAGGCATGTAGCACTTCATGGCAGGAGGAAAGCCCCAGGGCAGGGCGTTATTTCCTTGGGCTTCTTCCCTTCTGCCTGTTCCTGGGCTCGTTTTGGCTCAGTCCCTCTGTGCCAGGATGTTTGGTGTTCCCATCTCTGCCTCCAACGCATCCCCAGCTGCCCCTGTGCAAGAAATGAAGAGATGTTGCCCTGGGCTCATTGCCCTGGTTGTCAAGAAGCCCTCAAAAGGAGGGCAGATGAGGGGAGCAAGAAGGAACGGCTCCTTGCAGTTCCACCTGAGCATTAAATCCCTCTAGACATCCCCACTCCCAGGGTTTCATATCTTCTAGCTTTACTAAAGCAACCGTTGAGAAAAGCTGCCAAGAAATCTGAGGCACATTGGACTGAACTTTTCCAGAAAACCCTGAATTCTGGGTGAAACTGGAGGCTTCACAGCTGCCTTAGCTACACAGCTTTCTATACCATTCTAAACTTTCTATAAACGTTTCTGGTTCTTTTGTGTTTCTAAATAAGATTTTTAAATTTTGAGAAGCTAAATAGTATGGAGGATGCCTGTTTGATTAGAAATTCTGATAAATTGTGGCAAGTCGTATTTTGCATTAACTCATTTAATTTTGGTGAATCTCTGACTGAGACCTCCTTGAGGTTTCCACATATTAAAAGCATTTCTCAAAAGATAAGGATTATCTTTAGCATTTGAAGTCAACACAGGCATCCTGCATACATGAAAAATACCTATAATAGTTATAAATGAGGAATACTGGGGAAAGCTTTAATTTTTTTCAATAATGACACTTGTGTTACATTTTTTTAAAAAATATAATAAAAAAGGCTGTAAGCCTTTTACTTTTGTTATTTTTATTTTCATTTTAGCTTTCCCAGGGTTTCATATCTTCTAGCTTTACTAAAGCAAGCGTTGAGAAAAGCTGCCAAGAAATCTGAGGCACATTGGACTGAACTTTTCCAGAAAACCCTGAATTCTGGGTGAAACTGGAGGCTTCACAGCTGCCTTAGCTACACAGCTTTCTATACCATTCTAAACTTTGTATAAACGTTTCTGGTTCTTTTGTGTTTCTAAATAAGATTTTTAAATTTTGAGAAGCTAAATAGTATGGAGGATGCCTGTTTGATTAGAAATTCTGATAAATTGTGGCAAGTCGTATTTTGCATTAACTCATTTAATTTTGGTGAATCTCTGACTGAGACCTCCTTGAGGTTTCCACATATTAAAAGCATTTCTCAAAAGATAAGGATTATCTTTAGCATTTGAAGTCAACACAGGCATCCTGCATACATGAAAAATACCTATAATAGTTATAAATGAGGAATACTGGGGAAAGCTTTAATTTTTTTCAATAATGACACTTGTGTTACATTTTTTTAAAAAATATAATAAAAAAGGCTGTAAGCCTTTTACTTTTGTTATTTTTATTTTCATTTTAGCTTGAATATTGGGAGACTACTCTGTTTTATTTGGACTTCTTCATGCAAAAGTGAGAAATAGACTAGAAATAACAAAGCCACGAAAGTTTGTTCCAGTCTAAAATTGAAAACACATAGGAAAGGATGTGCCCTACTAATTGCAAAGACTCACAGGACTTGGAGTCAGACTTTAAAAGGTATTTGCTAGTAAAAATTTTTAAAATGCCAAATTCTGTACAGTTCAAGAATTTAACTCCTATGCAGTTCACTGGTATCTCACTCTTAAACCTCCTGGTCCTTTATGTGCATCTCAGAGCATATAATCATATTTGAAAATCACATATGAACTTGAAGGAAGTCGTTTGCTATTGTTAATACTTTCCTTGTTGAAGTTACTTAACTTCATATGCTAAGCCTGTTTTGATATTTTCCTTCTGTATTTCCTAACTGTTTTCATTAGATTTATTTAAAATACAAGGAAAGAATGATAGTTTTTTAATTTCGATTGAATTCCAATTTCACCTTAGTTTGAGAGAAAGTATTAAACAGTAAGTATTTGATGCTATTTCCTAGTTAAATCTTTGAGAGAAAGTATTCAACAGTATTTGATGCTATTTCCTAGTTAAATAAAACAAGTAAAAATTAAGACTTAACTATAGACTCTGACTGTAAGAATCTTGCTTATGATTGCTTGACAAAATATTTAGAGAGTATCGTGCATTTTTTAGGTTGCGAAAAGTACCAAATTTTTCATGAAGACTAAATTAATATAATTGCTACAGAATCAACAAGCAGCAGGCTGTCTTCAGAAAAATAGCTAAAACTAGATTAAAATCGGTTTTGAAAATTAAAATTTCTTACTTGTGGTTTTAAATTATGCTTAGAATTGTTGTGTTAATTAAGTCTACATGGGTCTTGGTAGAAATTAGAGGGCAGGCAAGGTGATCTTGCCTGAATTCTGGTCCTATGTGCTACAAAATACTCGTGTTATGCTAACGAAGCACAACAGTAGCGCAAGACCAGAGCATCAGGTAAACAAATATATTAATTTGACTGCTTGCAATGCTGGTAATTAATCTTTGCATTTCCGAGACACTTGAGTCTTGCAGCCAGTCTGAGTGAAACAGAAACCCACTTTTGCAACCTGGCTTCTGCCTCCAGCCAGCAAAAGGCTCCGAGCTTGTGCTCCTCTTTTCCCCCAGATTTCAGCCTCTCTGAGTGACACCTGCACATTCGGATGCTTCAGGGCTTATCCCAAAACTTGGCTCCAACCTCTTTGGCTGTGGGGTCTGGATCATCCTTGCCTAGTTTAATAGAAGGGGAGGAAATTGGAAGACAGCACAATTGCTGGAAAAATGGAAATCTCTTGGTAAAAAGCTGGAGGACGGTTGCGAAGCAGCAGCAGAAGTACCGTGGTGAGTATGATGGTACTCCCATCCGGGGTGATGTATTTCTTCTGCTAGAGGAGATGCTCTGCTTGATGGTCACGCTGAAGCAATGGGGCTGATCCATTTTCCCCTCCACTTACACCTAAGGTGGGTCCAAGTCTGATGGTGCCTTTTCCCCAGACTTAGAGGAAAGAAAAGCTTCAAGAGCACCTTATGGACCTTTGGTCCTTTAATAATTGGATCTGGCCAAATGCCGCTCTCGGAGGTGATAAAACAGGAGACCAGCAGGGCAGACTTAGAGGTGTTCAGGTTGCTTTGGGTGGTTGAAATGGAAAATGCAGCATGGTGTGGAGATGCCTGCTTGAAAACAGGATGGATATATGATCCAGCCGATCCCCCTAGCACCAACACACCATAGTGCCTCTGGTGCTAGCACTCCCGTGGGCACATAGAAAACCCTGTGCAGGAAGGTGCCTCTCCACAAACAGAATCAAGGGGATGCTGCAGCAGGAGATCCCCGTGCAGAGGCAGTTGGAGATGTTCTTCCCAGTGTTCCCAGGGCACAATAAACTCCTGCTGGACTGCATCCACCTCCCGTGTGCATGCAAGGGCAAACATCGTGTCCATGGGAGAGACGTGCAATAGCCGGCCAGGTGCAGGGCCTTCCTCCCCGGTTCCTCCTCCCTCCTGGGCAAGAGCTCCCTGGGGTTCTTTTGTCTTGCTGGTAGCAGCTGCAGCTGGTTCCTCTCTGCTCTGGTGATATCTTCCCCCAGGCCACAGCAGAGCTTTGAAAAGGGAGGTCAAAAGATGCTGGGCTACTTTTTATTTATTTAGGTTTTAAATTAAATACAGATTTTGTCCTTTCCTGTGCCTTCTGCGGCTTGGGAAGTGGAAAATGTGTTTCTTTACCTTACTCTGAGGTCTGTGCCTTTGGAAAATTAACTCTTGAGTATGGCTAAAACCGCTGTTTTCTGTGGTTGTTTAGAGGTGCTGCAGTGACAGGCTCTGAAGCCATTCCCAGATGCCTGCAGACCATCATACATTGAAATAAAAACACATTCACTAAGAGCCTTGTACTTCTGCAAGACCCTTGGGTAGGTCAATGCAGAACTGCAGGACCATCTTGGGTGATTCTTCTGCCTCTCATAAAACCCTGCTAATATAAATTAAAAAGAAAAAAGATGAAAGAATGGTTTAATGTGGCATTTCTGAGGATTTCAATTGTATCAGTCCCCTCCACCATGAAGCTGCTGAAAGGAAGGCTTTAACAGCCTGGCTGATGCTGTGTGTCCTGCATCCAGGTGCTTCCCTGGCTCCCTCCGATCCGTTTGATCTGTAGCGCTCCCACTGCACCGAGACCGCTGGTTAAGTGAGCATAAACTTTATGATATGGAGCGGGGGAAAAAGGCCAGAGGAGCCCACAAGGAAAGCAAATTATATCCCGTTTGCACTGTAAGTGCAAATTAAACTGAAATCTCCCAAGGTGGAAGACCAGCAGACTAGCTGGGCAGCTGAGCGTGGCTGGGGCTCTTTTCTGCTGCTTTTTTACAAGAATTTTTCTGCTTGGAGTCATTACAAGGCAACACAATTTGTGTTTCCATTTTTATGGACAGACCCATGTTTATGTGCTCTGTGTGTCTTCGTTACTGCCGTTTCGGTGGCGACTAACTGCTGGGGTGTAATTAAGACCTGAAGGGTTAGCAGAGGTGGGGGTGGGAATCCAGCGACAGGAGCTGTGATATCCATAAAACTGCAGTGGAATTTTATTATTTCTAAGTGTCACTGAAGGGAAGCAGATAGTAGCTCGAGAGAGCAGAATTCTGTGTTTACCCAACTGATACATCTCATCTCTAGCCTGGAAGAGCATATGCATCCATAGGAGATCTTTCTGTCTAGAAACACATCTCTCCTCTTTCCGTGCTCACTGTGGGGCTGTGATGTTTCCTGAAGATGCCCAAACTCTGGTCAAATCCACATCCAATAAGTAATTACATTTCTTCCCCAGCTGGAACTGGTGATGGGATGAAGGGTTACAAATAATTAAATTAGATGAGTAAAAAAATCCCCTTGTCTTTGTCTTCCCGACATATCTTTTCTAAGCTGTGGTGTTAATACTGAAAATGCCTACACATCAAAGGCGCTTCTTTTTAATCAACCTTTTTACACATTAGTCATTTTTGCTTCCTTTATTGCCGAGACAGCACATGCAGAATAATGAGCTGGGTTGGTTTTCTGCTTGTGCACCAGCAAACTGCTAACCAAGGCTCAGCATTTTTGTGGTGATGGTGCGTGAGCCAGCAAGAAGCCAACCTGATTCTCAGGCACCAGCGCATGTTCTCAGGGTTGCATTTGTTTTCCAGCTCCTAACATCCTTTCACTTCTACCTAGAGAAATGTGATAGGAAGAAAATCCTGAGGTTCATTAATAAAAAAGTTGGGCAATCATTAAAGCGCCTTTCCTAGAGGAGAGCCTCTTAATTTCAGAAATGTAGCAGATATAGAGGAGACGCTGCGTTACTTCCCTCACACCTCTTGGTAAATTAACTTTTCGGAGCCCTGCAGACTTCGTGGCTTCTGGGAGCCCAAGCAAGCTGAAATCGTTATTTCAGGTTAGAAGAAACACAGCGTGTTGGAAATTAAAATACTTCCTCTGTGGTTTGTGTTTAACTTGTAGCTTATGTTTCTCCTGACTTCTATAAAAAAATAAAAAAGAAGGCTCTAGTTACTATATTTGAATAGCATTATTAAATATGGAGCAGTTTTAACTAAATTACTCTTAAATGGAGAACTTTAACTCACTCTTGAAAACGGAAAGATGCAGACCAGCCTTCATATTTTATTTCTACTTTATCTTCATAAATAGGACTCTAGAGCCTTCAGCTGAGCATCTTCCAACCATTTACAATGTAAACTTCATGTTAAACCTTTTAAGATGTATGATTTGGAAGGTTATCCTTATTATGGAGGTCACAAAAATGCAGGTATATTTAAAATCTCCCTGTGATATTACAGAACATTTCTAAGTTCTTACTCCACACCTGCCTTGCAGGTAAGACACAGCCACCAAATTTGCATTCAGAAAAGGTCCAGTGGGAGATGATGCACCAAAGAATTCACTGATCCTGGTTGGTCTTCCAGAAGAAGGCTGGATTTAAAGTCAGATACTGAATAGTTTGCGACTGTTCTTACATGATTCCTGAGGGGTGTCAATGAGCCTTTGATAGGATTGTTTTCTGGAATAAAAGTTCTGCAGAAGTTCACCTAGTATAAGTTTGGTATTCAGGCCTAAGACAAGATATGGATCCATGGTGTCTATGGCACATGGCATCTTTTAAAGGTCATTAGCAACATTAGGTATACATCATTATTGCAAGCTTAATGGTTGTTTTTCTTTTTCTATAGCTGACATGCAGTTGCACATTTGTCTATCACCACAGAGGAAAAATACTAGAACCAGCACTGGAAGGAAAGCCAATCTTCATGGCCAAACCTGACAGTTTTGCAGGCACAGGCAATAAAACCCTGTGCACAGGGACTTGCTAGGCTTGAGGTTTGTCCTGGGCCTTACACTTACCCATCTTTGGGTTCACTGTGGATGTTTCTATCTTGGGGTGCAGTCAGGGAACGGCCAGGTCACAAACTCCCTCTGCTGAAGCCTGTCTCAGATCTGTGCTCTATAATTTGTATGTTTTGGTAAGACTTGATCCGAAGATGTAATTAGCACTTTGACAGCTATGAACAATTGTTATTCCTAACTTTTTGGGTACAGACTCATTTCAGACTGCTGTCATTGCAGAGCACCTGTGGCAGAACTAATAGATCTCTCTTTTAAGTGATATTTCAGTTGGTGAACTATTTGCAGTGATAGCGCCCCAGTTATCAGAGTTAGCAAAAAAAGCCCAGGGAAAAATTTCATATTCCAGTCTAGAACTTGCAGCTCTGATAAGTTTAAAAATAAATAAATAAAGAAAACTTGGGAATTGCACACTGAACACATATTCTGTGGAATTACTGAGAAAAGAAGCCCATGAGGTCAATTGAATAGAAATGCGAGTTAGGACGAAGCAGGTTTAAATTAGTACCTGTCAGGAGAGAGCTAGTTTGGCAGCAAATATTAAACTGGAAAGAGCCTTAGCCAGGAAGGAGTTGCTATTAGATTCATTAGCACATGAAGAAGATGGGTTTTCAGGTAAAAGTATTTTAAAATAATTGTTAAAGAAATTAAATCCTCCTCAAACTCAGGCATTCGAGGATAAGATTTCCACTCCAAACTCTGGGGCATCAC
Source organism: Tinamus guttatus (assembly GCF_000705375.1). The sequence goes on from NW_010582686.1 coordinate 25,852, forward strand.
AAAACTCTGCTGAAATGCCTGAATATCATATGAAGCATTCAGAAATGAACACTTAAGGAGGATAATGGTTAGAAAGGAAAGCAGTACGTGTGAAGTCCTGCTGTAAATGACTACAGAAAAATGGACTAAATTAGAGCATAGTCATTAAATCAAGTCTGGCCTTTAAGAACACCTGAAACTTTTTTGACTCTGCATTGATATTCACTGGCAGCATCTTTAATTGCAATAGGAAATCAGTTTAGTAATGATTTGGACAGGAAGACTATATTGCTGCAAGGGACAGAGGGCTCATTGCACTGACTTGTAGACGTGTTGCCAGTCATATCTTTTGCAGAATGGGTGGAAAGTGCAACTTAATGAGAATATTGGTATTTTTGTTCCCTTTGCACACAGTCGGCAGAGGTCCAAGTGTGTGAAAAATAGGTGCCTGAGAGGAGAAAACAGGTTTTGCAAGAGATTTGGGCCTAGACTATGTTTTTGTGGTTCCTGGTGGTGATGGAGAGGAGGTGCATGTTAGGGAGGAAAGAAATTACTCAATAGAGATGTGGAGTTTCAATCCGTCCTTGAGGCCATCAGATCCTCTATTTTGATGTCTCGTAGGTGACAAGGACAAGCTGTTATGGCATGCAACAGTACTATTACTTAGGATCTCACACGTTTTTGCTAAAGGTGGTGTAGTCTTCTCTCCTTCCTGACCTCAGACCTGCATTACCACAACCTGTCAGTGCCAGCACATGAACAGCCAGGGAGGAATTTGAATCCATGAGCATTTTTGCAGTGAACACCCCCTCCTAAACCCAATACTGAAAAGCTCAGTTGAAAGCTCGGTGCTGCCCCGAAGGAAGGATGAGATCCAATGGGCAGGGGTAGAGATTGAGGCCGACCTGCTCTTTTCAGGGTATTTGTGGACATAATTCATACTAGTTGAAGCTGAAGTCTTAGATGAAAGCATTTCAGTCCATTGATTAGGTGACAAATACCTAGCAGAGCCCAGCAAAAGACAACTAGTCATGTGTGTGCTCGTGGTTAGATAGACAATAAATAATGTGAATTTATCTTTCACCAAAAAGCCTTGGAAATGCGAATCTGAGGAGCCCATGCAGCAAAATCAAAGGAATGCAGGGCATGGCATTTAAAATAGCTCATCATTTCGGGGTACAGCGCCCCAGCTCTGGCACCAGGCCCGGTCGTGCTCATAAACATCTTGTACACACTTTTGATACCAACAAGGGTGTTTTGAATGAAGGTTGGAGAACGAAAAAGGCCCAAATTGCTGCCATCCAGTAACTTTGGAATGGCTTGCATTGGAGAATCCAGCATATCGAGTGACGGTGCTTGTAGCATTTGTCAAAGTTTGTCAAGTTTGTCAAAGCTCTTTGCTGAATGCCCTCCTGGGAGGGAAGTGGCTGAAAGGGGAATGGAAATGATCTTACCTTGTGCAGATGGTGACAGAAATAATGTAGAACAGCTGAGTGTCTTGCCGGAGAAAAGTGTATTGTTAATCATTTACAATTCTGCTGCTTTCTTTGCATCAGAGGGTGTAATAACCATTATATCTTTGCTAATGACACCTGGGCCTGGTCTGGAAGGGATGAAGGACAGTTTCGAACTTTGAATGAATTTTCAACGTCAGCTCTTGGTGATTAGCAGTTGTCAACTCTGTTTAGTGTTGGTGAAAGCCCAGTGAGCAGTGCTCGAGAGCCTGTGAAATCAGGCAGGTCCTTGAAGCAGATAACAGCCCATCCGCAGCACCCGCTGAGTTTGTTTTCCTATGTGGACACTTGTGCAGCAGTTGCTCAGAGGAGACTACCAAATTTGGGAGGACCTGGATGAGGTTGTCATGGGCTTTTCTGAAATGTCTGCGTTGTCCAAGGGATATTAACAGGGAATGATTTAGATATAGCCGGGTCTTAAATATCTGTGTATATGGTGTGCAGACGATGGAGGTCTGTGACACATTTGGGCTTCTTGGAGGTTCTAGTGGCTTCCTTGCTGACCACAGACACTATCCAAAGTGCTCAGAAATTGTTGGAAAAGATGTTTTCCCATTTGGGTGCTCTAAATCATTGGAGGATGGGCCATGAGCTATCACACGTAGGGAGAGATGCTTTGGGAGCACAGGAGGAGAAGCTGGGGGCTACCTCACTGCAGGCCCTTGGCGCTAGCCCATGTCAGGAACGTTTCCATGAAGTCGCCCACTCAGCCCTTCCAATAAGTCCTTCTCCATGACCTGGGTTCCAAGCTGCAGTCTCAAAGGGGAAGATATCTCGAATCTTGGGACCCACAGTCATTTTACAGGGAAAGGTTCACCCTCTGGCTCATCATTTTTTCCATCCTGAGTTTATGGTCTGTGGAGTCATATGAGCTTTTGAATGTCGAATGCAATGTGATGTCAAATGAAATATGACTTTTTTTTTTACTGCCCTAAGACATATTTCATGCTTTAAAATTTACAATAATACTGTTCTAGAGGGTCTTCCTATTGCTGTTTACACAAATGGGCTTTTGAATGTCGAATGCAACATGATGTCAAATGAAATATAAGGGTTTTTTTTTTCTACTACCCTAAGACATATTTAATGCTTTAAAATTCACAATAATACTAGAGGGTCTTCCTATTGCTGTTTACAGCATAGATAACAGAATCAAAAGCGGCTTCTGTTTTCTTTATCATTTTTCATGGAAAACTTCTTATTCAAAGAAGATACTACCAAAAAAAAAAAAAAATCCAATTTGGGGCATGGCCTCCTTTACTGCTACAATTGCTCCAAGGATTTGCTGTCGAGGGAGGTGGGACACAGGGAGCAGCGCGTTTCCATGAAGTCACCCACCTCAGTCCTTCCAGTGAGTCCTTCTCCATGACCAGCGGTTTGTGCTGTGAGTCATCCTGGGTTCCAAGCTGCAGTCTCAAAGGGGAAGATCTCGAATCCTTTGGGACCCACAGTCATTTTACAGGGAAAGGTTCACCCTCTGGCTCATCATTTTTTCCATCCTGAGTTTATGGTCTGTGGAGTCATATGACAAATGGGCTTTTGAATGTCGAATGCAACATGATGTCAAATGAAATATAAGGGTTTTTTTTTTCTACTACCCTAAGACATATTTAATGCTTTAAAATTCACAATAATACTAGAGGGTCTTCCTATTGCTGTTTACAGCATAGATAACAGAATCAAAAGCGGCTTCTGTTTTCTTTATCATTTTTCATGGAAAACTTCTTATTCAAAGAAGATACTACCAAAAAAAAAAAAAAATCCAATTTGGGGCATGGCCTCCTTTACTGCTACAATTGCTCCAAGGATTTGCTGTCGAGGGAGGTGGGACACAGGGAGCAGCCAGCCCCGTAGCCTGCTGCGTTATGTGGAGTGTTGGTGCAGGGTTTAGCTGGAGGGAGAGGAGTGCGAATCCTTTCATCTAGTACTGAGAACTCCTCTCCTCCCACCCTGCCACCCACTGACAGAGAGCTTTGGGTCTTGCCATTGGTACAGAATGTCTGGGGGGGTGTTCCTGTGGGCTTTTTATTAAGAAAATTCGTATTTTCTCCAACTTTGAACGCTACGCTTGCTGCCACATACTAATAGAGACAAACAGTCATTCTCCCAAGGGAGATTATAGCATTTCCTTCTCTTTCCTGAAGAAATTTCCTCCGATCTCCTCAAGACCAAAGGTTTGAGCACTGGGGCTGCGGGCTGTGATCTCAGACCTATTGCAACCGCCTTGGTTGGCCATAGTTGGACTCATTAGCATCCCTGCTCCTCATCCTCCCTACCAGCAGCACTCACGTGCCTCCTGCTGGAAGGAGACCTGGAAGTTTGTGGGGTGCTTGGAGATCCCTGGGTGGATGCCACAGATCAGCTGCAGGGCTTCAGCTATTAATAATTACAAATTGCTATTAATACCCTTTGAGTGGCAGCAAGTTGTGCTCCTCTAACATGTGACAACATGTTAAGTGTGAACAGGTAAAGTTAATTTCAGTATTAAAAGTAATTTAAATTCAATTATTTATTCAATTATTTAAAGAACATGTGACTTATTGAGTGGCTGCCCATCAGGCAGTGCTGTCAGGTCTCCCGTAGCTCCTCTTTCCTGCAATTGCTGTCCTGCCACACAAGCATGAGCACTTTGTTCCCTAAAGCCAACACGTGGCAGTTTTAGACCCTCAGAGATTGGAGCTGTTGTCTAATTAAAGAAGTTTGATGGAAGTATTTTGTGTTTGGAGAGCAATAAAACACTGATGTAGTTGTGCCAGCATTGCTAGGTACTAGAAAAGATGAATCTCAAAGACTAGGGGAAAAAATAAGATATTGATGTGTGCTTGTGCAGGAGGACCTTCCAGGCTCTATTTATTGAACTTCTGAAATGTTTTGAAGACAAATATTTGCTTATCACTGCGATCTTATAAATTCACTGATTTTAGAGCTGTATTATGTTTTAAGTTTGGCAGAAGAGCTACAGCAAAGCACTTGGAGCGGGGAAGAGGAGAACCACAGCTGAATATGGACTCTAAGCAGCTGGGGCAGGACCCTGGAAAAAAATTACCAACATAATAATGTTGTAATGTCTGATTAAAATGAGAGTCCATCAGGCTGTCCTGGGAGCTTGTCTTTCCCACAACTGCTGCTGTCTTGCCGTATAGCAATGAGCATTTAATTTCCTGAAGGCAGTGTGTATTGCAATAACTATTTCTCATACTTCTGGATCCAATTTACCGCGATAAAATGCAGGAGATACCTGTCAAGCCCTTGCCTTCATTTTTCATGCTTCCTTGTCACTTGCTAATAGTCATTTACTCATGTGAGTTTATTGACGAGATAGATGACTAGAATGGCAGCACACAACCCCTTTTGTTGCTTTATTTATCGAACAGTTAAAAGTATTTTTTTAAAGCCCTGTCCTGAGGCATTTTTCCCTTTTTGCAGAAGGTCACTAAATACAATTTGTTTTTTCTCTTGTATAGATGATAGTCTAGGGAAGTGTATCCGACTAAATAAATAAATAAATAACCTTAAACATTCTTGTAACTGGGATTGAGAAAAGAAAGGTGTGACAATAACCTGCAGGGACCTGCATATAAAGCTGACAAAAGTCCTGTTATTTTACCCTTATTACTTTTACTCAGGAAGATTAATTGCATTACTAGGAATTATTTTACTGTGAGATTGTTTCTGCTAAGACCATCTGGGGCTGTGTCTAAGCTGCTATCTTGCAAACTTTTCATTCTCAGGTCTCAATATTCCAAACCATTGAGAAAGTGTTAATCATTTCAGAAACCCTGTTGAAATTACTTGTCCAGCAGGTGTGAGTTACTTTGGTATATTCATATTTACACTGTAATTTAACCTTATTCTGCCTTCAGTGTAAAACAGTTTGGGTGCTTCCTCTCTAGCAATTTGATTATTTTAGCGATATCTATAACATGAACCAGTTCAGTGCTCAGTTTGTAATGGAGTAGTGACCAGGGGCACATGAATCCTCAGCATTAGAGCAGCAAGAATGTTTACTTAACTCCTATAAGCAATTACTTATTGCTTCTCATTGCTCTTAATTCCCTATCCAGTGTAAATGGTAAAGAGTCCTCAGCTTTCACCCCAGAGACATTTCTGATTTCCAGATAAATAGTTGAGTTTTGATTTTTAATCCCAGCTGGAGAAGATAACATCCTGCGGATGACAGAGAAACAAATATGTGCAAAGTTTTTTATGTAAGAAATTAAAATCTCTTGGAGAGAGGCTCTGCTTTCAAGACAGTTTGTTTCTAACCTAAAACAGCTGGTACTGAATTTTCAGAAGTGAGCAAAACAAATGAAAACTTCCTGCCTTGGAAGATCAGAAGGCAGGAGTGGATGGATAGTGTCAGTGCACTTTTGTTAACTAAAAAAAATCAAGCTTCCTTGTCTTCTGGTTTCCCTGGATTTTACAGACAGGATTGGGTCAATATGTGGATAAGAAACTTCTAAGGGACTCTCCGATGCTACGTTGAGCAAGTGGCTTCCTATTACATTCAATGTGAGGAAACAGAGAGAACAGAACATTAAATTGACACCATTATATTATATAAAAAAGCAATTTTTAAAAACATGAAATCTTTTGATTACTCAATCTGAAATCTTTTGATTACTCAATCATCAGAATGTAGCAAATACTACAGACACACGAAGCATTCGTTGACTCCGTGAAGTTACTGTCTGCTGCCTCTACTGACTCGGGCTGCCTGGAAATGCAATAACCAGATTAACTTCCAACGACTTTGACCTTTCTTATTGATATGTACGTGCTCTTAGCTAAAACTTTAGACTCGTTTGTAATTAACTGAGGCCTGTCCCAAATACAGCATCAGCTTTGGGTGTGATTGGTTTTATCCGCCATCACCAGCCTTGGTGGTAGCTGTTTAACCAGTGGATGGAGGTTGGTTGGTTTTGCCTAGAGGAGGTAAGAGGACCTGGATTCACACAATTGTTGGAGTGGGAACAGCTGGTGGGTCCTCCTGCACAGCTGAAGATCGTAATGCATGAGGTCCACCTGGGCCAGGAAGAGGACATCAGTCCTCAACCTTGCCTCTAGAGCACTTTTGTACTGGTGTTTCTCCAGAGCACCTTTCTACAGATAGGAGGTTTCTTCATTCTGCTTCATCGCTGTTGCATATGAGCTGCAATAAGGTTTTCTCCAGAGCACCTTTGTACTGCTGTTTCTCCGCAGGACCTTTCTATGGACAGGGGATTTCCTCATTCTGCTTCATCCCTGTTGCATATGAGCTGCAATAAGGTTTGTAGCGTAGAAAATGTATATACACAGTTGGATAGCTCTTTCTCTTATTTTATACTCCTCTTTAAGCTTATGTTTGTGTGCCCTTCTTTTCAGATGTTGTATTTGTTGCTTATTTGTCAAACCCTGTTTTGAATGCAAGATCAGTCATATCTTTGTGAGCATTTCTGGTGCTGAGTGTTTCAAAACCAGCAATTGGTTCATCTTCAGCACAGGCTGGTGATACAAGATGATATTGTTATTGCCATTATTTTATTTTCAATAACTGGTTGCAAAGAATGATGTCAAACATAAATACCCAGTTTGTGGATATTTTGAGGGCTTGTGTTTTAGAGAACTAAGCAACATGTGGGTCCTGTGAACATGAGCTGGGGTTGAATGCTAAGTTCTTCTGCAGTCAAAGATCCGAGTGCTCAGATGCCATTAGCACTATGAGAGAGCCAGCAGTGAAATATTTGGCTTCAGCAACTTCTCCTATAGAACTTAGGCCTTCAGCTCCCAAATCCACAAACTAGCCTTTTCCTTCCTTTTATTTCCTAAATCATCCTGTTAACTTTACCTCTAAGGGGACTAATGCAACACCTGCAAGCTAGTTTTTATTCAATTTTCCTTTGGTCACAGCTGGGTTTACATGGATTCAGGTCAAATGCGAAGACTATAGATATTAAAAAAATATATAGATAGATAGATATAAATATATGCTGAAATATTATTTTAGAGTTTCAAATGTGCTTTGCTATATTAGTAGGAAGTATGCAATCACTCACATGTGCAGAGCCAGTACTGGAGCATTATTTGAATGGGATGAACTGGTGTGCTGGAATATGGGACTGGGGGTGTTGGTCATCAGACTCATTGTAGGGGACACAGCAAGCACAGTTTGACTAAAAGTAGACTGGAAAGCTGCAATATATTGATAGAAATTTAGATCCAGAAAAAATCTGCAAGCTGCCACTCGCTTTGTTCTTTTGAGTTATCAAGCTCCTATAAAGGTCAAGCTCAGTACAGTGCAAATACTTATTTCAAGATGCAGAGCGATAGGATGCTTGATGCAGTCTTGAATTTAATGAGAATATTTTCTCAATCTGAGCAGGATGTTATCTGGAATAAAAAGTGTCAGATGCAAAGGAAAAGAATGTGTGAAATCTCACCTAAAATATTTAACTATAGTGATATTTTGTTCCTTTCTAAATAAAACAAAGCAGTTGAGTTGTCTTTGAGCTATGCAAAAAAAAAAGTAGACCCTAAATATGGTCAAAACATGTGCTTGCATTGGGAATCTATGCTCTGAAAAATATTCACTGAAAAAAATAAAAACTTTTAGTTGCGTTCCACTTAGCATTAGCTTTGAATTTGTTTTTGGTGTGCCTTGACTTTGATTTTTCACAACAGTTTCCCAAGCTACAGTCTATGTTTATGCCTTACAATCTCACTGATACGTTCTTATTGTTTCCTCCTTGTTGCAGTGAATTTTTTAAAGATGATTCTCATACATATAGTTATCCATGGTTAACCTAACCTCAATGCTACGAATATTTTTTAAAATCAATGGAAGAGCCACGTGTTCTTCCCATTTTTTGCTTGCTGGGGATAGCCAAGGACATAACATCTCGCTGCCCATGGATGAAGAGCATAGGAATAGGCTTTGCTGTGAGCCCAAACGCTCATACGTGCTAGTGGGTGCCTGAGGCTTGGCTGGACACAGCTCACTCCAACCCTGTGACATGATTTTCTTTCCACCTTCTTGTAAATAGACCAGTACATCATCTTGTAACTTTTTGCTTTTACTTTTGTAACGGAGCAACATTGGCAGCTATGCCAGAATATTCTGACTTCCAGACTAAATTCAATCCTTGGCTGTGTTATCTCTATTTGATCTTATGCCAATAGTGTCCTTTAAATAGCTCTTCTCCTCTCAGCTTGCATTTTGCTAGGTCAAGCAGACTGTCCTCTTTCAGTCTTCCCCTGTAATATATGCTCTCCATTTGCTTGAATGATCATTATTATAGTCCTCTACATCTTTACCATTGGAAATCATTTCTCTAAAACATAGCTAACTATTTCAGGTGAGGTCACATCAGAGACTTGTATATGAGCATGTATATCTCCCTCTGACTGTTGAATATATCTTGTCAGACATGTTTTAAAACTGAATTTTCTTTTTTTGCTTCATGTTGGTGACTTACCTTCACCTTTCGGCGTACTCAAGTCTCTTCCCAAAACCTCTTCCCAAAACTTCTGAGCTCCCAGTCATGGGAGTCAAATCTTGTCCTTCCATTGCTCATCTACTTGCTCATTTTGTGTACCATGAATCTGCATCCCACTCCTATTTCTCCAGTCTTCAAAGTCTGATTACTTTCCTTCTGTGATATACCATTCCTCCTTGCTTTTGTTGGTTCTCCCCAGCTTCATATCATCATCCATTTTCCTCAGTCTCCTCTCGCTTTGTGTTACACTCCATAAAACTGGTCCAAAGACCAACTCTTCAGCAGTTCCAATGGTAATCCCATTTTTAATAGTCTCATGAATCCATAGGAAACTTTCTCATGACCAATTTCTTATGGCCATTCTTATGGCCAAGTCTACTTACTCCTAGTGTCCTTTGAGAGAGACTATTTATCAAGTTAGGTCTGGAGCTTTCCTTGGTGATTTGCCCTTCCCCTTTGATCAGGAAGGGCAAATTGCCCTGACACATCATCACGAAAAATTCCTACCATTCCAGTCATCCTTTCTGTTCCCATAAGAAATACTTGTGCCAGCTGATCACTGTTTCCTAGTGGGAGAAACCTATTTATCCAAAACTTTTAGCTGAGAGAAGATGGATTTGAAGGACTTTCATATTTTCTCTCTCTTGTACACTTGATGTGCCTTGTTTATAAGGGCCAGTCTTATCTTTCTGTAGACTAGCTGATCAAATTGGTAAAAAAATGTATGAGGCTTTGGGCATGCTTTTCCATTTCAGTTTGTGCCTGTTTAGTGGTTCTAACATAAGATACAATGACTTACATGCTCCAATCCTCTTGCATATGGGTCTTACTTTTTTTTTAAAAAAAAAAAATTTATCAAGAGCAAATCCTTTGAACTCACTAGTTATTTCTGTCTGATCTGGTGCTGGAATCACTGTAACCTCCTCTTCAGTGAAGCTGGTTATATAAATTATCAAGGGCTAAACGATGGGAAAAGTCTGATTATGTTAATTAGAAATTCCAAACTTGGCCTTTGGCCAAATATAATTTTCCTTTCCGTAAACCCAGTTTAAAAGAAAGTCTTATTGGAGGCTTTAAGCTAAAAACTCCAAAGCGATGTTTTCAGCTCAGATTTTCTGCTGTTTATAAAACCATGCAACACCTTAAGATATGAAATAAATATAACATATTTGAAATATAGAAATACAGAAGTATTTCTATACAAGAAAATGAAGTGCAGGCAAAAGCAGAGTACCTGGTTTTGAGCTGCAGCATGTGGGTGTTCTTCCTCCTTGATATGGTTGTGTGCTGCAGATGCAGCATTTTCTATGATGGTGGTCGCAAACAGCGGTTGGGTCTACATGGGAAGCACTCATGGATTTGTACCTTTAATTTTAAATGTAAATCCAATAGAGACTCTAGCTGGATGGAAGGTTAAGTCTGACGATGCCTTTCACTGGGGACACGCAGGAAGGATCTCATCAGTTTAAAAACAAGGTGGCAAGGGGTGCTGGTGGTGTTTTAAGGATGTTTCTCTGATAAAGTGGTTTCTCATTCATGGTGACATAGTTCAGTATGGATGCAAACCTCCTAATCCTTCAGTGGGTTATTTGTGAAGGTTATTCGGAGCATTCCTGGGTTAGGAGCAGTAGTTATGGACCTTGAAAGAGCAGAATTTGGATATTCAAACACAGAATGTAGTTTTTGATAGTGGCTGTCCCTCTATTTACATGTTTTTGAAGTGATGCAGACGATTTCGTGATAAGGCAGCAAGGTTTCATTAACTTCTGCAACATGTTTTGATGTCCCGAGGGAAAGTGCTACCAAAGTGCACAGTGTTGTTGCTTTTTTCCAATTATCGCAGTGCTGAATCCAAGATAAGTAACCAGCATTCCTGATGATATGGGAAGATAACAGATAAGTGGGGAAGAGTGGTAAGGCCCCACGTAGCTCCTGCAAGATCTGCTGCCTTCTGTCATGCTGAAGATCTCCTCTAGGACATGGAAGCAATATACACACTCTTCCATCTAAACAGCTTCATAATAACCCCCAGCCTTCTTCTTACTTTTCTGCCCATTCACTATTTTAATTATTACTATTTTTTCCTCCCTGGGCACTAGAACCTGTTGGATTTTGCCTTTTGTTTCAGTTATTTCCGAAACTCATTAAATGTCCACGTCATGTTTGACAACTCTCTAGCTGCACCATGGGAGAGACTTCATGGTAAATTACTGTAGTTAGGTAGTAGCTTAACAGCTTGAGACCCTTCTAACATTAGACAGGGTTTTTTAGATCTTTAATACATGGCAGATTATGATGTTTTCTGCACTGAATGGTATGAGGTTATTGTCTGTGGTTAGTTTAATACAGATCCTTGTAGAGGGATAACAGACAATCCTGTTGGTGTTGTAGAGGAATTACATAGCATTCTCTGTTTGACAAGGAATGATTTAAAAAAAATAAGAGAGGAAAAAGAGAAAAAAGACAATATGCAAAACCCGTGTTACTGCTTAGCTATTGTTACAGATTTTCTCTAATAGGCTTCAGACTAGAAATGAAGTTGAATCACGATGCGATTTACCCAATTTCAGATTTCACTGTAGTGTCACACTTGGACAAATCTTTTTTTTTTTTTTTTTTTCTGAAGAAGCTTCTTCGTTTTTTGTGTTCCTGAACGTCACTTTGGGTGAGAGAGGCTGAGACGAAAGATATTGCTGCTAAATGACTGAAACCAAAATGTGAGAACCAGACCACTTGGTCGCTAGATTTTATGGCTGTTCTTTCTGTGCTCTCCTATACTTTGCAGCACAATGATAAATTGCATATATATATATATATATATATTTTATTCCAGCTGTTTAGTTAATTGGGAAAAAATATCCGTGTCTGATCTGAAAATAAGTACTAGGTTGTGGAGCTCAATGAATACACAAGGGGGAAAAAATCTCACCTCAACAACTGGTTCTCAAATCTTCTCATCATTTGGTTTCAGATGGTAATTTTAGATCGCAAAACTCACTAGAAGTAATAATCCAAATGTTTGCAAACATTTGGTCTTTAGTTAGTGCTCGACTTAGGCATAGACACAGGCATGCACGTTTCAAGAAATATATCCTGAAATAAGGACGGGTGATGCAAAGGGAATTCCTGCCCATATAAAAACTCTTGGCTGATAAGTGCAGTGGCAGGGAACTGCCTTCCTTTCGGAGGGCTTAGAAAAATAAATAAATAAATGAAACATTAAGAAAAAAAACCCTGCTGAAATATGAGTTTGGTAATGAAATAGGCTGTTTGCTCAGTGATCCTTTCTTTCCACTTAGCTGCCTGTGCCCCCCTCACCCTGCAGCGAGCTCGCTTGGGTAAGGTTTCTCCAAAGTGTGATTTAGGTTTCCTTGGTGCAGCACATCTCACTTGCTACCGCTTCACCTAGCGATCCCAGAGCTCTTAGTAGTCCTCAGAACACTCATTTTTGGGTGTTTAGACATCACTTCTCATTTTCTTTGTAGCTTATATATTTGTAGCTTTGTATATTTATAGCAGCCATCCTCTGAGCTATGGAATATAGATGCTGAGAGAAGATTCCTCAGGTTGCTGTGTCCTGCAATACACTATGTCTTGCACCAGTGCTTTCTGCGAGTCCCCAAGGTGGATCAAGACCTGTTAGATGTGGGATGCATCTACATGGAGAGAGCATCCCGCTCTCAACCCACTTTTGGATCCATTATATGAGCCAAGGGGACATCGGGCATTGCGTTCTCCATTGGCCTTGCTGCAAATTCTGTGCCATTTTGGAGCACTTTTTTTTTTTTTTCTTTTTCTAGAAGGTTGAGTAAAGATTGCTGAGTGGTCATAGGGAAGCTTGAACAGGCATAACGGGAAGATCAAGGCTCAAGGTGGAAAGAGTTCATCACCTCTTGATGTTCCTTTATGTAGATGAGGGTGGGTAACATCATGATGTCCCCAAAAGGAAAAATGGAGATTAAAATTGATAACAGGTCAGCTCTTCTAATGTCTTCTAGTGTGTTTTGTGACTGCTCATTAAGGTTTCATGGCGAATAAAAGCAAGACTGTCTGTGACTTCCTTCAGGTTGGCTTGTTTAGGAATGACCAGATCCCAAAGCTGGAAATTAAAGCAGGTAAGTGATGCTCACATCTTGTAGTGGAGGCACATGGACACCTCTTGCAATTGTTAATTGTATGGGATATTTTCCTTTTAAAAAAAAAATAAAAAGAGAGAGAGAGAACCTCTAGTTCAAACAGGGCTTCATTCTGGGGAGTGCTCTGGCCTGTGTCTCTCAGAAAGCTGAACTGTGAGATCCTCCTGGTGTGATTCTCTAAGTGTTGTGACAGATGAGCACCGAGTTAAAAAAGTGATGGCCGTTCTGCTTTGGCTCTATAGGAGTTGAAAGGTGAACATGATAGACTCCAATGATTTCTGCTGTACTTTCTTTATCATGGCTATTTTTGCATATGACCTAATGGTGAGGACAAAAAAGCCCCCAAAACTGAAGTTGCTTCCAGGGGCAGTGCCATCTGCGCCAAGCTGAGGAGCAGGTTTTAACCTGGTAGGACGGCAGCACTGACATGGTGTTACCACATCCATAATTCAGCTCATCCATTTGGAAAGAAAGAGTGAGCTCATCTCCTCTACCCGGCTGCTCAGGTGACCGGAGATGATTAAATGTGACGTGGCATGACCTCCAAGCTTCCGTTCCCCTTCCACGTTTCAACAAGAACCGTGTCCTGTGATTCCATGGACCAAGACGGTGGTTTGGACTTAATAGCCTGATTCTCCCACTTTCTTCCCTCTTGCTGCACTTGTTTCAATGCCTACAGTGACACACAGTGGTGATGAGTTTCTGCTGTGCCCAAGCACTTGCCTTGACAAAGGGAGCTGGAGGACCTTGGAGATGGTTGCAATGGTAACCACCAAGTTCCTCCTGCGAAAGTACATGGCAGGGTCTGCTTGCTGATGTGACCCTGACTTCAGGGCTGCTTGCAAGATGGCCTGATAAAGATGCCTCGTTTCTACTCTTTCAACTCAACGCGCTGCTCATTCACTGCTGAGTTTTATCACAACCGGTAGCGAATTGTGGGTTTCCTAAGCTGATTTGTATCATAAATGCTGTAGTTAAATCCTCTTTGTTTTCTGTGACAATGCCTTTTTTTATCCTTCTGTAAGCAGCAACAAAACAAAAATTAGCTTTTCGCCTCCTGTATTTCCATTGCTCTTTACTCTCCTGTTGCATTAAAGAAGGTAGCAGCCAAGTCTGGCAGAATTGCTCCTTCAGAGGATGTTTCTTGGCCTCCTTGCCCACAGCCCCTGTTTTACATAGTGTGTTTGCAGGGGAAGTAGGTGGCTGTTTTCATGAGGGTTCATTTACTTATGGTATTCCATTAATCCAATCCCCCAAAGAAGTTTTTTTTTTAGTTTTTCTTTACCTCCCTCTCTCTGTTGGAGGGATCAGATGAGAAGCTAGAGAGGCCTGGGCTGCCTTCCTACTGGAGCTGTTGCTGCACACCGTGCACCTTCAGGCAAATCCCTGAGTACTTCCAAGCTGCAGATATTCAGATGAGATAGGACTTGCTGATACATCTCGCTCCAGAAGTCTAAACGCAGGGGTGAGGAGCAAGCTGTAAGCAAGCGTGTTTTGGAAAGGAGTGGGTTTGGATGGAAGAGGGGAGAGAAAAAGGAAAAAATAGTAAAAGAAATAAAAAAGGAGGATAAAGTGCATCTCCCTGACAGATGTCCTTCCTCCAGGCACCTGGGCTACCTGGAGCTGAACTCAAGAGCTGGTGCGAGGGCCTCGGAGCGGCCTCTCCGCCTGGTCCGGTGAGGAGAGCCCCTGGAGCGCTGCAGGACGCAGCGGATGCTGTGGCTCTGCATCAGCGCGATGTAACCGCACGGGTCAAGGTCAAGCTGCTGCATCCCTCCTTGGTGCAGCCCATGTGGGTGCTGAAACCCCCCTGCTTCCCCCTGTGCCCGCTCCAAAGCACCGGGGCAGCGCGGCCCGGAGGTATCGGC